>JAWHQI010000154.1:3757500-4322500 GCA_033032865.1 Dactylorhiza incarnata | reverse complement strand
CACACGCTTGGGCGGAAAATTTCAGCCCGGGCAAAATTTGGGCGTCCGGGCGAAAAACGCGCGTTCGGGCGAAAAACACGCGTTCGGGCGAAAAACACGCGTTCGGGCGAAAAACTCGCGTTCGTGCGAAAAACTTGCGCCCGAGTGAAAAATTGTGCGCCCGGGCGCCTAAACGCGCGCCCGGGCAAAAAACGCGATAAATCGAGCGTGCCAGACTCGCCCAATTCCGATATGTCTAGCTAGATTTTGTGTTTAGGTTAAAATCAATTCCATGATATTCAACTCAAATTTCAATTATTAAAGTTACCTAACAAGCGAACGACGTAATTGGAATTCGACGTCGAATTTCAATTCCAAGTCTTCAATTCCGTCCAAACGAACGGGGCCATAGTGAATTGATTGTTATTGTCAATGAGAAGCGGGTGCTACACTTCGCACGAGTGAAAAAAATAGTTTTGTCTCCTTTGTAACTAGCAGTGAAAAGTTATATAAGCTTCAAGATGTAAACCGTGAAAGTTATCCAATGAAATGAATTGATTGACAATTGTCCGTTGATAGTCCATGTGATTCCAGAAATCATATTCCTTAATCCATTTCCTTAAGGCCCCGTTCGTTTGGACGGAATTAAAGACTTGGAATTGAAATTCGACGTCGAATTCCAATTACGCCGTTCGCTTGTTAGGTAGCTTTAGTAATTGAAATTTGAGTTGAATATCATGGAATTGATTTTAGCCTAAGCACAAAATCTAGCTAGACATGTCGGAATTGGGCGAGTCTGGCACGTTCGATTTATCGCGTTTTTTGTGCGAGCGCGCATTTATGCGCCCTGGCGCACAATTTTTCGCCCGGGCGCGAGTTTTTCGCACGGGCGCGAGTTTTTCGCACGGGCGCGAGTTTTTCGCACGGACGCGAGTTTTCGCCAGAACACGCATTTTTCGCCCGGCCGCCCAAATTTTAACCGGGCGAAAATTCTCCGCCCTAGCGCGCGTTTTTCGCCCGGGCGCGCGTTTATGCGCCCGGGCGCACAATTTTTCGCCCGAACGCGGGTTTTTCGCCCGGACGCCCAAATTTTGCCCGGGCGAAAATTTTCCGCCCTAGCGTGCGTTTTTCGCCCTGGCGCGCGTTTTTCTCCCGGGCGCGCGTTTTTCGCCCGGTCGCGCGTTTTTCGCCCGGGCGCGCGTTTTTCACCCGGGCGCGCGTTTATGCGCCCGGGTGCACAATTTTTCGCCCGGGCGCGAGTTTTTCGCCCGAACGCGCGTTTTTCGCCCGGACGCCCAAATTTTGCCCGGGCGGAAATTTTTCGCCCTAGCGCGCGTTTTTCGCCCTGGCGCGCATTTTTCGCCCTGGCGCGCATTTTTCGCCCTGGCGCGCGTTTATGCGCGCGCACAATTTTTCGCCCGGGCACGAGTTTTTCGCACGGACGCGAGTTTTTCGCCCTGGCGCGCGTTTTTCGCCCGGACGCCCAATTTTTTCCCGGGCGGATATTTTCCGCCCTAGTGCGCATTTTTCGCACTGGCGCGCGTTTTTCGCCCTGGCGCCCGTTTTTCGCCCTGGCACGCGTTTTTCGCTCTGGCGCGCGTTTTTCGCCCGGGCGCATGTTTTGTCACCCGAGCACGAGTTTTTCGCCCGGGCGCGTGTTTTTCGCCCGGGCGCGCGTTTTTTCGCCCGGGCGCGCGTTTTTCGCCCGGGCGCGCGTTTTTTCGCCCGGACGCGATTTTTTCGCCAGGGCGTGATTTTTTCACCCAGGCGCGATTTTTTCCCCCGAGAGCATTTTTTCGCCCGAACGCAAATTTTTCGCCCGGACGCGAATTTTTCGCCCGGGCGCGAATTTTTCTCCCAGGGGAGAGTTTTTCGCTCCGACGCGATTTTTTCGCTCAAACGCGATTTTTCGTCAGGGGGCGATTTTTTGGCCAGCGCGCTATTTTTCTGCCCGGACGTAATTTTTTCGCCCGACCAAGATTTTTTTGGCCGGGAGCGATTTTTTTGCCCGGGCGAGTTTTTTTCGCCCTACGAGATTTTTTTTCTCGGGGGCTATTTTTTGGGCGCAATTTTTTCACCGGGGACCGGTTTTTTGCTGGGACGCGTTTTTATCGCCTATGCGAGCTTTTTTTCGGCCGGGCGGTTGGAAAAATCGTACCCGGAAATAAAAATTTGCGTCCGGGCCAAAAAATCGTGCCCGGGACACAAAATCGCGCCCGGGCAAAAAAATGAGCCCCGGCAGAAAATGCGCGCCCGGGCGGAAAAAATCATTCTCGCGCTAAAAAATCTCCCCCGGGCGAAAAAATCATCGCCATGACATACATTTGTTTATGATATATGTGATAAATATTAGCTTTTTCGTAATATTTTTCAATTCTTAAATTGAATTTTATTTAACAAACGAACAAAAGTATTGATTAATTCCACAATATTCAACAATATTGTTGATTAGGCGAACGTTGGAATTGAAATTAGTCACCAATATTTAATTCCACAATATTTATCAATATTCAATTCCAATATCGAATTCTAATTCCGTCCAAACGAACGGGCCCTAAGTGAATCTTTATGTGGCTTCTTATCCATTTTCTTTGATGGTCTGGGTGATTCCAGCCTTTTATTATGTGATTCCAACATTTTAGTTGGTGATTTCAGGACATTATTCAGAGATCGCTAATTCTCTAACCATTGGGCCTATGACTCGGGTCAAACTTGGGTGTGACAGAGTTGGTTTTACTCGTGCTAGCCAAAACAAGAAGGGTTGAGTGAAGAAAATTTTGAGAAAGAACAGGTCTAAGCGATGTGGATGCCCGTTCTCTTTGCAGGGACAGAAATCACCAAGTTTAAATGAGTGGACAATACAGGCTAAGTGTGGACTTCATAACCATGAGTTTATATATTTAGAGGCTCACTCATATGCAGGCAGGTTAATTAGATATAAATGAACAAAAAATATTTGAAGACATGTATGAGGCTACATGGGTAGACTGGTATAATATGGTTGGCAAATATTCCGAAGCATATCCAGACGTATTACGCTATGTGGTGACTACATGGATAGACCGGTATAAGGAATTATTTGTTTCTGCTTAGGTGGACAAGTATTTTCAATTAGGTAATTCAACAACAAACCGGGTTGAGAGTGGGCACAATCAATTAAAGAGATTTTTGGAGGTTTTCGTTGAAAACTTGACAAGTGTGTGGAAAACTTTCAACCAAATGATAAACATTCAACACATTGAAATTAAAAGATCATTTGGTCAAAGTTCAATTCAAGTAATCACTAGGTTTATGGGACCTTTGTATATTGAATTACTTGGTTCTATATCATTTGTGGCTATGAATGTTATGAAGAAGAGGAAATGGTCAAAAGGAGTTGTCCGAATGTAGTGCAATGCTTGCATAAATTTAGATTCACAATGAGTCTACCATGTGTGCATGAGTTGGTAATGTACATAAAAAATTCTACTGCCTTTCCTTTATGGATGGTGCACAAGCATTGAAAACAATTGTGATGATTGACCGATTTTGTTAGTCTTCTGCTAAAGCTGTACAAACAGATGGAGACGTGTTCATTAGGGGTATTTGTACCATGGTTGCTTCTATTTGTATATGTTTTTTGTAGATGAATGCATGCATGCACATATACATGTTAATGCTTCATTTGGGTGGAAGAAACTCAGAGGTAATGAATGAATTTTGGCCATTTGTGTACTATATAGAAGTACATTTCAATTATTGAGTTGTTATTGATTGTCTTATATGTGAAAAATCAGAACAAAGGGACAGAAGGTAGAGGAAGAATTGCTTGAATCTGAAGGCGCCTTTTTTAGTCAAAGTTGAGGAATGGATATTGCAAATCCAAGCATGCAATTATCTTTCTTATCTCTGAAGGCGCCTCGGGTGAGCCGCAACAATAGTATATAAATTATTAAAAAAATGGAATGTTAAATATCCACATACATTATGTAACTGAGGCTATATGATCTCTAAAGATCGCCATTTCATCAGTCACATTCCCTCGATGAAGTAAGCATCTATTTCATCTGGTTCGAGCTCATGTGCATTTGTCTCCTGATGTATGAAGTTCTCATCATCCTCACACTCAACAAACTCTGGGTTATTCACATGAGTGATGTATATGAATATAGTTATGTAAAGTCATCGCAAACATCATGATTAAAAAATTTCTTGAATGAATACTAGGGCATGTCACGAAATATCCCTCATTCTTCTTCCACCAAAAATTTTAGAGTACAAATAATAATGGGGTATGCGTTGAATACCCAGCCACATAACATATATAATATTATATATAAGTCTATTTTCACTTCCAAAATTCAACACTCCCCTGGAAGTGAAATTGAGAAACCAATCCAAGCAACCCGCGAAGGCGCTCAAATGGCCCCTTGGAAAGAGGCTTCGTGAAAATGTTGGCAACGCTGTCTTTGCTCCGAACATATTTCACGACAAGAGACCCACCAAGAACTTTCTGTCGAATAAAGTGGTGATTGATCTCAATATGCTTTGTCCGCACGTGACAAGCAGGGTTTGTGACAAGCTTCAACGCACTTTCGTTGTCGCCGCAGAGCAAAGGAGGACTAAGAACCTTCTCATGAATATCCTCTACCAATTTGCGCAACCAAATGCATTCCAGAGCCGCCAAGGACGACGTCGTGTACTCCGGCTCAGTGGTGGAGATGGACACCGAGTCCTGATTCTTGCTACACCACGAGATGCCGCTGAACCGCACAAAAAGACATACCTCGACGTCGACTTTCGATCGTCAGCATCTCCGCCATAGTCGACATCAATGAACCCATGTAAGCTGAAGCCAGTGTCTTTTCAAAACCACAACCTCATGTCCGAAGTTGACTTAAAATACTTCAAAATCACTTTCGCCGCCTCCAAATGAAACTTCCTAGGCTCCTGCATGTAACCACTCACTCGGTCAACTGCAAACGAGATATACGGCCGTGTAATTGTCAAGTAAATCAAACTCCCCATCAAGGCCCGGAAAGGCTTAGGATTCGACAAGATCCTACCTTCATCTCGACGAAGTTTCACTCCAACTTCAAGTGGAGTAGAGCAGCACTTCGCATCTGACATGCCGAATCTCTCCGCGATCGCCGCACAGGCCTTCTGGAAAATCACCACTCAGCTCTTCTTCCTTTCCACTTCAATACCAAGGAAATGACGTAGCTTCCCCAAATGCTTCATCTCAAACCAGATAGATAGCTCTGCCATAAGCATAGCCACCTCTCCATCATCGTTCCATGCCACGATCATGTTGTCGACATACAGTAACACAAGAACATGAAGGATGCCCTTCTTCTTCACGAACAGGCTTGAATCAGAATCTGATGCATAATACCCGCAAAAACAACAAGTACTCCGCAATCTTTCCGAACCACGCCTGAGGCGCTTGCTTCAAGCTATAGAGGGCCGTCTTCAACTTACAAGCATGCTTTGGATGTGACTTGGACACATACCATGGTGGTTGCTCCATGGAAATATCCTTGTCAATCTCGCCATAAAGAAAAGCATACTTCACGTCAAGTTGCCACAACTTCCAACTTTGACACACCGCCAATGCAATCACCACCCGCATGGAACTATGGAAGTCATCTTTGCCACCGGGTTGAATGTCTCATCATAATCTTCTCTGTACTACTGTGAGAATCCCCGAGCAACAAGGCGATCTATGTACCGCTCCACGCTGCCATCCGCCTTCTTCTTAACCTTGTACACTCACTTGCAAGTGACAGGAGTAATACCATCCAACTTGGGCACAAGGTCCCAAATCTCATTCTTCCTGAGAGCTTCCATCTCCCCATCCATGGCATTCTCCCACTCCTTCACTTCAGTGAATTTCTCAAAGCATGACGGCTCCTGCTCATCAAGAGGTCCTGCAAAGAAGCACGAACACATACTAACAAGGTTAATTACCTTCCTTGTAATGAGCCAATAGGACAATAGTCCTCTTTAACCTCCGCAAGGCCGAAGCACTCTCCACAGCTCCAACAGCATCATCACCATCAGCTCTCCCGCCAGAATAACTTGGATCATCGCTCCACTTCTTATATGATCCTTATTCCTAAACTAGAGCTTGATGAAATAGGAGCACCTTGAGACAAAGACTGCTCCACCAAGGAATCTTCAGCCACTCTCCCATCACTCCTTCCTTCTCTTCTTTCTCTTGCACTCTCCTCCAAAGCTATAGTAGAAACTCCAGAATATGATGTCAGCTCATCAAACACCACATCACGAGAGACAATGAATCAGCATGTTTGGGATATATGCACTTACACACCTTCTTCTGCTCATCATAGCCGATGTATATGCACTTTCGTGCCTTCACATCCAACTTGGTTCTAAGAGCATCCATAACGTGCACAAAGTAAGCAGTTCCAAACACCCGCAAGTGCTTCGCACTTGGCTTTTCTCCAAACATCAACTCGTGTGGAGACTTCATCTCAATTGGACTTGGCGGCAACCTGTTGATTACATACATCGTGCAAGCCATTCCCTCCGCCCATAAGGCTTTGGGTGTGCCCTTCACATGCGGCCAACACTTGCACGTTTCCTCCAAGTGCCAAATATTCATCTTAGCCACTCTATTTTATTGTGGAGTGTGAGCACAAGATAGCTCTCGCCTAATACCATACTTCCTGCAAAAAGTAGAGAATTATTTAGAAGTAAACTTCTCTCCATTGTCCGTTCTCATTTTTTTATCCGCAATTTCAGCACCCCCTTACCTTGAACTCCACAAACTTCCCAAAGATCTCTGACTTCTCCTTCACGAAATATACCCAAGTATACCGTAAAAAGTCATCCACAAGCACAAGTATGCACCAATTTTCTGTGTAAGTGGGTATGGTGCACGGTCCTACCAAGTCATCATGAATGCACTCCAACGACGCCTTGCTCCTGGAAAGTGACTTGTCAAATGGGAGATGACGTGCTTTCCTAAATTGACACCCTTCACAAACATGGCCATCACCAAACGAAGATAGGTTATGCAAGCCTTTCACAAGGCCTCTTGCCACCATAACATTCAACTTATCCATCCCCACATGACCCAATCTCTCATGCCAAATAACAACACTATCATTGGTCTTTATTTTGTTCACATATGAGTTTGTAGAAAGTACAAACAAATCCTTCACACGCTGCCCGACGTGAGTAATATCTGCCTTCATGGAAGAGAGATTCCGCAAGAACTTCACCTCCTTATGCCCAAAGAGAACATGATAACATGCATCAACAATATTGTTCACCGAGAAGAGGTTCCTCTTCATCCTTGACACGTGATAAACACTCTTCAACTTGAGAGTACTCTCATCACTGCTCAAGGTAACTGTCCTTTCATTCTCCACCGCATGCACCGAATCATCTGCCGTCATGATAACATCATTTCCTTCGTTGGACTGAAGGGAGGAGAACTTTGATTCATTGTCGGTGAGGTGATGACCGTACCCAGAATCAATAATCCAATCGTCCTGAAAGTTTATGGAGTCCAAGGCATCCACCGGCGTCGTTGTCATCTCTGTCAAGAAAAATTCCCCCATTCTTCTTCATCCTTGGACCCTTCTCCCTTATCCACTACATGCCCCAACTTGAGATTCACCTTGCAATCTCTCTTGAAATGACCCGCTTTATTGCACCTAAAGCATTTGAGCCCCTTCTGCCCTCCATCAAACTTTGTAGGAAATTAACTTGCCTCCATCTCCCTATGATGAGGTAGAAGGTCCCTGTCCCTTGTTCTTCTTTCTTCTATCCCGACTCTTCTTTCCTGAGAATAGAACCTCACTCGCTCCCCCAGAAATAGAGCACCCAGACATTTGCTTTGTCAAGCTCTCGTGTGAAGACAACAAATTCTCAAACTCCAACAAGGATGGCTAAGTAACCCAACCTTGCACTGAAGTAATAAATGACACATACTCCTTCCGCAAACCACGAATGATATGTCGCTTCAACTTAGCCTCCGAGATCGGCTCATCCGGATCCAACGCCAATATCTCCGCGCAAAGGTTATTCATCTACAAATAAAAAACTGAAATCGACAGTGTTGGATCTTACGACGCCCTTAGAGGGGGGTGAATAAGGGAATAAAATTCTTTTTATAAATTTTTAGATAATTACTAAGTTGTTTTTGATTAATAGGAAATAATATGACAATTTAGTAATAACAATTTTTCAATAATGAAATTTTACGCCAATTGAGAGAAATCAAATAAACACAAATATAATCATGATTGCATTATAGAAAAAAAAAGTGTTTACAAGATTTGATTTCAATATCGCTAGAAATCGGAGGCGTACAAAAGTGAATTTCTTTTCCTTTTCTATACCGACTTGTATCCCCACAAACCGGTTGGCTTTAGCCTATCCTTCCCCGGATATGGCCTCAAGCTGCTCTAGCCAATCCTTCCCCGGATATGGCCTCGAGCCCCCTAGATCTAATCACCTAGAACTAGTCGCCAACACAAGGCGAATTTCCCCCTAAGTCCTACCCAGACCTAGTCGCCAACACAAGGCGAATTAACTAAACGGTTACAAAGAAAGTATGGAATGAATGTAAGATAAAGATAACAATAGTAAAACTCCCTATATGAGATTTCTGAAGATGAGGATGAAGGATCGCTGTAGTATGAGCGAGGTCGAAGCGATCGTCCTTCGGATGTAGCGTGACGTAGCCCTCCTCCAGAATTCTCCTTAATCTTTTTATGGGAGATCCATCTTCGGCAGCATAACAGCACTGGAATTGTGGCACAAGCAACCTCTCTGGGATGGATATAAAAATGATCGAAGTTGGCTTCAATTTATAGACCTTGGAGCTAGCGCCTGCGGTAGTACTTAGCGCCTGCGGTAGTGTTCGTGTGGAGCGGTTACGAAACCGTCGGAGGCATAGCGCTGTGCACGAACTTGAGATAGCGCTGGCGGTAGCGATAGCGCTGGCGGTAGCGCTCGTGTGGAGCGGTTACGAAACTGTCGGTGGCGTGGCGATCTGCACGATCTCAAGCTAGCGCCTGGCATTAGCGTTAGTGCTGGCGGTAGCGCTAAGGAACCGCTGAGACGAGGCTAACCACTGAGACGGAAGCTGAGATGAAACCGCTGAGACGGAACCAAGCTATCGATAGCGCCTGGCGTTAGCGATAGCGCTGACGTTGGTGTTGGCGTTAGCGATAGCGCTGGCGGTAGCGCTGCTCCTTTCAAAAGATTGTTCCAAGCTGCTTTATACCTGTGGAGTATTGCACCTATAGTTCCTGCACACTATAAACACACTACAAGCAATATCAAATACAATATGGGATTTGTTATTCTCAAACAAAGGAATGTGACACACATGTCCAACAATCTCCCCCTTTTGATAATAACAAATCCTTTAAGCAAGAAATCAACAATAGTGTTTATAGATAAGATAAGCAAGATAAAACTGCAACTATAGTAAATAATATGCATGATAATGTGCATACTCCCCCTAACTTAATGCTCCCCCTACATAAATGCAATTTATGTGTTACTCCCCCTAAATGATAGATTTCATGAATTAGTCTCCCCTTATTTATCTATATTTCTCATGTATAGATTTCTTCAATTAATCTCCCCCTTTTGGTATTATCAAAAGAAGGTGGGGTGATGGTAGTAAGGAGGCATTTATATATCATGATCGAGCTATAAATAATGATAAAGAGTTTAAGCATAGCATATATAAGAGATTTCAAATATAAAGATAAGAGTTGTAAGCAAGCGGAAGATTATAATAAACATCTTTTTGTAAGCATGAAAATCATAAGTAGAAATATGAGTTTTAGTTCAAAATTGAAAGATGTTTTAACCTTTTTGAAATCTCAAAGTTTTTCATAAAAATACCAAGCATGAAATGAACATATCAAAGATAGATTATACTACAATGTTACTTAATTCTAAGTTCAAGAAATACCAAAACATTGTAGAGATCATGCTAGGTTATTTAGTGCATTTTTATATAAAGAGTAGTATAGATAAAGCATTAGAATCCAATACTCATGAGAAGAAGTGTTATGAAAGATAATGATGTGCACATAAGTGTATTTTGAGCAATGTTAACAATGGATTTAAATCATCAAAATATAAGACATAAGTAAAGTAAAGTGCACAATAAAACACAAGTAAATTACTTTCACACACTTTTAATGCACATAATTTTTTAACAAAGTGGTGTAATAGCTAAGGTTTGCACAAGCCACTTTACTATTCTTTCCAAGGTGCTCAACCTCACAATGCTTATGAAGACTTATCAGGAGGTTCAAGTAGTGCTTGGTGGAGTTATATTTGTCTACATATATAATTTTTTGTTCACATTTGCGAGACAACATTCTCCGAATACACTTGTTTTGCAAACCCAATTTTTAACTTAACCACTTTTCTAAATTTCATAAGTGCAATTCAAATGTAGTGTAGGCAATAAACTTATGCAAGTTTTAATTCATTGCACAAATACAATACACAAGCAAGCATTTTTAGATTAAGACACACATGTTGATTACCAAAATAAGTGAGTGAAATGTATCATTATCAATCATAAAACATTTACTCATACTTAGAGGCATGCTAAGCTTGGTTCTACACATTTTTCAATACAATTGATGCACTTTAAATAGATATATCAAAGCATGCTAAACAAAACAATGTTCATAGTAATTTCAAGGAATAAATTTTAACATTGTAAATAATTCTAAATAATAGAATTCATACATGCTTGATATTGGCAATAAAGATCATACAATTTTTTTTTGTTTTAACATTTTTAAATTAATTAAAAACAGAAAATCACAAAAACATATTTTTGTAATTTTTGAATTTTGACCTTTTGTAGTTGATTTTTCATAATATGAATAAAACACAAATAACAAAAACATATTTTTGTATTTTTGAATTTTGAACTTTTGTAGTTGATTTTTCATAATACAAATAAAATGAAAATAATAAATGTCAGAATTCAAAAACAAATTAATACATATAAAGTAATATATTTTTTAAGGATATTTAGAAATTTTAAAAATCAGGAAATTCACAAACCCACGCTAGCGCCGACGCTAGTGATAGCGCGGCAAACAGTACGTGATTTTTTGAGAATTTTAAATTTTTTATTTTTGATATTTATTAAGTGTCCTTAGGGTAGTTCCATGCTGAAATTTCAGAATTTTTGAAGATCTCTAGGTGGATCAAATTTGCATGAAACTTTGGCTTTTCAAATTCTTGTGTTTTACAAAACCATTTAACCATGAAGATATAGACTATGAAGACACAAGAGGACATTTTTTATTAAACAACCCAAAATATGCATGATTTAAGTAATAAATGAATAAAAATGTTCATGCAGTGAGTAATATAAGTATGTCCTAAGATTAAAGGCTACCCCGACTAAATGTCTACACCCTAGCCCCGTACTAAGTGACGGATGGGCATGAGGAGCTGCACGCATGCCGTAGGTTGGGGTGTTAATCCCATATGCACACACTAGAGAACACTCAACCTAGCACTCTTTCCCCCCCAGTGCCTCGCAAGGCCCCACTAGAACCCTCCCCGGTTAAGGACAAGACATGACTTAGAGGTTAGGTCTCTAATGTATACAACCCTACGCCCCCGCTATTGTGAGATATGAAGTCATAGGTGAAATAATCTTTTGGACAACCTATGCTTTTAAATCTAAGGGTTGGTATATAAACTATGGGTTTTATTTAATGTGATGAGTTATAAAGCCGCATAGTTTTTCTACTTTTTTGAGATGACGATATGTGATAACTAGCACAATTACTAATATTCAATAAGTGACAATGCTAGTATAATGAGTTTTGGGTTTAATGTCATGTCATAAGATTTATATTGAAATTGCATGTATTCCAAAATAGAATTTCAAATTATAGATCTAGAATAGAGTGATGATTAAGTTTGATGTATATCTTCATTACAAAGTTGATTCTAGAGTCTACAAATATGAGAGATACACGCAATCAATAGCAAAGCATATCAATACACCAAATAATGGAAAGAAAACATTATTCAAAAAATTTTATCATAAGATTCATAATTCTTATTATTGATTTGAGATATTTCTTGATAGAACATGAATTATGATTTATGATTATAGAGAATTTTGCATAGAATATATGTTAGATCATCATGATGTATGTAAATTCTAATTCTTCTAGACTTATGACAATATGATTTGGAGATTTTCTTTTGAATGAGCATGTTTGAATTGTAAGTCTAGAAAATGATGATCATGCTATCATATCAAAGACAAAGGTCACAAATATATAGTTTTGAAATAGAATGTCATTCAATAATTGAATTTATTGATCTTTGTTTTGCATGATAATATATGATTCATGAAACAATATTCATTAATATTCTAATGATTAATCCATAAACTATGTGTTTGTTGGAACTTTAGTATTCTATTATAATTTCAAATCACATAGTTATCATCAAATTTAAATAACATTGTACATGTTATACCTAGCATAAATATATAATCATAGACCAAGAAGTGATGCTAGAATGATGAGTTTGAATGCAATGTTATTACATATGATTAATGGAGATAATGTTGCATGTAATATGAGAAGTTTTCAAATTAATTTTCTTTAGACCTAGAATGAAATGATTAATCTTTTGATTTGATCTTAATGATACAAGATGATTATAGGGTCTAAATTACATGCAAACATTGGTGACACACATCACACACATAATATCTAAATTAATATATGAAATAATTATACTAAGGATAACATGTGATGAAAAATCCATAAACACAGAAATTTCCAAATCAAGCAAACTAAGATAGCTTTTAAAACGGAGTTAAAATAGGGCAAGTTGACAGCACCAAAAAGAACTCAAATGAGTAAGCCTAGTTTGCCGTTGGATGGAGATTTTTGTGCTCTTTCCGAAAATATATTAAACGCGAAAATTGGATGAGCGGATCAAAAGATATGGCTTTTGAAGTTTTGATCTAAAACTCGCATTTTTGAAAAAAAAATTAAACACGCGTTTTATGAATGTTTGTTTTCGATTTTATTTGATAATATTTTTCATTATAAGGGCTATCAAATGCAACAAATAGAAAAATAATCAAAACGTTGCGCATTTTAATTTTTAGCTTAAGCCCTTTAATAAACCATTTAAATCCATATTTTTTTTAAAATAATTTCATTAGTCTTGGAAATAATTTTATATTCAAATGATAATGTTAATTCAAGACATTGATGGACAAAGGATTTAAAAAGATATATTTAAACAATTTAAGACGAGAGATAGATCACTTTGAAAAATATATGACTTAATGTTCAATTTTAATTCAAATTTGAGTTGATAAACATTAGGCTTAATATATGAAAGTCATATTTCATGATATATAAAGTGATCATAGCATGTTTGTTTAAAAAAATATAAAATAAACAAAAGAAAAGAGACAATAAGCATATCATGAAGTAGAGTATTGATATTTCATTTTTAATTGTTTCTACTTCATGCAAATGATTGGATACTAATTAATAAGAGATTTAAGTATCCAAAGGGGACCATGTGGGATGGTTCCTTTGGGTACCCAAATACATCGTGATGGCTTTTGGGAAGATAGTGATGAATGGGCCTTTACAAGTGGAATTAGTGTTTCGTTTTTAATTTTGGGCCTCCATTCATACTTTGGTTGTTTTTCTTTTAAATTCATATTATGATTATTTGACATCTTTTTGGAATGATAGTTGTTTGAAAAATAATTCATTTGGGATTTATGTTTATTCAATTTATTTTTCAAAATAGATTGATGTTGATAATCATAATAAATTTTATTATAATGATTCTTTGAAAGTTTATAAGAGTGATTGTCATTCTTAAGAAGTGATTGTTGAAAGAGTGGGTTACAAAATGTTGTAAATAATTGATTCTTATTTTGATAATTTTCATTTCCACTATTTCTTATAGACATACTCTTATAATATGAAGGATAATATTTTATAGTTTGATTTTCATGAAAAGGAGTTTTTAAATTTGAGTCATGATTGAAAATATATTGAGACTTATAATAACGACTCTTAAGAATTTTGTGAGGATCATAATTCTTTTTGAAACTAAACTCCTTTTGATTTAATGTGTGAAAATGGTCCTTTTTAGACATGATTTTGTAAGTTAATTTATCTTTGTTATTCAAAATTTTATGATGAAATTCATTACATGACATTTGAAATTTTTCAACAAAAGATTTTAATTGTATTAACTTACAAGTTAAAGCATCATTTTCAACTATCAATTTTTCATTATGTTCTTTAGAAATTAAGAGCCCTTTTTTTAATATCCTTGAATTTTTCTTTTAATATATTGCAATTCAAACACGGAGTAGGAATTTCAACTAAAGAACAAGAAAGAGAATTTAACACATCAATTTTTGACTCTACGTTATCGTTTGCTTTTAAAGATTCATTTTCTAAACGTAATTTGGAATTAGAAATTTTTAACTTTAAAATTTTACGTTTAGCAATTTTAAGCATACGAGAAGTAGAAATGGAATTTGTTACAAAAAGAGAAGATTTAGATTTTCTTACCTTGCTGTAGTTTCTGTCTTCTCTTTTGCTTGATGTGTTGCCAACAAATGAGTCCAACATTGTGACGTTGTATTTTTCTTCCTCCAAGCATGAGTCCTCATCGATTTCTTCTCTTGGATCCATAAGGAATTCCTCGTCGATTTCACTCTTAGATTTATCATTCTCCAAGAGTGAGTCTTTGTCGATTTCTTCTTTTGGATCCATAAGGAATTCCTCTTGTTCATCATCTGTGGAAGGAAGACTATAAGTATTCTCAAGAAATTTCCAAACTTCATAAGCAGTAGGAAATGTATAAATAAGTTTGAAAATATTTTGATCTAATGCACAATATAGACTATTCATAGATTTGGCATTTAAAAACATTTCATTTTTATTTAAAATACTTGAGGGTAGTTTAATAGTAATATTCCATACTTCCATATCCAAAGACTTAAGAAATTTTTCCATAAGAAATTTCCACCCATTATAATTTTTGCCTTCAAATAAAGGTGGTCCTAAAGATTTTTCATTTATAGGAAAGTTTCCCCCACTAGTAGAAGCGAGATCATGTGACGTCATTATTCCTGGTTTTTAAACCGTTTAGAATAACCTGGCTCTGATACCACTTGTTGGATCTTACGGCGCCCTTAGAGGGGGGGGGGGGTGAATAAGGGAATAAAATTCTTTTTATAATTTTCTAGATAATTACTAAGTTGTTTTTGATTAATAGGAAATAAGATGACAATTTAGTAATAACAATTTTGCAATAATGAAACTTTACGCCAATTGAGAGAAATCAAATAAACACAAATATAATCATGATTGCATTATAGAAAAAAAAAGTGTTTACAAGATTTGATTTCAATATCGCTAGAAATCGGAGGCGTACAAAAGTGAATTTCTTTTCCTTTTCTATACCGACTTGTATCCCCACAAACCGGTTGGCTTTAGCCTATCCTTCCCTGGATATGGCCTCAAGCCGCTCTAGCCAATCCTTCCCCGGATATGGCCTCGAGCCCCCTAGATCTAATCACCTAGAACTAGTCGCCAACACAAGGCGAATTTCCCCCTAAGTCCTACCCAGACCTAGTCGCCAACACAAGGCGAATTAACTAAACGGTTACAAAGAAAGTATGGAATGAATGTAAGATAAAGATAACAATAGTAAAACTCCCTATATGAGATTTCTGAAGATGAGGATGAAGGATCACTGTAGTATGAGCTAGGTCGAAGCGATCGTCCTTCGGATGTAGCGTGACGTAGCCCTCCTCCAGAATTCTCCTTAAGCTTTCTGCGGGAGATCCATCTTCGGCAACATAACAGCACTGGAATTGTGGCACAAGCAACCTCTCTGGGATGGATATAAAAATGATCGAAGTTGGCTTCAATTTATAGACCTTGGAGCTAGCGCCTGCGGTAGTACTTAGCGCCTGCGGTAGTGTTCGTGTGGAGCGGTTACAAAACCGTCGGAGGCGTGGCGCTGTGCACGAACTTGAGATAGCGCTGGCGGTAGCGATAGCGCTGGCGGTAGCGCTCGTGTGGAGCGGTTACGAAACTGTCGGTGGCGTGGCGATCTGTACGATCTCAAGCTAGCGCCTGGCGTTAGCGTTAGCGCTAAGGAACCGCTGAGACGAAGCTAACCGCTGAGACGGAAGCTGAGATGAAACCGCTGAGACGGAACCAAGCTATCGCTAGCGCCTGGCGTTAGCGATAGCGCTGGCGTTAGTGCTGGCGTTAGCGATAGCGCTGGCGGTAGCGCTGCTCCTTTCAAAAGATTGTTCCAAGCTGCTTTATACCTGTGGAGTATTGCACTTATAGTTCCTGCACACTATAAACACACTACAAGCAATATCAAATACAATATGAGATTTGTTATTCTCAAACAAAGGGATGTGACACACATGTCCAACAGACAGCTCCCCCTATTTGGTTTTCACCAACTCATTCTCCATGAACTGTAACCTTGCGACATTCTTTTTATTGAACAATCCATCAAGAGATGTCCAAATCGCCGAAGCCGATTTGCACCCAATAATGTGATCAAACAAGTCCGGAGAAATTGCCCATTTGAGCGTGAACTCAGTCTTCACATTTGTCTTCTTCCATGCTCTCACCGCCGCACCACCACGACTACCTCTTCTTGTTCACCACCGCCAACAACCTCCCATAGGTCTTCTCCCATCAAATAACTCTCCATTCAAAACTTTCACTTCTTTTAGTTCATTTGTGTAAGCAACTCAATCCCTAGACCACGAGCATATCCACCTGCACCTTCCATTCCAGTATACTGATTTTCTTCACCAAAAGAACTTAGCAAAACTCGTTAAAACCTGTGTTGCTCTGATACCATGTAAAAAATCTGTGCCCAGGATGTGCACAACCACCAGAAGAATCACCAGAAAATAAACTTGCAGGAATGCTTAAAATCAAGAATAAAAGTTTGCTACAACAACATAACAAATTAAACGAACATACACCGAGACATATACGGTTGTATGATTCTGAATAGACACACCAGAAGCGAAAATAACAGAGTATTGAATACAGGGACAAATATAAAACAAGCATAAACCTTCAACTCCTCCTACAGCCTTCACTCCGCACCGACTCGACAAGCCGACTACACCACGATGTACCTCTCGACGACGGTTATAGGATAGGACCAAGAATCACTGGAAACGGAGGTCCGAAGCAGCGACGATTTTAGAGAGAAGTTTCTCTCTCTAGAATCCTTCACCAAAAAATAGATCGGCCACTGATGTTCTTCACGGGGAGAAGGAAATATTGTTCCGACTTCTTCTTCTTCACAAAAAATAGGGGAGTTGTTGTTTGCGGCTTCAAAGCTTGAACAGAAGAAATCTTGCGGCTGCTTGACTTCATGGGTGGAGGCGGGGTCACACTTAGGGCTCAGCTTCAAAATTGATGGGGTCACCCTCATTATATAGAAATTACGGGCTGCAAATAGCCGGAATACGGTAACCCCACCCTCTTAGTGGGGAGTTAGGAGGAAAATCACCGCACACGCGATCTCTGTGCGCGATCACAACGCGTGATCCACGCTCCAACCGCCAGACCAACCACAGCCACACCGTCCGCGGCTCGCCGCCGCTAGCCCCCACGGTCGGCCGCTCCCCCCCCCCCCCAGCGCGCGGCCGGCCATCCAGCAGGTCGGCCTTGGCCACGCGCCCACGGGGCGCGGCCTCACGACCGGCCTTGGCCGTGCGTCGAAGGTGCACGACCGCCAGGCCTCGCGGACAGCATCCCTTGGTCGCGCGTCATGGGCAGGCGGCCCCACGGCTGCTGGCCCCTGTGGCCGGCCACTTGGGCGGCCTCCCTTGGCCGCACGCCCCTGGCGCGCGGCCGACAAGCCTCGCGGTCGGCCGACCGCCCTTGGCCGCACGCCCTCGGCGCGTGGCCCCGTAGTCGGCCGGACGGTGACCGCTAGACCTCGCAGTCGGCCACCCGATCGATCGCCCTTGGCCGTGCGGCCCCGTGACCGACCTTGACCGTGCGCCGATGGCGTACGACCGCTAGGCTTCGCGCCCGACCACCTGGCCGGCCGCCCTTGGTCGCACGACGCACGACCACTCGGCCTCGCGACTAGTTGGCCTCTTTTGGCTATGCTTAGCCTCGCGTCCGTACCAAGTCGGTTCAGTTGATACGGTGGTCGCTGTCGCTAACGTGATAGGAGGATGCATGACCCAAATAGAGTGGAGCAGGCTGAAATGCTGAACCTTTTAAAAAACTTGGGGCAGTACAAGCTCCCGCAGCACCTCCCGTGTAAGACCCCCCCTCCCAAATCGACGGTCCGACCGGGGGATCTTATCGCACACCACCCTTTAGCACGACGCCGAAGCGACTCCGAAGGGTGAAGGCACTAGCTTCTCCAACCCTTTTCCTGGAACACTCCGAAGTCACACCTAGGGGTGGTGTTAAGCGAAATTCACTACACACCAACAGAGTAAGGAAGCAGTATTTTAGCGGAAGATATCATTAGAGAGTGCGCTTTGTTACCCTTTAGCGGAAGACATGGTTTATAGCGGAAGATTAAATATCACAGAAACCACAATTTCAAAGCCTGTATGAGTAATATCGATTTCGCCGCCGCAATAAATCCTATCTATCAAGGCTTCGTTGCCATTATATATATATACCCTGAGATAGGGCACAACAAAAGGAGATGCGGCTTAATAAAACTTTATACCTGACGTAGCCTGATCCATGGCTTCATCCACACATAGGTGCTGTCACTCATCCGCACCTGTCACCTGTGCTAAAGACAAGTTATTAGAACTACAAACAGAATCCAACTCCTACTATCACACAAACATAATATAACAATTATAAGGAAGGGGATATCTGGACTTTTATTGGGCCGAGGCGGTCTTCCCACGACCACCGCCTACGTACTCCGTATCATCCTGCATACGGCCTCAGACCCACGTAGTTCTATTAGTTTCGCACGGGTTGCCCTCCCAGACCGTCCATCGCGCGGGTTGCCTTAGAGTAAAACTCATAGGCCATCCGATTTTATCCCAAGGCACGATATATTCCCGTAGGAATATTTCCCGAAGGCACAACTTATTCCCCGTAGGAATTACTTTCTCGAAGGCAACATTTCATTCCCGTAGGAATTACTTTCTCGAAGGCAACATTTCATTCCCGTAGGAATTACTTTCTCGAAGGCAACATTTCATTCCCGTAGGAATTACTTTCTCGAAGGCAACCTTTCATTCCCGTAGGAATTACTTTCTCGAAGGCAACCTTTCATTCCCGTAGGAATTACTTTCTCGAAGGCAACATTTCATTCCCGTAGGAATTACTTTCTCGAAGGCAACATTTCATTCCCGTAGGAATTACTTTCTCGAAGGCAACCTTTCATTCCCGTAGGAATTACTTTCTCGAAGGCAACATTTCATTCCCGTAGGAATTACTTTCTCGAAGGCAACATTTCATTCCCATAGGAATTACTTTCTCGAAGGCAACCTTTCATTCCCGTAGGAATTACTTTCTCGAAGGCAACCTTTCATTCCCGTAGGAATTACTTTCTCGAAGGCAACATTTCATTCCCGTAGGAATTACTTTCTCGAAGGCAACATTTCATTCCCGTAGGAATTACTTTCTCGAAGGCAACCTTTCATTCCCGTAGGAATTACTTTCTCGAAGGCAACATTTCATTCCCGTAGGAATTACTTTCTCGAAGGCAACTTTTCATTTCCGTAGGAATTACTTTCTCGAAGGCAACATTTCATTCCCGTAGGAATTACTTTCTCGAAGGCAACCTTTCATTCCCGTAGGAATTAAGAAAACTCTCTTAAAGCTTAACAAAATATCCACCCGTAGTTTTGTAGAAGGAGAGAAGACGAACTCTTTATAAGCTTAGCATATCTCTATCCGAGAAGGTACCACTAATTTAACTCGGCTGGCAATCAAATCCAACCTGCCCACATAGGGCACAATTGCATTCATGTAGACCTTCGTCGATCATTTCGGTGCTTGGCGATCAATCCCCAGTCATCCACATAAGACCCGCTTGTATTTATGTAAACTTCCGTCAATCACTTGAATGCTTGGTAATCAAGCCCAAGACACCCATAAGCTTTATAGGCACAAGAAGTAGCACAGTAGTGTGAAAGAGAGAAATAAGATGAAGAGTAGACGAAAATAGATAAGGTTTAGAGTCTACCATTTGTCGGAGGAGGAAGAGATGAAGCTCCCTCAATCGGATACCAAACCAGATGAAGATAGGCTCAAGTAAGAGGCGGAGAAGGGGTTCCTCTTGGGTGATGCTTATGGTGTGAGAGTCCCCCATAAATTTCATGCCTAGGCATATGATCGCATTCCTAATCTCTACCAATTCGGAGTAGCACGACTCCATTCCTCACCAAATCGGAACGACAAGGAAAACTAATAAGTGGCAGATTCCTGCCATGGGAGGGAGAATTGAGGTAGGAGGAGGAGGAAGAGAGAGTGAAGCTATCATACCTTGTCGTGAGCTATGAAGGGCAACCCCCTTATTAAAAATACAGCAGCAGCCCCCATTAGACCAAGAGGGGACAAGAGCAGCCCCAAATCAATAAGGTAAAGGGCAGCCCCAGCAAAACAGCCCCAAATCAATAAGGTACAGAGCAGCTCAAAGCAAACAGCCCCAAATCAACAAGGTAAAGAGCAGCTCAAAGCAAACAGCCCCAAATCAACAAGGTAAGAAGCAGTTCAAAGCAAACAGCCCCAAATCAACAAGGTAAGGAGCAGCCCCAAAACAACAACCTGCAGTCCAATTCAACAAGGAGCAGCCCCCAAACCAACAAGGGAAGGAGCAGCCCCAAAACAACAACCTGCAGTCCAATTCAACAAGGAGCAGCCCCCAAACCAACAAGGAAAGAAGCGGTTCAAAGCAAACAGCCCCAAATCAACAAGGTAAGAGCAGCTCAAAGCAACAACCTGCAGTCCAATTCAACAAGGAGCAGCCCCCAAACCAACAAGGGAAGGAGCAGCCCCAAAACAACAACCTGCAGTCCAATTCAACAAGGAGCAGCCCCCAAACCAACAAGGAAAGGAGCAGACCCACATTAACAACAAGGAGCAGCCCCCAAGTCAACAAGGAAAGAACAAAGCAAGAAGCCACCCCACCTGAGCATAATTATAGAAATGAATCTCTAGAAGGGGTAAACCAACCACCAAACTCCTACTAATAACAAGTGTAGGATTTATCAATAGCATCATAAAAATAAGGCGGTCGGGTCTCTTAATTAGGATGAGCAGGATTGTCATAAGCCTCACCCAGAACAAGCCGATTTAGCCCAACTTAGGAAACAAGGTTCTGAATCAACATTCAATATGATAGAAAGAAATCAAAATCAGCCAAGAGCCCTAATTTGGCTATAGCTTTTATCCAGAACCAACCAACTCAGCCCAATTGACAAAAAGAATGAGTATAAGCCCAGATTTTTGAAAAGAAAATCAAGTTCATGCATCCAAGATTTAGCAAGCACAACCAAGAATAGGCAAATCCAGAATTTTTGTTAGAACCTAGAGCATGACTCTCAATTTCTTATGCAAGAATCGAGCATATAAATCAAGGATAAAAGCCCAACTTTCTACCACGAGATCGACCCGGAAGCTCGCCAATTTAGTCTAAATAAACCCAGACTTTTTGCAAACCAGAGAGGAATGGTGAATCAGCTAAAGAGGAAGAAAGAAAAGGAGGAAAAGAAATTTCCTGCACAAGCAACTCGCCACCAGCATAAATTTCCAAAAAAATTCAACACAAAGCCTGGTCGAAAATCGGGAAGGCAACCTCATAGCAGCTATCAGTGCAAGTAATGAACCATCCAACATTTGCTAGCATAATAAAGCAATATTTGCCCCTCCCGATTTTGTAAGAATCAAACGTATAAATCAAGGGTAAGAACCCAGATCTTTGCCACAAGATCAAATCAGGAGCAGCCCACTAACAGCAAACCAACAAGAATCAACATAGCAGCCCTTGCCGTGAAACCCTCTGCCAGGACAGAGCTTCGGGGAGGGGGAGAGGAGGAGGAAGAGTCCCCTGACATACCTTGCCGTGAGCTCCCCTTGCCGTGAAACCCTCGCCAGGACAGAGCTTCGAGGAGGGGGAGAGGAGGAGGAAGCGCGTGTGGTGACCTTGCCGCCCAGCCCTTGTATAGCCATGGTCGACCAATCCGACGCCCCCAGCGAGCTCGCCTGGTTTTCGCCCATGGTTTCTCCGCCCCTGGTTTTCATCGCTGATTTTGGTTTTTCAACAGGGCACCTCACTATTTTGTTTATATATATAAGCTTATATATGTATATATATATATATACACATTACACACACACATATTTATACACATTTATATATATCAAAGCATGCAAAGTGCTCGCAAAATAAATGCGCAGAGGGTGTCGCTGTGTTCGTAATAATCACATGAAGTTAACGAAATTATTTGAAGTTGATTCCGAGTCCGTTATTCAATATTTTAAACTGGCGTTGTTGTCGCGCTCGACATTACTCAAAATAGTCGTTTTCTCCAAACGACCTCGGATCGAAACGAAACGAATTCCGTTGCACTCATATTGACCATACGAGTCTAACGTAACTGACGGAAGTTGATTCGGAGCACGTATGCTTTGTATTCTAAAATCGTGTCGTCGTGACGCGCTACGATACTCAAAATAGTCATATTCTGCATATGACCTCGGATCGAAACGAAACGAGTTCCGTTGCACTCGTATCAACTATACGAGTCTAATGCAACTGACGGAAGTCGATTCGGAGCACGTATGCTCCATATTCTAAAACTGCGTCGTCGTGACGCGTTGCGATACTCAAAATAGTCATATTCTACATATGACCTCGGATCGAAACGAAACGAGTTCCGTTGCACTCGTATCAACTATACGAGTCTAACGCAACTGACAGAAGTCGATTCGGAGCACCTATGCTCCATACACAACTTTGACGTTGTGGCGAAGCACGATGCTACACAAAACAGTCATTTCCCTAAATGATCACCTCAGTGTGGTGAAAGTCGGGTCGTGATTGCCTGATGACCCGGCCTAGGTTCCTCTAAGGGTTCAACTGAACCGGCTAGACCCCTTTTCAAAGTCGGGATGTTACATCCCGCACCAGTCAATGTGCCTGCCCCGCCTCCGTACCAAGTCCCCGGAGACGATCAAGAAGAAAAATCTGAGTTCTCAGCAGCAGCAAGCACCACACACCCTGTAACATCCCAACTCTAAAATATGGTCTAGCCGGTTCAGTTGAACCCTTGGAGGAACCTAGGTCGGGTCATAGGACAACCACAACCCGACCTTCACCACATAGTGGTGGTTATTTAGAGAAATAACTGTTTTGGGTAGCATTGTGCTTCGCCACAACACTGAAGTAGTTTATGAAGCATACATGCTCCGAATCGACTTCCGTCAGTTGCGTTAGACTCGTATAGTTGATACGAGTGCAACAGAACTCGTTTCGTTTCGATCTGAGGTCATATGTAGAATATGACTATTTTGAGTATCGCAGCGCGTCACGACAACACAATTTTAGAATATGGAGCATACGTGCTCCGAATCGACTTCCGTCAGTTGCGTTAGACTCGTATAGTTGATACGAGTGCAACGGAACTCGTTTTGTTTCGATCTGAGGTCATATGTAGAATATGACTATTTTGAGTATCGTAGCGCGTCACGACGACGCAATTTTAGAATATGGAGCATACATGCTCCGAATTGACTTTCGTCAGTTGCGTTAGACTTGTATAGTTGATACGAGTGCAGCGGAACTCGTTTCGTTTCGATCTGAGGTCATATGTAAATATGACTATTTTGAGTATCGTAGCGGGTCACGACGACACAATTTTAGAATATGGAGCATACGTGCTCCGAATTGACTTCCGTCAGTTGCATTAGACTCGTATGGTCAATACGAGTGCAATGGAATTCGTTTTGTTCTGATCTGATGTCGTTTGGAGAAAACGATCATTTTGAGTATCGTAGTGCGTCACAATAAAGTTATTGGGGTACAGTGACCATACGCACTCCGAATTGACTTCCGTTAGTTCCGTTAGACTCGTATGGTCAATACAAATGCAATGAAGCTCATTTTGTTGCAATCTGAGGCCGTTTCGAGAAAACGACTATTTTGAGTAATATCAAGCGCCACAACAACGCCATTTTAGAATATTGAGCAAACGAACTCCGAATTGAATTCTGTCAGTTGCATTAGACTCGTATAACTAATACGAGTGCAACAAAATTCATTTCATTCAAATCCGACGTCGTTTAGTCAATTAAATAAAAATAAATGTTCGTAAAATTATAAGATTTTCGAGATACGTAAACGCTGGATTTCAACCCTGCCACATCCATGGTGACCCGACACTCAATGACTCAGACCCATATT
The DNA here is from genome assembly GCA_033032865.1 of Dactylorhiza incarnata. NCBI lineage: Eukaryota > Viridiplantae > Streptophyta > Magnoliopsida > Asparagales > Orchidaceae > Dactylorhiza > Dactylorhiza incarnata. Next base: position 4,298,047 of record JAWHQI010000154.1, on the reverse strand, counting down.
GACTTTGACCCACCATGGGGGACCCACCCGAGAGTTGACTTTGGTCAACCCCCTTATAAGAGGTGGTTTTTTATTCTAAACCCTCACACAAACTCCACTTAGCCCATGCCACTCATCTTCATGATCCAATGGATGGACCATAATCCCCATGCCATCCACTGATTGGATGCTAACAAAATCAAAATAAAGCTAAGCCCTCTCTCTCTCTCTCTCTCTCTCTCTCTCTCTCTCTCTCTCTCTCTCTCTCTCTCTCTCTCTCTCTCTCTCTCTCTCTCTCTCTCTCTCTCTCTCTCTCTCTCTCTCTCTCTCTCTCTCTCTCTCTCTCTCTCTCTCTCTCTCTCTCTCTCTCTCTCTCATGCTTAATAGCCTAGCTAGACTTGTAGGGTGTACAACCCACCAATGAAGGGTTGTCACCTTCCCCTAACCAGCTGGAGGAGCCAACCCTCTCCTCCATGGGAGAATAATCCCACATCGGGGAGAAGAGGAAGGGGGGCACATCAAACTCCTATATAAGGACCCCTCTCCCCTCTAGCTAGATACACTTCTCTCCCCCAGCTCAGTCGAGACCAAGCCACCCCCTGCCGGAGCCCCACCTCGCCGGAAAACGCGAGCCGAGACTCCACCACCCTCCACCACCTTCCATGGCGGATCTCGCCAAGAGCTCCCGGAGGCCTCCAAACCAGGTGGATCCTTCTCCTCTCCTCCCTACCTCACTTTTGGATGCCTCACATGTCAACTCCAGCGGCCGGAGCACCGCCGCTGCCTCTCCCCTCTCCTCCGTCCGAAACAGGAAAGCAAGAACTCCGGCGGTGTCCGGCGGCGGAAGGCCACCGGACCACCGCCGGAGGGAGCGCCCGCCCCCCAGGAGTCGGTCAGGGGCGGAGCCATGGCCGGCCGGCGGCCGGCCGGCGGCAAGGAAGGCCCGCAAGCGGCGGTCGGAGCGTACAGGAATGTCTTGTTAAAATTTTTATAATTATATTTATTTTATCATATTTGAATTTTCTGGGCCTTATATTAATCTCAAATGAAAAAACTTTGAACATCAAAGTTTCTCATCTTGGCAAGGGCTAGCTTCTGTAAAAATTTCATAATTTTTGGAGTAGGCTAAGTATTTTTAGAAATTAAAATACATCAAATATTTGGGTTTTTGAATTATCAGAGGAACTAAATTGTGATGGAAAATTCTGATAAAATTTGAGAAGCTTCCTACTACTGATATACACCCACTATAATTATTTAAGAATTGTTGGATAAGGTTTGCTATTTTTAGATAATAAAAATCCCTGTTTTAAATTAATGGAGAATTATTCTCTCTTTCAAAATGTCTCCAGAAATTATGGACATTGTGAGGGTAGGGTTCACACTCTATGGAAAAGTTTGGGGATTTTTAAAAGTAATCTTGCTATATTTGGGAATTTATTTGACGGTTATGAGAGCCTAAATAAATTAGCAAGGATTGTTTTTAACTCAAAAGGTTTTGGAAAATTTATGATAGCTCTTTATGAATGTTATCAGCCTAGGATAAAAGTGGGATGATTTTCAGATATGGGCTGCTATTCTAATGATCTTAAAATGGAATAATAACTCAACGAGCTGCGATTAGAATAATGCTCGGACATTGAGAATCGTCTCTTCTGAGGTTTTAAGAAACTCATAATATCATTTCTCAGTCCGCTTAAGTCATGCTTAAAGGTTGCAATAAAAACCCAAAGTCGGACTATAACCAAAGGCCGAATTTGGAGAGACTCCTATGAACGGAGAAAAGACCCCTATGAACGGGGATTGAACAGAACTTCCTCCTACGAATGGAGTCAACTTTGAAGCCTCCTGTTATGGAGTGATTGTACTACTAACCCTTTATTTATTATGCTCTCCAGTCTCGTACTGGTCCTGCTTTTACTTTCGACATTTATTCTTTAAATCCAGTCTCGTACTGGTCCAGCATTTACTGCTTTCAGTTAGTACTTTCTTTTACTCCAGTCTCGTACTGGTCCAGTTCAGTTACTGCACTTTATTTCAGTATTTCAGTTACTGTACTGTATTTCAGTTTTGCCTATAATTTAGAGTGGACGTGAAGATGGGGCATTCCTTCAGAGTCAACTCTAAATAGTGTCGAACTGGCCGCCGCTTGTAGAGCAGAGCGGACAGATCGATGTTTTGGCTTTTCCTTCTGTATTGCCTATAAATTTAAAGTTGACGAGAAGACGTGGCATACCTTCAGAGTCAACTCTAAATAGTGCCGAACTGGCCGCCGCTTGTAGAGCAGAGCGGACAGATCGATGTTTTGGTTTTTCCTTCTGTATTGCCTATAAATTTAGAGTTGACGTAAAGACGTGACATACCTTCAGAGTCAACTCTAAATAGTGCCGAACTGGCCGCCGCTTGTAGAGCAGAGCGGACAGATCGATGTTTTGGCTTTTCCTTCTGTACGTATTGCCTATAAATTTAGAGTTGACGAGAAGACGTGGCATACCTTCAGAGTCAACTCTAAATAGTGTCGAACTGGCCGCCGCTTGTAGAGCAGAGCGGACAGATCGATGTTTTGGCTTTTCCTTCTGTATTGCCTATAAATTTAGAGTTGACGTAAAGACGTGGCATACCTTCAGAGTCAACTCTAAATAGTGCCGAACTGGCCGTCGCTTGTAGAGCAGAGTGGACAGATCGATGTTTTGGCTTTTCCTTCTGTATTGCCTATAAATTTAGAGTTGACGATAAGACGTGACATACCTTCAGAGTCAACTCTAAATAGCGCCGAACTGACCGCCGCTTGTAGAGCAGAGCGGACGGATTGATGTTTTGGCTTTTCCTTCTGTATTGCCTATAAATTTAGAGTTGACGTAAAGACGTGACATACCTTCAGAGTCAACTCTAAATAGTGTCGAACTGGCCGCCGCTTGTAGAGCAGAGCAGACAGATCGATGTTTTGGCTTTTTCTTCTGTATTGCCTATAAATTTAGAGTTGACGAGAAGATGTGGCATACCTTCAGAGTCAACTCTAAATAGTGTCGAACTGGCCGCCGCTTGTAGATCAGAGTGGACAGATCGATGTTTTGGCTTTTCCTTCTGTATTGCCTATAAATTTAGAGTTGACGTGAAGACGTGACATACCTTCAGAGTCAACTCTAAATAGTGCCGAACTGGCCGCCGCTTGTAGAGCAGAGCGGACAGATTGATGTTTTGGCTTTTCCTTCTGTATTGCCTATAAATTTAGAGTTGACGTGAAGACGTGACATACTTTCAGAGTCAACTCTAAATAGTGCCGAACTGGTCGCCGCTTGTACAGCAGCGCGGTCGAATCAATGTTTTGAAGTCTATTCTTGTATTGACAGTAATAAATATTCCTACGGGAATATATTGAGCCTTTGAGAAAATATTCCTACGGGAATATATTGTGCCTTCGGGGAATATTCCTGCGGGAATATATTGAGCCTATGAGAAAATATTCCTACGGGAATATATTGTGCCTTCAGGGAAGTATTCCTACGGGAATATACCGAGCTACTTTAACTATGTATTGCTGATATAAGAGAGTTATAAATTCTGAACTTAAATGGTCTCAGAGGTTGGGCTTAAATGGTCTCAGCGGTTGGGCTTAAATGGTCTCAGCGGTTGGAATAATGGTCTCAGCGGTTGAGATAATGATCGAACACAAGAATGCAATTATGCCTTATGTGGGCAGCTGGGGTTCGATTACCATCTGGGTTAAAATAGTAGTTCATCTTCTCTCCTTCTACTAAACTACAGGTGGATATATTGTTAAGCTTTAAGAGAATTCTCTTTTCTCCTCTTATGATGAAATATACTTTTAGAAAATAATTCCTACTGGAATGAAATGTTGCCTTCGAAAAGTAATTCCTACGAGAATGAAATGTTGCCTTCCAAAAATAATTCCTACGGGAATAAAATGTTGCCTTCGAGAAGTAATGAAATGTTGCCTTCGAGAAGTAATTCCTACGGGAATGAAATGTTGCCTTCGAGAAATATTCCTACGGGAATATATTGTGCCTTCGAGAACTATTCCTCCAGGAATATAAAATGTGCCTTGGGAGAATGTCGGATGGCCTATGAGTTTTACTCTAAGGCAACCCGCACGACGGACGGTCTGGGAGGGCAACCCGTGCGAAACTAATAGAACTACGTGGGTCTGAGACCGTATGCAGGATGATACGGAGTACGTAGGCGGTGGTCGTGGGAAGACTGCCTCGGCCCAATAAGAGTCCAGATGTCCCCTCCCTTATAAATGTTATATTATGTCTGTTTGTTAGTAGGGGTTGGATTCTGTTCGTGGTTATAATAACTTGTCTTTGGCACAGGTGACAGGTGCGGATGAGTGACAACATCTGTGTGTGGATGAAGCCACAGAGCAGGCTACGTCAGGTATAAGTTTGTTAAGCCGCATTTCCTTTTGTGGTGCCCTATCTGTACAACCCGTATTCGTCGAGTGGGCCCCCAGCCAACTGGCGAAACCTGGGTTGTCCGGATCATTCGCCGGGTCACTCGCCCAGGCTAAGGAAGATAAAAATGCCCCCAAGTTGGTGGGGGTAAGCTGTAGGAGAGAAGACGCTAGGCGAGTGGTGCCCTCACGGACCACTCGCCCAGAAGCGTGGGCATTCGCCCAGTCAGGCGGGTGCCCAGCGAATGGTGCCCTCACGGACCACTCGCCCAAATGGGTGTGAGGGGGAAATGACCATAATACCCCTGGTGGGCTGCAAATAGCCCTTCGGAACAGCGGAGTTAGGCTATTAGCAGACCAATTTGGGGTGTGGTTAGTAAAATTAAAAGGCGGATTCAGGCTATTTACAGACCAGCCTAGGGAAACTATAAATAGACCCTTAAGGGCACCTTGGAGGAGATCCGATTTTAGAGAATCCTCTCCTCTAGGCTAGTTTTGGTTGGCAGCCAGTGCCCTCCAAGGTGCCCGGTTGAGCTTTGGTTTGGGAGGGGAAGCTCTCTAAGATCTTCCGGGTGTGCGGCGGGACCTCCTCGCTTCAGCCTTGGGTCTATTCCGTTTCCAGCATCTACCATCAGGAGAGTCTAGTGAGGGAGAAATAAGCATCGGCTACACCCCCAGTGGGTCCGAACTCAAGAGACCAGTTGCTGGTTTCAACACTATCCCAGGGTATATATATATAATGACAATAAATCCTTGATGGTTAGGATTTTATGCGGCAGAGATATGTAGATTATTTACAGGTCTTGAAATTGGGGTTTCTGTGATAAAACTACGTCTTCCGCTAAGTGTTATAAAGTGCACTCTTTGATGACGTCTTCCGCTAAGAATTATAATATGCACTCTTTGATGATGTCTTCCGCTAGAATACTGCTTCCCTACTCTGTTGGTGTGTAGTGACTTTCGCTTAACACCACCCCAATGCGTGACCTTGGAGCGTTCAAGGAAGGGGGTTGAAGAAGCTAGTACCTTCACCCTTCATGATCCCTTCGGCGTCGTGCAAGAAGGGTGGTGTGCGATAAGATCCCCCGGTCGGACCGCCGATTTGGGAGGGGGGGGGGTCTTACACACCCAACCGTCTGTCCAGGCCCGCCGAAGTCGGCCCGCAGCATCAGCACCAGAGGGTAGGCGATCCCGAGAACCTCCCTGGAAGAATGACTCAAGATGAAGTATGAGAGTTGATAGCAGAAGAATACGGCCAAGTAGGATGCCAAGCGGCATACGTATACCGCCCCCTATGCAACAGATCCTACCATGAATACGCACCGCCCAACACCTCTCGCGCGAATGTACTCTATGCGATACATGACAACCTGAGATTGCGAAGGCCGAGAGAACTTCCACAGGGCAAGGGAGAACATTCAAAGTATTGCGAGTTTCACCGTGGCACAAGACATACAACTGAGGAATGTAGCAAGCTCAAAAATGAGATAGAATGTCCCATCCGATGAGGCATCCTTAAAAGGTTCTTGCAAGACTAGACGTGAAACCAGACTGCACGTGGAAGAAGAGAGCAGCCACCCATTCATCAAGTTGCAGGGATAGTAGGGATAGTGGAGACCATCTCTGGTTCTCCATTCTCCGTCGTCAACTCCATCGCTCAACATGAGGAGACAATTAGCTTCGGGGATGAAGATCTAAAGGGGTTACTCATACCGCACCAAGATCCACTGGTCATCAGTGCAGAGATTGGTAACCCCATCTTCTGCGTCAAGCGAATACTAGTGGACAACGACAGCTCGGTCAACGCCATGTTTATGCCCGTTCTTCTCAGTAAGAAAATACGACAGGAAGACCTCCAACCAGCCTCCAGACCAATATACGGCTTCAACGGCAGTCCTATACCGGTCAAAGGAATCATCACTCTTCCAGTAACCCTGGGAGAGTTCCTGAAGCAGGCTACCCACGACATACAGTTTGTAACTGTTGAGTCAGAATCTCCATACAACGCAATTTTTGGTCGGCCACTCCAGGAAATATTCGGAGCTATCTCTTCCATCCCTCATTTCGCCATGAAGTTCATCGCCCGAGCGGAGTTGAAGTTGTCTGTGGAAATCAAAAAGCAGCGTGCATGTGCTATCTGCAGTAGATGAAACCCGGACGAGGAGAAGCCCTAGACGCTGACGCATCTAGAACCTGAAGTCTTCACCAAAGAAAAGCTAGGAATCAGATAGAAATGTCCTACTATATTCCAGCTTCATCAATTTCCTTTAAGTATTTTTTATTTTGAAAACGCTACTTTAAAGTCGCAAGCATGTACTTGCACAAGAACTACTGCGTGTTTAATTCAGAATGCTTTATTTTCCTTCAAAATCTACTATCACAGGAACATTCAGAAGCTAGTCACCTATGATTACAAGCAGTCCCTATCACCATCTCGGCTCAAAGGTCTACCCTTCGCCCCCATCACAAGTTACAATGTTAATAGGACATGTCCTTCTCTTCCTCAATCATGTTGATGCCAGGAATGATTGTTATACTCAAAAAGCGCGCCCACGCACGTATAATTGGCTATTTTAATTAAGCATGCTTATCTGCTCCTAACTTCGTTATCTTAGGAACACCTCGGGAAACAATCCCCCTCTGCCATGAGCAGCCTGCGGCGCAGGGACCATCTCATTGCCCCAGCTCGAAGGCTCGCCCTTCGCTCCCGCAGTAGGTCGCCGCGTCGCCAGGGCCTGCCCCCCTCGTGCTCGCAAAAGGTTCAAAGTGTATGCCCTTCACCGCCTCTTCGGGTCCAGGCCCCCGTGACGTCATTGCCCCAGCTCAAAAGTTCGCCCTTCGCTCCTGCAATAGGTCACCGCGTCGCCAGGACCTGCCCCCCTCGCGCTCGCAAACGGTTTGAAGTGTATGCCCTTCACCGCCTCTCCGGGGCCATGCCCCCGTGACCTCATTGCCCTAGCTTGAAGGTTCGCCCTTCGCTCCCACAATAGGTCATCGCGTCGTCAGGGCCTGCCCCTTTGCGCTCATAAATAGTTCGAAGCGTATGCCCTTCACCGCTGCTCCTAGGCCACTCCCCCGTGACATCATTGCCCTGGCTCGAAGGTTTGCCCTTCGCTCCCGCAATAGGTCGTCGCGTCACCAGGGCCTGCCCCCCTCACGCTCGCAAACAGTTCGAAGCGTATGACCTTCACCGCCTCTCCGGGGCCACGCCCCCATAACCTCATTGCCCCAGCTCGAAGGTTCGCCCTTCGCTCCCGCAATAGATCATCGCGTCGCCAGCGCCTGCCCTCCCTTGCACTCGCAAACGGTTCAAAGCGTATGCCCTTCACCGCCTCTCTGAGGCCATGCCCTCATGACCTTATTGCCCTAGCTCTAAGGTTCGCCCTTCGCTCCCGCAATAGGTCGTCGCGTCACCAGGGCCTGCCCCCTCGCGCTCACAAACGGTTCAAAGCGTATGCCCTTCACCACCTCTCCGGGGCCACGCCCCCGTGACTTCCTTTTTTCAACAGTTCGAGTATCAGCCCCTCACCATCTCAATCAAAGTTGACCCGCAATGCAGAGACCTCAATCTCACACCACCTTGGCGCAAGGCATACATAAAGGTCGCAACAACATCGGGATGTCAATCCCCACAACACCGACATCTGGAGGGAAAAAGCAAAAAGGCCAAGTCATACAGAAAACAACATAATCAGCTCACTAGCATAAGACCATTACACAAGCAACGTCATTTACAAGCCGACAAACAATCAGTAAAAGGCACTCTAACATTCCACAAATACAAATGCAAAAATATCAGTTTGAGCACAAGAACACAATCAAAGGGAAAAAACTACAAGGTACCGAGGAAAACTACTCCTCGACATCGGAGGCACAACGCTCGTCCTCGGAAAGGTCTCAAACTCCCAATATTGACACGTCGCAACCTCGCGTCCGCGCGACCAAGCGGAGAGTCTTCGCCATCCCACACATAAAGGCTACCTCGCTCTCGTCTTCAAGTTGAGGCTCTACTTCCTTGTTCCAGACCTCTTCACGAACCTCCTCCGAGACCAGAGAACGGTCCCGCAGATAATCAATGGAGTCTTTATATTCAGCGACTACAACAGCCTTCAACTCGGTAGCCCTCTCCCGCAGATAATCCTAGAACTTTGCTATTGTGTTTCGCCTGCGACTTTGATCTCCAACTGCAAGCCCACAAGTCTCCTGCGTCAAACTCCTGCGACACAAACTTCAAACAATCATAACTTTTGATCCGACCGTCGAATTTGAGTGTATAACACCATATCAGAATCGCCACAAAATTCCCCACCCAACGAAAAACCTCGTTGATCGCTCAAATTCCACTCAGTTTAAAAGTTATCAAGACTTTTTGCCAGAAATTATCTTTGCGTCGATGGGCGAAACCACTCCGACCTCTAACCACTCAGTTTGGATGGAACAAAATAAAAGATATGGTACTTAGACGTCAAGAGTTATCTCAAAAGTCATCAACTATGGAGGTAAATTGATGGTTCTGCCCAATACTAACCCCAAGACATCAGACAAAGCCCTCGATCCTGCCTATCTCACATTGCTTGATAATTGGACTTATGATGAGCATTGGATCATCAATGTCATCTTCCAGTCCGTCTTCTCCTCCATCATGTTTCAACTTGAACTCTATGACAATGCCACCGCCATATGGAACCATCTGCGCATGTACTTCACCATAAGGGACGGTGCCCATAAGTTCTGACTTCTTCAAACCATTCAGTCCACTTGACAAGGAGACCTCACTATACGACAATATCATGCGACTATAATGGATCTTTGTAACAACTCAGCATCATGGAGTCTACTCCTTTGTGCGGAGATAGTCCTTTCTACCACTAGTATCTTGCTCTTCGTGATCGTCGGTGGCTGCTATAGTTCTACATGCACCTCCGGACCGAATATCAAACCCTCGCAGTGTTGAAATTATTGAAGTGGAAGTTTGGAGGGCTTTTGGACCTGGACGGTCTGGGAGGAGGTCGGGCGGTCTGGCTTAACCGCACGGTCTATCGATCTGCATCTGCGGTCTGGCTTGTCTAAGCCTAGTTGCGGTCTTCTGGTATGGCCGCTGGTTTCTGGTCCAAGGCGGTTGAAGGTGAGGCCGCGCGGTCTGTCTCTGATCGCGTGGCGGGTTGTTCGTCTTCAGGTGTGTGCGGTCTGTTCGTGATCGCGTGGCGGCTTGTCTTCCTCAAGGCTGTGGTGGTCTGGTGTGACCGCACAGTTTGATCCAGGTTTTCCAGAATGCGGTCTGGTAGCTGACCGGGCTTTCTGGTGGTATTCGCGGACTAAGGGTCTTAGTCGCGCGGTCTCAGGTTGCGGTCTCAGGTGGAGACCGGCATGCGGACAGGAGTTCGTGGGTTGATGGCGAACTGGCTGTGTTCGCGGTCTCGGGCGAAAACAGGGGGTGAACAGCTTCGGGCGGTCAGGCGATCTTCTTTGGAGTCGCGATCTGCTGTGAGAGTGACGGTCTCTCATAGTTGATGTTGAAGCTGGCGAGTTCACCAAAATGAAGCAGGAGTACTGTTGCTGATCGCGCGGTGTGACCGGTTAGGTCGCGCGGTCTGGAGGGTGGTGATCTTATCTCATAGGGTGGTGACTGGATCAGGTCTCACGCCTATAAATAGGACCCATCGGCAGCAATAATTAACACACACCAAGTGTAAGCCGAGTTCTTTTCTTTCCTGCGGTCTCTATTTGTCTGACCGGACGGTCTGCTGATTGAACTCTTCTTGTGCAGCTTCTGCGGATAGTGTAGGCAGCAACGATCACCTCTTCCTCTGAAAGTGTTCGGGTGGTCTGCGGCTTGGAGTTGTGGTGCTGGAGTTCGGGAGAATCAGGAGTTCGGAAGAAGGAGTGCGGTCTGGTGGTGTTCTGTGATAGGCAGGTCGTTGCGGTTTGGCAGCTTGCTCAAGTCACAGGGAGGTCGCGCGGTCTGAGCGGTCTCAAGTTATCTTCAACTTTGTAATTTTCTCTTTGGTGTTTGTGCTGGCGAAATCATGTCTCGCCAAGCATGCCTTGCCTTGTAATTTGAAGTTGCTATCAATAAAGATCAGTTATTTTCCCCCATTTGCTTCTGGTTGTTTGGCTTGTGAACTTTAAGTTGACTAACTCTTGCTCGCTTCATAAAGATTCGAAAAATTTCACATGGTATCAGAGGGAGGTTGGAGTGGTTGAGCAGTGAGTAACTTAGAGTAGCCATCGCCTTTGTGAAGAAGGAACCAGTGGTAGAGCAATGGAAGCGAGGGGTCTTGGAATTGAGATGCTTACATCGACTATCTTCAAGATGTGGAAGTCGTGTATGCAAAGCTATCTTCTAGGTGAGGACCTCTGGGAGGTAGTTGGAGGAGATCAGACGCAGGAAGTTGTCCCGGAGGGGGATAATGAGGCAGAGGTGAGAACTTGGAGGAGGACGAATGCGAAGGCAGAGTTCACTCTGAAGAGAGCAATTTCACCTGATCTGTTTGATCACATTCTGGGATGCGGATCGGCTGCGGAGATCTGGAGAGCCCTGAATGGCCTGTTTAACAAGAAGAATGTAGCAAGACTACAGTTCTTGGAGAATGAGCTGGCAATGTCGGCTCAGGGTGATCTTTCTATATCCACTTTCTTTCTGAAGATGAAGAACTTGTGCGCTGAAATCTCAGCATTGGATCCTAATGAGCCTATCTCTGAGGCGAAGCTGAAGAGGCACATCATCCGCGGCTTGCGGAAGGAATATGTTGCCTTTGTGACGTCGGTGCAGGGATGGGCAAATCAGCCGTCTCTGTTGGAGCTGGAGAACTTGCTTGCATCGCAAGAAAGTTTGGCAAGGCAGATGGCGGGGATGTCAGTGGCTGGGGGAGATGGTGAAGTGCTCTTCTCAGGCGAGAAGAAGAAGTGGGATAAGAAGAAGAAAACCGCTGGAGGAGGCTATGGGCCTTCAACTTCTGGGCAGCATGAAAGGGGGTATGCTCCCAAGGCTGACGGGAAGAAGAAGGGTGAAGGTCCGAAGTGCTTCAAGTGTGGCAAGTATGGCCACATCAGGAAGGATTGCAAGGTGGTCACCCAAGCTGGGCATGCTGCGGAGAAGGAGGAAGCTGAGGCCAGGCACTTTGAAGGAGGTTGGGGAGGAGCCTTCTCGGCTTCTGTTGGAGCTTCTGCTCCTATCAACTATCTGGAGGACTGGATCGTGGACTCGGGGTGTGGTCATCACCTCACCGGAGACGAGACCAAGCTTTCTTCTGCACAGCCCTATACAGGTAACAATGCAATCATTACTGGTGATAATACTGTGCATCTAGTAGAGAAGGTGAGGGTTGTTTCCTTGGTCAGTGATAGAGGGCCACTTACTTTGAAGAGTGTCTATCACGTGCCTGGTATGAGGAAAAACCTCTTCTCTGTGACCAACGCTGTAGACGCTGGGTATCACGTTCTGTTCGGCCCAACAGAAGTGAAGTTTCTACGCAATTTTGAGGTTGTAAAGGCCGAGGTCGTCCATGTCGGGAGACGGGCAAAGGACTTGTTTGTTCTATCAACAAGCTCTTACGTCGACAAGATGAAGATGAATAATGGTGTCGTTATATGGCATGAGAGGTTGGGGCACGTAGGGATGGACAAGCTGAAAGCTATGGCGGTGAGAGGCCTGGTCAAGGGCCTGCCAAGTCTATCTTCCTACGGTGAAGGTCATGTTTGCGCGGGATGTCAGTTCGGCAAGTCTCATCGGCTACCGTTTGACAAGTCGCAGACAAGGAGTAGTTTGCCATTGGAGTGCATCCACGGTGACTTGATGGGACCAACTGCTACCCCAAGCCTCGGAGGCAGCAGATATATGCTGGTGTTGATCGATGATTACACCAGATATGTCTGGGTATATTTCCTGAAGGAGAAGATGGAGGCGTTTGCCAAATTTGTGGAGTTCAAGGAGCTCGTGGAGGGTCGGCTAGGACTGCTGGTGAAGAAGCTGAGGACTGACAACGGAGGAGAGTTCACCTCCAGTGAGTTCTCTACCTTTTGCAGGAAGGCAGGCATCCGGAGAGAGCTCACTTGTGCACATACTCTACAACAGAACGGAGTTGCAGAACGGAAGATCCGTCATCTGACGGAGACCTGCAAGTGTTGGCTGCATGCCAAGAGTATTCCAAAGTCCTTCTGGGCGGAGGGAATGTCTTGTGCTGCCTACGTCATCAACAGGATGCCTTTAAGTCCCATCAACATGTTGACTCTGCATGAGATGATGTTCAAGGAGAAGCCAAGCGTGGCACACCTTAGGGTGTTTGGATCCACCTGCTACGTGCATGTTCCAGATGCTCTTCGGACGAACCTAGATGCGAAAGCAAGGAAGCTAGTCTTCGTGGGATACGATGAGCAGAAGAAAGGATGGAAGTGCATGGACCCGGAGACGCGGAGATTTGTGGTATCTCGCGACGCCGTGTTCAATGAGGTGACATCTTACAAGGGGTCTTCTGATGTGGAGCTACCAGAGAGCAGGGTGGAGGTGCCAGAAAAAGCTGTGGAGGATCTTCAGGTGGAGCTACCTGTGTCACCAGGTGGTCCATCTCCTTCTAGTTCTGAGACGGGTGCTTCTGGTTCAGGGAGCAGGGGGAGCGATGCTCCTAGCACGTCTGGAAGGGGAGCTAGGGAAGAAGCAGCTAAAGATAATGCGGTTCAGGGGAAGGAGCTGAGGAGGTCGAAGCGAGCGATCATTGCCCCTGATCGCTATACAGGAGGAAACGCAGTGAGCTTCGCCTCATGTTTCTTCGTTGGTCCTTTGGATGAGAGGGAGCCGTCAAGCTTTGAGAAGGCCAGAGGTGTGAAGGAGTGGGACATTGCAATGCAAGAAGAGATGGCAGCTCTTGAGAAGAATGAGACCTGGTTTCTTGTGCCCAATCCCAAGGGCACCACTCCTGTTACATACAAGTGGGTTTACAAGCTCAAGAAGAAAGCTGACGGCAGCATCAAGCGGTACAAGGCTCGCCTTGTAGCTCGGGGGTTCTCGCAGCAATACAGTGAAGACTACGAGGAGACATTCAGTCCAGTGGCAAAAATGACTTCAGTTCGGTTCATCATTGCCTTGGCGGCATTCAGTGGATGGGAGATTTGGCAGCTCAACGTCAAGAACGCTTTCTTGTACGGAGAGATTGACAAGGATATCTTCATGGTTCAGCCACCAGGCTTTGTGTATGAAGATTTTCTGGAGCATGTCTGCAAGTTGAAGAAGGCCCTGTATGGGTTGAAGCAAGCGCCGAGGGCGTGGTACGGGAAGATTGCAGAATATCTCTTATTCTGTGGTTTTGGTGCTTCAGACTCAGACTCAAGCTTGTTCGTCAAGAAGAGCGGGGAGCTTCAAGTCATCGTGCTGCTATACGTCGACGATATGATCGTGACGAGGAACTCGAAGGAGGAGGTAGCGCAGCTTCGGGCCGAGCTGTCTATCAGGTTCGAGATGAAGGACTTAGGTGAGCTTCACCACTTCCTTGGACTCGAGGTGCAGAGGAAGGAAGGTGGAGTGCTGGTGACCCAGGCCGGTTATGCGGAGTGGATCATGGAGCGATTCAGCATGAAGGAAGGGAAGTGCACTTCCACACCTCTGGAGAAGGCTATGAAGCTTCGGAAGGATGAGGGGAGGATTATGCAAGATCCGTTGGTGTTCCGAGCTCTGGTTGGGAGCCTGATCTATCTGACGATCACGAGGCCGGATATTGCATATGCAGTTGACAGAGTGAGTCAATATATGGCGGAGCCATGGGTACCTCATCTGCTAGCAGCCAAGAACATTCTGAAGTATGTCAAGGTGACCCCGGACATGGGTCTCCTGTACAGAAGGGATGCGGGCTGAGGTGCACGTGTTCATGGATGCTGATTACGGGGGAGATTCGGATGATCGGAAGTCGACGTCTGGATTCATCTTCATGGCGGGCCCTACAGCTATATCATGGTGCAGCAAGAAGCAGGATTCTGTGTCGGTCTCCACCACAGAAGCGGAATACAAGGCTTCGGCCTTGGCAGCTCAGGAAGCCATCTGGCTTAGGAGGTTGGTGGGAGACGTCCACAAGGAGGTTCGGGAGCCGACTCTGCTACGCGGTGACAACGAGAGTGCTCTCAAACTGGTTACCAATCCAGTTTGTCACGCGAGGACCAAACATATCGAGATCGAGCACCACTTCATACGGGAGAAGGTGCTGGAGGGATCTCTTTCGGTCGGGCATGTGCGGAGTGCGGACAATGTCGCGGACATCTTCACAAAAGCGCTGGCAAAGGGGCCGTTCACACGGCTAAGGAGCCTACTGGGGCTAGTTTCAACTTCCCACTTCAAGGGGGAGTGTTGAAATTGTTGAAGTGGAAGTTTGGAGGGCTTTTGGACCTGGGCGGTCTGGGAGGAGGTCGGGCGGTCTGGCTTAACCGCACGGCCTGGCGGTCTGCATCTGCGGTCTGGCTTGTCTAAGCCTAGCTGCGGTCTTCTGGTATGGCCGCTTATTTCTGGTCCAAGGCGGCTGAAGGTGAGGCCGCGCGGTCTGTCTCTGATCGCGTGGCGGGTTGTTCGTCTTCAGGTGTGTGCGGTCTGTTCGTGATCGTGTGGCGGCTTGTCTTCCTCAAGGCTGTGGCGGTCTGGTGTGACCGCACAGTTTGATCCAGGTTTTCCAGAATGCGGTCTGGTAGCTGACCGGGCTTTCTGGTGGTATTCGCGGACTAAGGGTCTTAGTCGCGCGGTCTCAGGTTGCGGTCTCAGGTGGAGACCGGCATGCGGACAGGAGTTCGCGGGTTGATGGTGAACTGGCTGTGTTCGCGGTCTCGGGCGAACACAGGGGGTGAACAGCTTCGGGCGGTCAGGCGATCTCCTTTGGAGTCGCGATCTGCGGTGAGAGTGGCGGTCTCTCATAGTTGATGTTAAAGCTGGCGAGTTCACCAAAATGAAGCAAGAGTACTGTTGCTGATCGCGCGGTGTGACCGGTCAGGTCGCGCGGTCTGGAGGGGGGTGATCCTATCTCATAGGGTGGTGACTGGATCAGGTCTCACGCCTATAAATAGGACTCATCGGCAGCAATAATTAACACACACCAAGTGTAAGCCGAGTTCTTTTCTTTCCTGCGGTCTCTATTTGTCTGACCGGGCGGTCTGCTGATTGAACTCTTCTTGTGCAGCTTCTGCGGATAGTGTAGGCAGCAACGATCACCTCTTCCTCTGAAAGTGTTCGGGCGGTCTGCGGCTTGGAGTTGTGGTGCTGGAGTTCGGGAGAATCATGAGTTCGGAAGAAGGAGTGCGGTCTGGTGGTGTTCTGTGATCGGCATGTCGCTGCGGTTTGGCAGCTTGCTCAAGTCACAGGGAGGTCGCGCGGTCTGAGTGGTCTCAAGTTATCTTCAACTTTGTAATTTTCTCTTTGGTGTTTGTGCTGGCGAAATCATGTCTCGCCAAGCATGCCTTGCCTTGTAATTTGAAGTTGTTATCAATAAAGATCAGTTATTTGCCCCCATTTGCTTCTGGTTGTTTGGCTTGTGAACTTTAAGTTGACTAACTCCTGCTCGCTTCATAAAGATTCGAAAAATTTCACACGCAGACATCCTCCTCCCACGTTCCCCAACTCCCTCTCCGGATGTTACGATGAATGAACTCACTAGTTTTTTTTTTGGAAAAGTGCATATAGCATGGAATTAAAAATAAAAAAGGACAACAAAACTACAACATGCCATCCAAGTCTGCACGAACAAGCTCGGCAAACTCAGTCTGGGTGCTATCAACATCTAGCCATACAAAGTTTCCCCGTAGGGCAAAACGAGCACAGAAATCAGCAACTCTGTTGGCCTCACGGCCAATATGCTGGAAACGAAGCTGAGGGAAGCCGCTCAGAAAGGAGAAGTCCTCCTCGCCATCCACCGTCACGCTCCAGTCGCCCCGGCGCAAACCAGCAGCACAACTGTCCATAAGGGTCAAACAGTCGCCCTCCACAATTGCCCCGCGCACCCCATATAAAGAAGGCGGGATAAGATCCTTGAGAGCCAAGACCGCCGCCAGCTCCACTCCCCCTGGATCCCAGTGCACCAGCGGGGATCCAGCAGCAAAGATGAGAGCACCCCGGTCATCGCGGGCCACCATCCCAAGCCCAGCAAACCCGGACGAGGAGAGAGAACCATCCACATTGAACTTTATCGTTAGGAGAACCGAAAACTTACTCTCGAGACAAACTCTCTTTTAGAAAACACAGTCCTAGCAACTCAGCCCTGATATTGCTCAGCTTATTGATAATAGGAGGACAAGGAAGAAGAAGATGAAGATGATCGGAAAACTTGCGTGGGAAACTTGGGTCTCAATTGCTTTATTAACCTACAAAATCAATCCCTAATGCCAATTCTGTTCTTCCAAACGGACACTTTGTATTTTTTTTTTAGAACTGAAACCTAGAAAAAAAAGCATCGAAAAAAACGGATGCATAAATACCAATTGTAATGAGGAATAATCATGTTCTCCCAATCTAAAATGTCACATTTGGCTATTCAAATTTTAAAGCATTATCCAGTCAACTGGCAGAGACATTCAAATCAAAAACCCAAGCACAAGTAATGATTTCCCACGACCTAAAGCTTTGTCTTGAAGATGGCAACATGTTTGAGCCTGTGCGCAATATCTGCGATGGAGCCAGCGCCGGCCATGGCGGAGACGATAAAGGCGACGGCGCTCAGGAAACGAAGCATCAGCCACCGCCACTGACCCTTCCTGATCTTGGCCTGCGCCATGTACATCGACACGGGGAAGTGGACCGTGAGCGGCCAGAAAGCGATCGCTCCGAGCAATCCCACAATCGCGTTGAAGAAAGGGAGCGTCATGGCGATCAGCGTTGTGAGGACGACGAAGGCCGAGCGAAGAAGAAGCTTGCAGAAAGTGAAGCGGAAGGCTCGGGTCTTGCAGAACGGGAGCGTCAGCTTGTGCTGCTTGTGGAAGAAGGCTGATTCTGGCCATCTCTTGGAGAGGTATTCTTCATATTTTGCATAGACTGGCTGCCCGTACACCTGAAAAATCATAATTATTAGTTATTACCATTATCTCAGGGATTTAGGGTTTTGACTATTTGAAATTCTTATTCTCAGAGATTTTAGAGCATTGTTGCCTGAGGTATTACTTTGGCTATCTGCATGCAATTTGAAAATGATTATATGCAGGACAATTTTTGAACGGGTTCACAGGTTCCTGTGAGTTTTTAGTTTGACATGCTATATTCTTGGACTTCATACAACCAAAACTGGCATGCATATAACATGACTTCTCAAATTTTGTTCAAGAGTTTGCATCTATGTTATCTTAAGTATACTTCTCCTCCTCATTCCTGAGTGCATTTTCTATCCTTATATTATACATGTAGAAACTCAACCAAGGCTTATTTTCAGTTAACTTATATTGAATAGGTGCCTTTGGCGAGGCGTTTTTGCCACGCTGAGTTTGGAGAAAAACGCCGCCGCTATAAAACATCTATTTGGCATGGCAACTGTCGTGGCTGCCGCCAAAGAAAAAGCTCACTTTGAAACTAAATGCGGACGCGGTTTCATGTATGAGGTTGGGACCATTACGTTCACGACCACCATGTCAAACTCAAACTGACCCTAAGTAGTTTTGAGATGCAAATATTTAATAGACCTAGAGGGCATTTTATTGAAATATTACACTTTAAATAACCTTGTTTAATAAATTATGAATGCAATCCAATTATGTTAGAATTGCACTATAGTTTTGATAGTTCCAAGTACTTCTCATCTATCTTACAAGAGAATGCCAGCATAACTCCTACATTTACATTTAGGTTCCTTGGATGCATTGGTCTATAAATTAAAGAATATCATTAAGACTCGACTAAATTACACAAAATATAGTTAGCTCGGCTAGTTTTTGTATGGTGTTGAGGATTGGGCAACAAAATAATAGCTCGCGTTCGAAACTCTAGAGCTCATACGCGTTTATGCCAACACAGAGATAGATATTGAGTGTAATAGCCATTACGCAATTAAGTTGAAGCCATTGCGATATTTTATTGTAAAAGTGTAAGAGCGTTTGAAAAATTATCGCTCTAATCTAATGCATACCAAACAATCATAAAAGTCTAAGTTTTGGTAGCAAAATAAAAATAATGCACTGCCAAGTAGATTGAATGTAATAACTAGAAGTTACCATCGGTGTGCAATAAAACCAGACAGTTGTTAAATGGAAACTAATTTCTACAAAAGAAAATATTGCAAAAATTTCAGAAGCTGCAGAGAAGAAAATCGTTACTTGGTATGCGCCGATTAAGTGAACAACCACTGCAACATTGGCTATGTCGATTAGCCAAAATGGTTCATAGAACCCAGTAAGAACGTTTCCTGGAGCATTGTTTCCAAATGCAGCGTATCCAACACAACCTACCGACACATAAAAGATTGTTGTGACACCGATCCCGTTTAGAGAAGCTCTCTTCATTGTTTGGTTTTCTGGGGGAGGAGATTTGAGTGTATCCTGCAAACATTTTATGTAAAGTCTGTGCCTAATGATAATATGTATACAGAAATAGACACAAATGAATACATACCTGTATTTCTATCAAGAGCATAGAGTAGGTGTATGCAAATGCTATGTTTCCAAGGGCCTGGAAAGAGTACCAAACCTTCATTGATGGAGAAATGTCACCCCCAGTTTTAATTCCTAGAATGGTCCCATGAAGGGAGTGGTTGGAAGCTAGCTTTAATACAGACAAGAGGAGTGAAATGAAGGAGTAGACAAAAGACATTGCTGCCGCAACCACTGAAATTATTGTTATCTTCTCCAAATTTGGGAATTGTGATAGCACCAATTCAACTATCCCAAATAAGATTATATACAAGTTTCCTGAAGTGTTACAGTGAGCGTCGTGGCCTTTGTAGTGGACGCAATTTGATCTATTAATTTCCCTGTTTTATTGGAAAAATAGACATTGAAATCATCATCAATCCATGAAGTTATATGTAAACCAAGCATGTGCTGATCTTTAAATCTTTGAGAAAAATAACGGTAGTAAATTAACTTACATCATGCTTGTTGCTGCGGTAATGGTGTAGCCAATCATGGCTCCCCATAGAAGTGCGTACTGAGCAATTGCGCAAATTAAGACATCACGAGGACCTAAGTTCAGACGAGCATTGAGCAGCATGTTACGAATTCCATTTTGATTCGACACAAGCGTATTGAAGTGGTTTGAGCTAAATTGTAATAGAGGATGCTAAATTATTTTGAGTACATATTTGAAGATATTTCTTTTTTTTTGTTTCATCATCTAGAGTTTTCTACACTCATTGAATCTAGAAATGATATCACTTATGAATAATCTATATTCATGTGAATCGTATGATTTTAAAAATATAATCTTCAAGATTCATCCTCAAGTTCGATGAAGTCTTTAAGTCTAGAATCTTATGCAGTCATCTGGCAGTCCTATATTATAGTGGGGGTCCCTTGATTATAAAAGCACAAGTTACTAGAACTCACTTTGAAGTTATTTTAAGATTTTCTTATGAAGTCACTGTTTTCAACATAACTTCATGCAAGCATGCACTCTCTCTAAACTTATATGACTAGTGCAAGCTGGAGTTTTGTCCACTCTTTGGTGCACTACATGTGAGAGTAAGGCTCTGTTTGGCTTAACTGCAGCGACTGGAGAAGCAGTGGTGAAAAAATAAGCTGTTTTGCAGAGTGGTGGGAGAATCAGTGAAACTGTTTGGAAGAACAACTTTTGCAGTGTTGTTTCAAACGGAAAAGCTGTTTAAGCTATTTGGCAAAACAGCTGTGCAGTGTGTAATACAGCTAGGATAAATTGGTCTCGCTAGTTGAAAGAGATTACAAGATTGGTGACTAAATACTCTCGTTCATATAAGATGAGCATCACTCTTTTATATCCGCTGTATCTCCTTTCTCCCTCTCTTCTTACATGGTATCAGTCAGCCATAGTGGTAAGTCACTAAGTTGTACTCTCAAATTTTTCAACAATTATCTATTGTACCTATCTATAGGGGGTTCCATGGCGTATGCAAATGTAAATCTCTAGAACAAATTTGAAGTAATCGTAACGCTCTCTCATGCTCATCAATATCATATCACACAAGTGATGAGGATCACATTTCACGGGCGGGCCCACCCTTATCGCAGCCCGCCCAAGTCTTCTTACACGGGAGACGGAATTAGGATTATCGGAAGGACAATCCTAACAGCCCTCTACTACAGACCCTGCGACCCCCAATCTCTTCTCCCAACAGCCCTCCGCTACTTCCCCCTCACCCCTACAGCCTAGATACTCTACCCGGGCCCTCACAACCATACCAAAGCCCAACCAGACTCTAACATTTGTACAGAACCGCTGCAGAATTGCTGTTTAGCCCCAAAAATCAGCAGCCAACCATTTCTCCGGACTCCTATTATGTTATGGATCAGCATCTGTTATTCCCACAACAGGGCCGCGGCCTGCACACCCCAACCCTTCTCAGCGCGTGTTCTCGGCGCTGCGGGATGTTGAGACCGGGTCTCGAACCCTTTACCTCCTTGATATGAGCTCTTAACGCCAGCTCACATCAACCAACTGAAACTCGCATCATTATCGACTCCCCTTGAGCTTGTGGTCAAGCTCGTTTTGAACGGCGGGAGAGATGTTATGGGCTGCATGCCTTTGCCATAGAATGTTATCACGATGTAGGGGACCTCGAGCTCCGGGTCTAGTAATTAGGTATCTTTATTATTGTTTGTCTGTCTTTATTACTGTTGTCTTTTTATTAAGTTGTAAGTCTATATAAAGGGCATATGTATGGTTGTAAGGGCAAGGAAGAGGTAATCTAATTTCCCTTCTATTGAGTGAGATCATTGGTGACTCTCTCCTCCAACGAGCAACCCCGCATTAGGCAGCCGCGGTCACGGGCTCCATAGTATCCTCCACCACCGTCATCTCCGGCTCCGGCCATCGCTCCAAGTAGGCCCGTAACATATTACTTGTATATAAGTTCTAATTTGAAGTTCATATTGCTTAGTTTTGTTTATTTGATGAAGGAATATATTATTTGGGATCTAGATTTGTAAAAGTTTGCTCAAGTTTAGTTTTACTTGAAAGATTTATTCGCCGGACATTCAATTGAAGTAATCTCCCTTTAATTAATTAAATCTTACTTGTGTTTTTAGTGTTTAATCTCTAATGTGAATCCATGTGAATTCTATGCAAGTGTGATTAATTTAGTTGTGGAGGTATGAATACCTAAGCATGATCTGACAGCATCCATGTAAGTGTGATTCCTCTTCCCATGAACAGGATCAGCTGTTCTGTAACAATCACTGAGCAGAATTGCAGTGTAGTAAGTCACAAACGCGCAGGCTATGAGTGCGAAGGGACCAAAGATCCATCCCATTTGGGCTACACTCCATGGCAAAGCCAGAACACCGGATCCTATGATCGCTGTGATTGCATGTGCCGTTGCCGTCCATACAGTTCCTGTAGAAGAGTCGCAGCGAAATGTTTTCAAGCATTTTCTTTTCCCAGATAAAAAAATAAAAGGCACTGAAGATATGCAGAGATTCATATCCTTGAGAAGAGAAGAAGAAGAAGAAGAAAATCTGTGTGATACAATTCATCCAAGGTTAATATTTTGTTTGTTTGAAAAGAGTAAAATTTCAAAATTAAATTGAAATGATAACAATATGTATTTGTCTTCATAAAAAAAATCAAATTTTAACGACTTTTTATGCTACAGATCAGGTTGGAGAATATCAATGTGTTGCCCTGTGGCTGGCTGCATTATTAAAAAGGTTACCTTTTATTCCTATGCATTTACTATTATTTAAAAAAAAAGGCATCATATGCAAAAAGTAACCTGCTTGATATTACTTGATTTTTTGTAAAGATTTTCAAATGAGCAAGAACTGCATTCATGTTTTGAAGTGGGATTGAATGATTCAGAATCAAAATTGGACTTTTTGAGTTAATGTGTCTAGTTCCGAGGGCGACACCTGGGTGCACGGTGCGCATGACGAGACAAGATTGTGATAATATTTATTGTCTTAGGGTCCGTTTGACACATCGGGTGAACCGTCGTTCGTGAACGCCCGACCTCGGATGAGGAACTCCATCCACTTTTATGTTCAATTTAGTTTTTTTTTTACATGGCCGTGCGGTCATAACCGTCTTCATGCAAAACACATAGTTTATGATGATGACGTTTAATTTGTCCAAACTCGTTGGAGCAAAAACACCGTGCCAAAACGGTTTCTTCAAGTAGATAGTGAGATATGGTGTTCATGTGATTTGTGTAATGAAAATGATACAACAACTCCATAGTGGAGGTCGGCTATATGGATCCTTTGTCGCCAATGCGCCCTATTTTTAATCGTAGTCTCACAAATGCCTAAATACATCATGTCTTTCCTTATAGTTTCATTCCAAGTTTTTTTTGGTCTGCCCCTCTCCTGTTTAACATGTCTAGTGACTAAACTCTCAAAACGCCTAACAAGTGCCTCTAATGGTCTCCTATGTACATGTACGAACCATCTTAAACGAGCTTCTTGCATCTTCTCTACAATTGGCGTCACTCATGTCTTATCTCTGATTCATTCATTCCTAATTTATATCCAGTCTCGTGTGACCACACATCCACCTAAGCATTCTCATCTCTGCAACTTCCATTTTTTGCTCATGTACACCACTCATTGCCCAACACTCAGAACCGTAGAGCATTGCTGGTATAAATTGCAGTACGATAAAACTTGCCTTCCACAAATCCCGCAAAACACGGTTTTATGACCTATTTCAACCACGAAGAGGGAGCTTCATTTAAGAACACTATTTTATCTTCAGCTCCATCGCCAACCGCCACCACCCAACCAAACACACTGGAAGTGTGAATTTGAGTTTGGCTCAAGCAGAGTCAATGTATATCTGGTCGGGCGGTGCATTAGTCTGACTCAAGTTATACCCCCATTGTTTCCTTTCTCCTCCGGTGACACTGTTGTTTTTAGCCGACTCTTAGGACTACAAAATCGGATTGTTCACGCAGGGGGCAATCTACGCACAAAAGCGCCTCGCACCCGACACGGTTATATTGGAGGACTATCCGTTGCTCGGACGAAATAATTTCTCCGTGCCTAAAGACGGCCACTTTAATTTTAATAATAGTGATGATGATTATAACAGCATAAAAATGAACTTTGTTGAACTAGAATCCATGCCACTTGGGAAAGAATATTCACCCTCCACTCTCATACAACTTGTCATCACATGAAGAAAATGTATTCTTATCCATGCAACTTTATTTTGATTTATTTCTGAAATTATAATATTCAACCAATAAATTAAAATCATTCCTCTTAAAGTGCTCATTTAAATTAGCATGCTGCATAATTTTAAGAAATTATAGTAAATACTATTACTTTTTATTTATTAAGCATGTGTAAGAAGACATCAGGAACAATTTTAATGAATTTTATTATAAATTTTGTTTTTAAAATATGCATATGTGGTGCATTTAGGCTCTCTTCGGGATATCAGTGCAATTTTAAAAAGGAGTAATGTAAAAGAGAGATGATAAATTATATTTTCAAAATTGAGAGTTGTTTGGGTGTAAAGGCTGTTCCGATAGCGGTTTGAATTGTATTCAAAATCATCTCAAACGCACTTTTATTTATGTAATACAAATAATTATTTGATTTTTTCTGATTTTTTAAAACAAAATTAAGTATTATATATGTGATTTTTGTTTACAAATTTATAAAAATAATTTAATTTTTTGTACTGCTTCAATTGATTAAATAAAATAAAAAAATTAAAAATCAACAAAAAATATAAGCCAGGCTGCCGTTTTGGACAGAAGGATGGAGCTCTTCGGGTCCTTTCCAAAAATGGGAAAAATGTGATTTTAAACCAGACGATTTAAAAGGTTAGCAATCAAACAGTAGTGTACCGTTTTGATTGAACCGAAATGAAGGGGAAAGGATATCTCAAACAGGGAGAAAAGGATGGTAAAGTGCACTTTCGCACTTTACGGTGAAGTGCACTGATCCAACGGTTTGTATGGATCAGTGCAATGCACTTTGAGATGTGTGCATTGATCCACGCGGACCGTCAGATCAGCGCACTTCATGATAAAGAGCAAAAGTGCACTTTACTACCCCTCTTCCCCTCAAACAGAGCTTTAACTTTAGTCTTTTAGGCATTATAACTCTTATCATTTCAAATAATAATCATGACCTTGCATTTGAAAATAGTAATATAAATTTCTAGTTATATAGATGTTAATTTTTTTATTGTATTAATGTATTTGTTTTTTTAATGAATCTACTACCTCAACAAGCTAATATTCTTTTAGCATCATTGGGAAGATGAACACAGAATGGGCAATGTTATAGGCAGTCATATAACTGCTAAACGTAGTCCATTGATATTCGCAATCTAATGAATTTAAGTATTTTTAGGACTGCGAATAGCCATTTTAAATATTCTTAGGACTGCTAATAACATCGCCCTAAAAAAATGAAGCAATGTTACTCAAAATGGAGATTTTGGCTCTTCTGACGGTGCTGGAGCTCAAAGATCACGGTCATCCGATGAGGTAAATCAAAAACACGGCCAAAGTAAAAAAAAAATCAAACATAGAAAGACATTGAATAAGAATAGATAGAAGAACTATGGGCTCAGAGGGAGAGAGATCATTCTTAATTACATCTCTTAAGACTTTAATTATAGTGTTTCTACTTTATTACATTGTCTTAATTTCAGGTTTATTACATTCCTAGACACTGAACCGGCCTCAATCCGGTCGAACCAGACCAAATCCAGCCGGAATAATATTAAATATGTACATATATATATATATGTGGGTCCCTGAAATGCCTTTGCGGGGGTGGACCTATGGCCAATAAAAGAAATATAAAAGAGAACATAAAGAGAATATGTACTTTTATGTAATATTCCAATTAATGCTCCTACAAATGGCCACAAGAAAAGAAAATGAACCGAATATAGAAATTGCCTGAAATAAAACACATTTTAATGATTTAATCGCCAACAAAATACTATTTTATACAGAACTCAGTTTCATATTAAAATTTGGCTCCGTTTGGTATAGTGGTGGCGGTCATTATTGCGGTGGTAAAACCGTCATTTATGAACACCCACCTAAAAAACTTCATCTACTTGAACATAAAAATAGATTAAATTTTCTAAATTTTCGTTCATAAATGACGATTTTATCACCGCGTTCACGGCCGCCGCCGTCATGCCAAAAGAAGCCTTCCTTTATCAAAACTAAGATCAAAATAAATACAGGATGAAAGGAACTCATGCATGCATATATTCAAATGACGATTTAATATTATTTTTGAATATAATCCCACTTTATAATACGATGAATATATATATTAAAAGTAAAAACTATGAAAAAAAGGAGTTATGCAAAGCAGTTTTCATTAAGAAATTCATGGAAATTATGAATTATGACTATGAATATAAGTTGGATGAGAGCTCAGTAAAGATTAAAATGCTCCGTTTGGCTCTGCGGTGGCTATCAGAACACGGCATTTTTGTCAAAACTCACAGAAGCAAAAAAGCTTTGCCAAACGGAGCCTAAGAATGTCTGGAAGATCAGAGCTAGATTCGCTGTGATTCGGAGAAGCATCAACTACAAAAATCTTTCTACTGTTCCTTGGCGAACACAGAGAGATTGAAATATATAATTAATAATTTAATATATGCATTTTTTATTTACACAGAAGGAAATTAATAATTAGAGAGATGCGTGCGTGAATATTAATGAATAAAACCTGTACGCGTGCGGCCATCGTCCTCTTCAAACTCCATCCTCTCGGCTCTCCTCCCCTCTCTCTCTCTCTCTCTCTCTCTCTCTCTCTCTAACAGACTTGTTTCTCTTTCTTAGGGCACTTGGCTGGTATTTATAGACGAAGTTTGAGGCGCATGCATGTTTCTTCATGTATCTGTACTATTATTAAAGACAGATACATGCAATGCATACGGTGCAATATCTTCTTCCCATTATACCCCCCTTCTCTCTCTCTCTCTCTCTCTCTTCCCTGAATGCTCTCTCTCATATATTATGGCTGATGTTATGTGCAAATCGGTTTTGGCTACGTGCAAACCATCAAAACTCGCGCTTTTTGAAAATGCGCCTTATATGTGCATTTTTAGGAAAAGTGTTCAGCATCAAAGTTGTAGATCTCGTCGAGATCTACAACTTTCGTGTTGAACATTTTTCCTAAAAATGCACCTATAAGACGTATTTTCAAAATGCGTGAAACATTTCACAATAGTCTCGCGCATTTTGAAAATACGCCTTATAAGTGCATTTTTAGGCAAAATGTTCAACACGAAAGTTGTAGATCTCGACGAGATCTACAACTTTGATGTTGAACATTTTTCCTAAAAATGCACTTATAAGACGTATTTTCAAAAAGCGTGAGTTTTCATGGTTTGCACGTAGCCAAAACCGATTTGCACATAACATCAGCCATATAATAATAGTCTTCTCTTCCGTTACAATATTCGCCTACGGTCGGACTAGCTCAGGTTTTTCAATTCGAATGGAGGCTCACCATCTAGCGGGCCAGTTTGGCGGGGCTGATACACCGTGGTTGGGCGGAAGGAACCGCCCGGCCGCAGCCCCGCCACCTATAAACCGCGGATTTTGCGTGGTTTTCATCCGATCCGCGCTGCGGGAACCGCTGTCGCGCCGCACGGATGAATTCCACGCGGACAAATATCCGCGCCAAACGCACCCCTAGTTACGGCAAGATCAATCCCTAGTTACACCAAACACAACCCTAGTCACTAGGACAAAAATAAGCGACAAAAATGCCACCATCATAGAACGTATGTTTGGCATGACATTGGTTATGACCGACATCAAGAAAAGAAAACTAGTTTTGAGCATAAAAGTGAATTAAGTTCCTTAGGTGAGGTCGGGGCCACCACGTTCACGATCGTAACCGCCGTGTCAAACGTAGCCTGACTTTGGCATAGTGTTTTTACTCCCACGAGTTTGAACAAAAACGTCAGTCATAGAATGCATGTTTGGCATGACAATAATTATGATCGTCACCGTTCCAAATAAAGAAAACTAATTTTATCATAAAAGTGGATGAAGTTCCTTAGGCGAGGTTGGGCGTTAACGCGTTCATGACCGCCATCACCGTGCGAAATAGAGCCTTTAAAAGCAAAAAATTTAAGATAGACATCCCGTATATTTGATAAGTGCAGGTAAGACCTGAGCCGTTCGATCAGCCGATTGAATGATCACACGAAAAATTAAAAAAAAATTGCTTCAGATTTCCGGCCGGATTTTAACCGAGCCCCAGATTACTCCAGATTGCGAATCAAATTTCGCACCAATCAAATATGCGGAATGCCTACACAAAAATTGCTCCTTTAAAAGCTTCATCTCCAACTGCCACCGGACAACTAAACATTCCCTTAATTAGCTCAATTTATTTCGCTTAAGTTGTTTTTATTCAGTTTTAAGAAACTATTTGAAATTAATTTTCTATAATAATATAAATTTTAATAAAAGAGAGGATGTGACTAAAATAGACCGTCATTTATTCTCTCTTTAATGCGGGAGGCTTAGATTCATAGGGTCTAGCGAGAGGGAGGTATTGGGAATTTCACGAGGAAATAAATGAGACGCCAACTCATTATTGTGAGAAATACGTGATTTAAAGCACGAACGTGCGGAGAGATGTGCAGCCATTAGATTTGAATTTTTGAAATCAAAGGCTCCGATCGAAGCATAGATTAATAAAAATATTCGTCTACTCAGCTTCTTGCACCGTATCTTAGGCTGCATACTATATTTGTATTGAAATCTTATGATTCTCATAAAACATTGAATTTGTTTGAAATTATGAATGAATTTTACAGTTTTAAAGTAAAAGTATTCTTAACATCAAAATATAAAATGATAGTTTAATTTTAAAGTAAAATTAATTTTGAATCGTTAACAAAATGAAAAAATGAATGCTGTTATATTTTCTTTCAACAAAAAGTCATGTACGGATTTCTTTCGTGTCATTGTGCGACAATGTAATTATCATTAGTTATACTCATAATTGTGTAAAAGAGTATTTTTTTTTTCTTTTATGTAATAGTATTGTTGCGGGTTGCTCAGGTGCTCTGGTAGACTGGTCGAATTGAACCATCTTAGCTCGGAAGCGAACCGAGCGTGCAAACGGTCAATGAATGAATCGATAAGTGACACAATGACTTTCAACATGGAAAACCCAGAAATGGTGAAAAACCACGCGACCAGAGCTATGCCGGCCAACTTCCACTAAATGTTGGAGGGGTTACAATTGGAAACTAAGAATTCGAGTGCGACAGGTCGCGACTCGTTACAACAGTAGAGAGAGAGAGAGAGAAAGAGAGAACTCCGAGGGTGACAGACCACCTCTCGAAAAGCTAAGTACTTCTTCTTCCGGGAACGAAAGTGAGATCGCTGAGTCGTCTTTCGGGACCCGAAGGATTCCTGAATCGCTTAAAAAGATGGTCTTCCGGAGCGAAGGAAATCTCCAAGTCCACGAAAGAGATCTTCGAAGCCTCGAAGGAGATCTTCGAAGGCCGAGGGAAATCTTCGAGCGCCGAAGGAGGATTCAGAGGAAATCTTCAACGGAGCTCTCTCGGGTGCAGAAGACAACGTGTCCTAAAATGAAGGCCCTGAGCTCCTTTTATAGCCTTGAGCAAGGGTAGTCCGGTAATTTTGCCGTCGTATAACCACCGTAACTACCTGATGGGCGAATCACGTTCGCCGATTCGGAGCACGTAGATCGCCATTTTTCGTAAATGACCATCTCGCCTTTCGGGCAGTTCTGGCAGCTTCGTTGAAGGTGATGAAAACGACGAACGAGACCTGCAATCTGAGAAATTAAGAAATGTTAACTGCGCACGTGTCGGAAATGTAAAAGCGTTCTGAGCGCGAGCGAAAGCGTTCTGAGTGCGCAGCGAACACGAGAGCATTTTGAGCGCGCAACGAACACGAGATTATTCTGAGTGAACGAAAGACGGACGAGCTCTATTGGAAAGTAGTCGCCATGCAAACGAGGACGCGCCCTCTGAAGGTCGCGTCACTCGGGAAATAGGAAAATGTGTCCCCATGGAGAAAGTGGGCTCCGACCGCACCCGCCGAGGGGGGTGTGGTTTCGGCCGCATCTCCCGCAAGGTGGGTGCTTGGCCGCTGATACGCCCAAAATGGATTTACGTTTTAACGCAAGTGCATGTGTCGAATCAAGTAATATAAAGTGAGAAAAGATCGTTCACTCGGAGAAGTGATTAATTTAGTGCTCGCAAGTACTAGCTCTACCTTTTCTTTAAATTCAAGCGGAATAATTAGAGCGAGTTTATAATAATGAAAAATAATAATAACAACAAAACTAAACAAGGTTTACTTAAGAATACTTTTACAAACTTAATTGGAGAAAAACCAGTTTTGAGAAATAATCTTGTATATTGATTTTCTTTGCTTATTGTGATGATTTTCATGAAAGAATCTTTATGAAATGCTTGAATAACTATCTTGCAACGATTTGAAAGTGGATGTCATCATCTCTCGATCTCTGAAATCCATATTCTTAATTCCCCTAGTTATCTCTAACTTAGGTGGAAAAGACTATCTTAAAGCACACAATCGATGTTGCTAACAAAAGATGAAATCTCTTTCTACCTTTATGCTATATTGAAATTCATGATACTTTCACCGCTCCTCTCTCGAATCTCGCAGTGCAGTATAAAAACGGATACTTTGGTGAAATATTTACGCAACTCCTCTCTTGAATCTTGTCGTGCAATATAAAGCAATCATCTAGCCTGACTCCTCTCTCGAATCTTGTCAAGCAAATTTTAAAGATGAACTTAAGCCAAACTTTCCAAGAGTAAAATCATGAATTCAATAAAGATAATATTCCAAACATCCATAAGAAATTTAAAATCAACCCATCACAACAAACAAATTACTAACAACACACAAGATCTATGAGATTAGTTCATGATGGAGGGATGAAACCAAACAAGAAAGATCTTACTAGACATGCTTAAGAGAGTCAAGTGATGTAGGAAATTCCACTTAAAGATGTGCACAATCCGTTGAAGATCCAGTCCGGTCTCCTTCTTCTTCTCCACTAGGGTTTTTCGCCAACCATTGTTCACTTTCTCTCCAAAACTCCTCTTTCCCCCTCCAATTTCGTATATCCCTTTGCTGGAGGTTATTTCCTGCCTAAAACGAGCAGCCCAAGCTCAAGAGACGCATCCTTCCATAATTAAATTTGGCACAAAATTTGGAATTCAAATTTAAAATCCGACAGATTTGTTGTAACATCCAAAAATGAATGTTATAACAACTTGAACCGGCAAAAATATTTAAGTCCAGCTATTCTTCTCCGAGTCGATTTCTTCGGCATTTTTAATAAGAAAACATATAATTTTAATCATATGATCCATAATTTAAATAAACATGAATTTATTTATATTTTATATTCATTTAGATCATTTATTTCATTTATAATAAAATAATAAGTCAAAAATAAAAGGCTAGATAACTTCTTTTTAGGAAGTTATCACACCTCCACACTTAAACTTTTGCTAGTCCCTAGCAAAGATATATCATTCAAATTACTGGCTTGAATGAAGAACTAATAACATAACATAAATTCAAATGATCTCTCATCCTTGTAAAAAAAATTAATCAAAGCATACTATAGAAATTCGCTTTACTCAATTGATAAGCCTACAATCAATAACAATTCAATCATTCATAACTCCATTAGCTTGAATAAAAGGTAATGCTCAAATAAGATTTTAGTGCGGTGAGTTAAAAAGAAATTTACTCCCATGCAATATTTCTTATTGAACCTCTGCATTTATTGGAAAGAGTAAGAATATGCTAAGTTATTGATTTTAGTCTCCACATAAGTTAGTAGTTCAAATGAATATCAGAATGACTTTGGCTTGGTTCAAAATTTATGGGTAACTTTGATAGTGGAATGACATTCCCTAGTTAGTAATCTTAGCAAGTTTACCATAATATGAGGTTTATCAACATATATTTTTTTTCTTTCATAGTAGGGATCATTCCAAGTACAAGTGTGTAGGGAATGAAGGTCGCACGTAGCGACGTCTCCCACCGATCAATAGAGCAAACAAAACCTGAGAAAATCAAACCAACAAAACAAACACACAAACACAGAGATATACGTGGAAAACCTTCACCACTTGAAGGTCAAAAACCACGGGGCACGGCACAACAAAATCCGCTATAATAAATAAGGATTACAACGATAATCTAGGTTTGCCCAAACCTAGAATGCCCACCGGATTTGACAACAAATCCAACCTTCTCTCCACCACAAAGATGAACACACCACTCCTCTACAATAGGATAAAACCCCTACTCTCTTTTCAAGCAAAATAGCAAGCGAAAACGAGAAAGAGAACACCTTATGACGTAGACGAAGAAGCCCTTTGAAAACGGTGGAGAAATCTCCAAGCAAACCGGAGGAAACACCTCCTCTTTCCGGCAACGGCAGCGGCAATACACTTCAAAACGGAGGCAACGCCTTCGACAACCTTCACAAGAGCAGCAGCCCTAATCCTTCTCCAACTGTAGGTCGGCGACACCTCCTCTCCTTCCAGCGACAGCAGCGGCGATAGCAACTCTAGGCGCCGGCGACAGCAGCCCCGGCGACAGCAGCTCCAAGCGGCGGCGACAGCACCTCTCTCCTCCACGCACACCAGCGGCTCTCTCCAAGATCGAGAGAAAGAGGAAGAGGAATAGGAGTCGGGCAGCAAAACTGAACCGTGGAGAGAGAGAAGGGAGAAGAGAGATTAATACCCTAACTCCTCCTAATTCAGACCAAATAACTGTTCACGCCAAGACTGAATTAAAACCGGCCCGGTTCAGTTGAACCGGCTCAAAAACTGCCCAGAATTTATGCTCCAAATTGCAAGGACAGAGCCTAGCGCGTTGCAACCTAAATTCCTGCAACACAAATTTTCACAAAAAATTCTCCTTTAGGGGCTGAACCCCAACAAACTCCCCCTTCAGACCATAAAGGGAAGTCCTCCACCTTGACTCCTTCAAGTGGACATCATGCCGATCGACCGTCGGCAAAAATCATGCTTCTCCCTTGGGACAACCTTCGTCAACATATCTGAAGGGTTTTCATCCGTGTGGATCTTCTCCACCAACAACAGCTTCTCCTCGACTGCATCCTGAATCCAGTGATACTTCACGTCGATGTGCTTCGTCCTGGAGTGAAAGGCAGGATTCTTGGCCAAGAATATAGCACTCTGACTGTCACAAAATACTGTGTACACGTCCTGTCGGAGACCAAGCTCAAGCATGAACTTCTCCATCCAAATAAGCTCCTTTGACGCCTCAGTCAACGCAATATATTCAGCCTCCGTTGTCGACAGGGCCACACACTTCTGAAGCCTTGACTGCCATGACACTGCTCCCCCTGCAAATGTGACCACGAATCCAGAAGTGGATCTCCTCGTGTCAACATCTCCTGACATATCCGAGTCTGAGTACCCAATAAGTTCTGGTGAACCTCCACCAAACTTCAAGCAAAGGTCTGAGGTACCTCGGAGATAACGGAATATCCATTTCACAGCACTCCAGTGATCTTTCCCTGGGTTTGCCAAATAACGGCTCACAGATCCCACAGCATGAGCTATGTCTGGCCTAGTGCAGACCATAGCATACATCAAGCTCCCTACTGCAGATGCGTAAGGGATATGACTCATCTCTTCCACCTCCTCCTCAGATGAAGGACTTTGAGAACCAGAAAGTCTGAAGTGCCCGGCTAAAGGAGTAGCAACGGGTTTTACCTTGTCCATCATGAACCTCTTCAGCACTTTCTCCATATACTCAGACTGAGATAGCCATAGTTGACTGGCACTCCTGTCCCTGGTGATTTTCATTCCAAGAATATTCCTCGCCGGTCCCAAATCCTTCATTTCAAAGGACTCACCGAGCTCCTTCTTCAACTCAGCTATGCTTGCCTTGTCATCCCCAACAATCAGCATATCATCTACGTACAACAGCAGAATAGTAAACGTCTTCTCAGTCCTCTTCACATACACGCAGTGATCAGCCCTGGTCCGTTGGAATTTGCTCTTCATCATGAACGAGTCAAATTTCCTATACCACTGCCTGGGTGCCTGCTTCAACCCATAAAGGCTCTTCTTGAGCCGGCAGACCAGATGATGTTTTCCCTTAGCCACAAAGCCTTCGGGTTGCTCCATGTATAGCTCTTCCTCCAAATCACCATGCAAAAATGCCGTCTTGACGTCCATCTGCTCGACTTCAAGATCCATGGAGGCAGCCATACCCAACACCAGTCTGATAGAGGACATTTTCACCACAGGGGAAAATATCTCATCGAAATCTATACCTTGTTTCTGACTGAAACCTTTAACTACTAGTCTCGCCTTGTACCTCGGCTGAGAGAGACTTTCATCCAACTTCAGCTTGAAGACCCACTTGTTCTTCAAAGCTCTCTTCCCTTTAGGCAAAGGGACTAAGTCATATGTCTCGTTCTTCTGAAGGGAGTACAACTCCTCTTCCATAGCAGCCGTCCAAGCCTCACGATCTTCAGCACTTTGAGCCTCCTTATAGGACTCAGGCTCTCCACTATCTGTAAGCAAGATATACTCATGAGGAGAATACCTGATATTGGGCCTTCTAACCCTCTCAGATCTGACAGGAGGAATCTCCACCACAGGTGGCACATCAACTGGCAGAGCTCCCCCTACATCCGGGATCATCTCCTCATCAGGAATAAGCTCACCAACCTCCTCCTCAGCATGCCCATCATCAGCAATAGTCTCTACTGGCCCATCATCAACATAGGACCTCTCCTCCGCAGGTGGCAACTGTGGAACATGTGACTCTGCAGCAATCTGCTCACCAACCACTTGATCTTCAACAAAAATCACATCTCTGCTTCTGATCATCTTCTTGTTCAAGGGATCCCAGAGTCTATATCCAAACTCCTCATGGGGAAATCCCAACAAGATACACTCCCGAGACTTCTCATCAAGCTTCGATCTCTCTTCCTTGGGGACATGAACATGAACTTTGCACCCAAATACCCGCACATGTCCGTACAACACTTCCTTCCCGGACCAAACACGCTCTGGAATATCACCATTCAGAGGTGCCGAAGGAGACAAATTTATCAGATGAACAGCAGTTTGCACAGCCTCAGCCCAAAACTGCTTACTAATGCCAGCTTGAGAAATCATGCATCTGATCTTCTCAACAATCGTCCTGTTCATCCTCTCTGCCAACCCATTCTGTTGTGGCGTCCTCGGGATTGTCCTTTCATGCACTATGCCATGCTCTCTGCAATAAGCATCGAAGGCACCGATGTATTCTCCCCCGTTGTCAGATCGAACTCGCTTTATTTCTTTACCGGTCATCTTCTCCACCTTTGCTCTGAACTCTACAAATTTTGCTAGAACATCACTCTTCTGCTTCACAGGATATGCCCAGACTTTCCTGGAGTGATCGTCAATGAACGTGACGAAATAAGCGGCTCCGCCCACAGACTTGGGCTCAATAGGACCACACACATCAGTGTGTATCAAATATAGTAACTCCACCTCCCTCTTTGGTTCAGATTCAGCAAAGGAAACACATTTCTTCTTACCGGCCAAGCAGTGCACACACGTGTCAGGAATCCCTCCTAATAGCTCTGGAAGAACCTTGTTCTTCACCAAAATCTTCAAGCTCTTCTCACTGATATGCCCAAGCCTGCGATGCCATAACTCCATAGAGTCGCCCTCAGCAGCATTCACACTTGGACCACATATCTTGGCCTTAGTGCGATAAAGGCCACATCACTTCCTTCCTCTGGCTACCACCAAAGAGTCCTTCAGCAACCTCCAGGCACCACCACCTTCAATGCTAGTGAAACCACCGTCATCAAGTCTACCAACGGAAATCAGATTCATTCTCAAGTCAGGAATATGCCTGACGCCCTTGAGAACAATCTTCCCAAGCTCAGTCTCCAAATGGACATCACCACTGCCAATAATCAATGATTCACCGGAATTAGCCATCCGGATCACACCAAGGTCTCCCGCAGAATAGGTGTAGAAGTAATCCCGGTGAGGAGTGCAATGATAAGATGCACCTCCGTCCACGATCCAGTCTGTGTCAACACATTCCTGGCAAGATGACCCACTGCACTGCAAACATAACGGCTCAGCCTCCACAATCGAAGTCGTCGCATCACCACTGGATTCTCCTGCCTCCTTGGTCTTTCCCTTCAGGTCTCTTTTCATTTGGAAACAATCCTTCTTGAAATGACCCTTCTTCTTACAATAGTAGCACTCAATGTCCTTCTTGGATTTGCCCCTAGACTTGCTCCTGGAAGTGCCTCTGTTCTTCACATCCTTCTTCACAGATCTGCCTCTTCCTTCCATGAGGAAAACACCCGAATTTGATGATCCAGAATCCTTCCTTCTCAATTCTTTGTTCAGGAGACAACTAGACACCATCTCCATGGTTACCACCCCATCAGGTGCTGAGTTGCTCAACGGCACTACAAGAGTCTCCCAACTCTCTGGTAAGGAACTAAGGACCATCAGAGCTTGGAGTTCATCTCCCAAGGTAATCTTCATGGACTCCAACTGATTGATAATACTTTGGGCAAGGTTCAGGTGCTCAGTCATCTGTGAACCTTCCCGGTACTTCAAATTAACAAGCTTCCTAATCAGAAATGCCTTGTTGCCTGCAGTCTTCCGCTCATACAAAGCTTCCAGCTTTTTCCATAAGGCTTGGGCCGAGGACTCCGTGGAAACATGATGAAAAACAGAGTAATCAAGCCACTGCCTAACGAACCCTACTGCCTTCCGATCCATCTTCTTCCACTCTTCATCATCCTTAACTGAAGCCGGTCTCCCTGTCAACGGAGCATGGAGATCTTTACAATATAAAAGATCCTCCATCCGAGGCTTCTAGATGCTCCAATTCTTGCCATTCATACTGACCATCCTTGTGTTCTGTTCCATTGCTTTCTCAAACAACAACTGCTCTAACACGATCCACAAGTCGATTTATTTCAAGGGATTAACAAGAGAGGATAGGGAGCGGACCAATGGTCGTCACCTACTGCACCGAGTTATAATCCGAGAAATAAAAACAAGAAGCCAAAGAACCTCGCTCTGATACCACTTGTAGGGAATGAAGGTCGCCCGTAGCGACGTCTCCCACCGATCAATAGAGCAAACAAAACCTGAGAAAATCAAACCAACAAAACAAACACACAAATACACTATAATAAATAAGGATTACAACGATAATCTAGGTTTGCCCAAACCTAGAATGCCCACCGGATTTGACAACAAATCCAACCTTCTCTCCACCACAAAGATGAACACACCACTCCTCAGAATTAAACC
This sequence comes from Dactylorhiza incarnata, assembly GCA_033032865.1. Lineage (NCBI taxonomy): Eukaryota > Viridiplantae > Streptophyta > Magnoliopsida > Asparagales > Orchidaceae > Dactylorhiza > Dactylorhiza incarnata. Next base: position 4,261,217 of record JAWHQI010000154.1, on the reverse strand, counting down.
CCTACTCTCTTTTCAAGCAAAATAGCAAGCGAAAACGAGAAAGAGAACACCTTACGACGTAGACGAAGAAGCCCTTTAAAAACGGTGGAGAAATCTCCAAGCAAACCGGAGGAAACACCTCCTCTTTCCGGCAACGGCAGCGGCAACACACTTCAAAACGGAGGCAACGCCTTCGACAACCTTCACAAGAGCAGCAACCCTAATCCTTCTCCAACTGTAGGTCGGCGACACCTCCTCTCCTTCCAGCGACAGCAGCGACGATAGCAACTCTAGGCGCCGACGACAGCAGCCCCGGCGACAGCAGCTCCAAGCGGCGGCAACAACACCTCTCTCCTCCACGCACACCGGCGGCTCTCTCCAAGATCGAGAGAAAGAGGAAGAGGAATAGGAGTCGGGCGGCAAAACTGAACCGTGGAGAGAGAGAAGGGAGAAGAGAGATTAATACCCTAACTCCTCCTAATTCAGACCAAATAACTGTTCACGCCAAGACTGAATTAAAACCGTCCCGGTTCAGTTGAACCGGCTCAAAAACTGCCCAGAATTTATGCTCCAAATTGCAAGGACAGAACCTAGCGCGTTGCAACCTGCCTTTTTACCAGGTTGCAACCTAAATTCCTGCAACACAAATTTTCACAAAAAATTCTCCTTTAGGGGCTGAACCCCAACAAAGTGTACATACCTAGGCCACATATCACTATGATGCTCTTTTCTCTTTTTTATATATATCACAGTTGGGATCATTCCAAGTATGTATACCAATACTTAGGCCACATATCACTATGAAATTTAACTTTTTTTTTAAACACCCATAAATGGCTACTTGTTAAGATACAACTAGTAGGAACATAGGGAATTTAAGCATGGAATGGTGTATATCAAAGTGGTAAGGATAAGGCTCAAAGTATTTAGTGGATGCTCGAAATGGATTAACTTCCTAAACTCAAGTCTTGACTTACATCGTTAACTCAGTTCTTGCTCACCCTCTCTGGTATTTGCAGAAGTCAATATAAAAAATTGCCTTGGTTGTAAACAAAAATTTTGTGCAAGAAATAATTGCCTAAATGAGCATTATCCAAAAAAAATCTTACTAACTTCAAATTCATGAATTGAACTCCTAAGATTGTAAAACCATACCAATTAATTATCATTGAACACTTAAGTAACTTATTGATTAATAAAAACAAGAATTGAGATCATAAAATTCATGTAAGGTTGATTTAATCTTCACTCAAGTGGTAGGGGTTATATTACCCCCACCTCCACACTTAGGCTTTGCTAGTCCCCAGCAAAGAGACTATATCATGCAAATTTTTGAAGCGGAGCAAAACACAAAAATAAGGAGAATTTAGAATTTAAAATCAAGTTAGGGGACTCCCCTGAATTGAATTGAATGTGATGGGATGAATGTTCAAGACTTCTTGTTTTCCTCCATGGTACTCCCACCTCCACACTTAATCATAAAAACCAGGCATGCATTCTTATAATTTCTAGAATGGATAGGCATTAAAACATGAGATATAATTATAGATCATCAATAGTAAATGCAAATATCATTAATCATAATAACATGTGGGCAGCAATCCTTAAGCAGCACCCAGAATAAAATCATGATAATAAATATCATTAATTATAAATCACAATAAGCAGGCCTCAGGACTCACCAAAGTGCGCCAATCATAGATGAAATAAAATCAACAACAATCAAAATGCATCACGTCTATTATCATAGATGAAATAAAAGGAAATATCACACTAAGAAGCATTCAAGTTAGTGTAGTCGATTAGATAATAACATCAATATAAGTCATAACATGTAGTCAAATAGGCAATATCCAAAATATAACCATGTTTGTAGATAAAATAAAAAGAGACCGAGACGACTAATCTTCCTCGTTGACTTCCTCGGATTCGCCATCTTCTTCTTCATCATCATCATCTTCTTCGTCGCTGATGTTCGATGACCTCCTCGCCGAACTCGCCTGCCGCTGCTCGCGAAATGCCCTTCCGCTCCACGAGATCGCCCGTCGGCCGCCTTTCTTCTCAGAAGCCTGAGCGAGACGAAAATCTAACCTAGCCGGCGGTTATATTATATATGGAATTGGGTTCGACGAAAGTCTAACTAGTAGCCGGTCAGATTGCATTAGGAAATAGGTTCGACGAACGTCGAACCAATGCGGCGGTTAAATTAAGATCTGGTTCGACGAACGTCGAACTCATGCAACGGTTAAATTAGAATCCGGTTCGACGAACGTCGAACCCATCCGGTGTGCGAAATCCTGAAGGAATTGCACAAAGCGAGCAATGTGATAACATTTTATTTTCTGCGTTGTAACAATTTTGTGCAGCAGTGACAATGTTGTAACAATTATTTTCAGTTGTTGTAACAATTTTGTGCAGCAGTGACAATGTTGTAACAATTATTTTCAGTTGTTGTAACAATTGCCTTTGACGAATTTGACTTAGAAAAATTTTCAGCCTACTTTCATTTCTTCCTTTTCTTAGCTGATTTTTTTTCTTCTATTCCTTGATGGTCATCATCATGTGGCTTTCTTCACTCCACTCACATATCTTTTACTAAACTATAAGCATACAAATCTTATATATTTCATATTAGATGGGTTGCCTCCCACTAAGCTTCTAAGTTATTGCAGGGAAAAATATGGGAAAATTAAAACACAAAATGCAGCAAACGAAAGATAACTACTGAGTTTATTGTCTTCCCAGCATGACTTATTTAGGCCTTAAAAATATTCTAAATTATTGGCCTGTGAAAGATAAAGTGAACATGTAACTGCCTTAATATCCGTTGCGGTAACGGGTACCGATACGGAGATAACACAGTTACTCCCTCTCCTGAATAATAATACATGAACTTCATGGGTAAGGGAAATAGAAAATAAGAGGAGCAGGACATTTGCTCCTCACTCATCTCATCAACATGCATATGCTTAGATGGAGAAAGAGGTTTAGGAAATAAATTAGAAGAAAAACATAAATAATTAAAAGTGGGAGAGTGGTCCCGGTCTCACTCTCAACAGGCTCCAAATCTTGTACACTATCGTCGACATCCAAAGCAGGGCAAGAGATATCAGAAGGTATATGAGTCACGCAAGCAAAATGAACATCATCAACAAGTGAGGAAGTGGATACTTCCTCAACCAATGAGATGACATCGTCAAACTCTTGCGACTCGACTACAATCTCTGTAACCTCGCAATGCTGGATGGCTAAAGCAGAATCAATGGAAATGAGTGTAGAAAGTTTATGCAAAGGAGGAACTGCGTCAATCGCAATATCAGAGAACATGTGGATTGGTTCCTCGCGAGGTGAATCCAAAAGAGATGATGATTGCGTGTGTATAGGAGGCACAACCATGTCATTATCCAAATCATCGGAAGGAAAATCCGCAATACTTCCCCAAAGACAAGGTGGTACTGTGTATGGATCATCAGAGGTAGAAGGAACGTCAAGTGTGCGGAGAGAATCCGCAATAGCCCCCCCCCCCCCCCCCCCCCCCCCCCCCCCCCCCCCCCCCGTAGATAAGGTGGATAATTAGATAGAATAATTTCAATATACGGCTGTTCATTCTCCTCCTCCCTTTTATGTTGAAATGTAGCGCACTCTTTTAATACGTGGTCGGTGCTATGACAGAATATGTATTGTTCCACACTTCTTTGCGGCCTTTGAGGGGTCGTGCTGAAATAAGGGAACGATACTTGTTGTGAAGGTGCGTAATTATAAAAATTAGGCTCGCCATATGACATATCATATGATATTGGTGCTCCGTAAGGTGAGTCATATGACGTATAACCATGGTCTCCTATATAACAATCATCACTATTATGATTATAAGACCCGCACCATCGACATTGAGAGTAAGAAAACATGATGATGTATGGGTGGATTTACAAATTAAAATGATGCATAAACTAGCTGTACAAATACAAAACTACTATGGAGACCCGCTTAGAAATTTTAAAATAACAATGAAAAGAGAATTAAAAAGAAGACAACTTCACAATTAATTGCTCAAATAGAACAACAAAAACTTGAGCTATAAATACTCAGGATTTACTAATATTGCAAGAAGAGAATCACTAAATAGTTACACTTCCCCGACAACGGCGCCAAAAACTTGATACGCCCAAAATGGATTTACGTTTTAACGCAAGTGCACGTGTCGAATCAAGTAATATAAAGTGAGAAAAGATCGTTCCCTCGGAGAAGTGATTAATTTAGTGCTCGCAAGTACTAGCTCTACCTTTTCTTTAAATTCAAGCGGAATAATTAGAGCGAGTTTTTAATAATGAAAAATAATAATAACTGTTGCGGAACGCTTAGGGCTCTTGGTAGACTGGTCCAATTGAACCACCTTAGCTCGTGAGCGAACTAAGCGCGCAAACAGTCAATTCGAGATTTGCTGAGTACACTGAGACTTTTAACGTGGAAAACCCGGAAAGGGTGAAAAACCACGCGGCCGGAGCTGTGCCGACCAAACTTCACTATCTTCTGGGGGTTACAATTTAGTAGTTAGAACTCGAGCGCGACAGACCGTCGCTCGTTACAATAAGAGAGAGAGAGGGTTCTGGAGGTGACAGGCCACCTTTCAGAAAACTAAGTCTTTTTCCCTTCTGAGAATCTTGGAGAACAAAAGTGAGAAGGCTCCAGGGAACGAAAGTGAGAAGCCCCGGAGAACAAAAGTGAGAAGTTGCGTCGCCTTTCGAGATGAAGGAAAACCTCAAGTCCCGCAGGAGATCTTCAAGCGCCGAAGGAGAATTCCGCAAAAGTCTGCAAGGAGCTCTCCCGGGTCTCGAAAGCAAGGTACCCTCAAATGAAGCCTTGGGACTCCTTTTATAGCTTTGGCCGAGGGCAGTCCGGTAATTTCGCCGTTTGCAGTTTCCATAAATGCTCGGCGGACGAATCATATTTTCTGATTCAGGGCACACGGATCGCCATTTTTCGTAAATGACCACCTTACCCTTCGGGCAGTTCGGGCAGTTCCGTTGGAGGCGAAAAAGGCGTCAGGTTGTTCCTGAAAACTGAGAAACTGGAATGATAAAAAGTGAGAAGCGGGAAAGACAAAAAGTGAGAAGCTGGAAAGACAAAAAGTGAGAAGCTGGAAAGACAAAAAGTGAGAACGCTCCCGAACGTGTTCGGAAACGTTCTGAGCGCGCGCGAGAGCTAATGTGTTCTGAACGTGTAGTGGATCACGGAGGCGCCCGAGGCGGACGACAGAGCGGGGAGTTGCGCCCTAAGGAGAAATTGGGACTCGATGCTCCTGACGAAGAGCATGCCTGGAAGGGCTCCTCGCAAGCCCCCCGCCTAAAAGGAAAGAGGGGGAGGCGACCGCACCCTGCGCGGGGTGGGGAACAGCCGCACCCTAAGGGGGTGCGGCCCGACCGCACCCCGCATGGGGTGCGGCTCGACCGCCCCCCAGGGGGGGGGGGGGCGTCCTGGCCGTGTTTCGGGGTGCGCGGCTCGGGCGCGCCCCTTGCGGGACGCGGCTCGGTTGTGCCCCTTGCGGGGCGCGGTTGCGGGGATCGCTCCCGCGAGGGGAGGGGGTGCCGCCGTCGTGCTTGTCGCGGTTTCGAGCGTCTATTTTTCCCGCCGGATTGGTGGGGGAGTGATTTTGGAAATAAACGCCGCTTTTGGAAATGACTGCTGCCTTTGGTAATAATTGCCGCCCTTATTTCTTATAAATTAGAGCCTATGACATGAGCCCCTATCATAAGCCCCCCAAACCTTCGGAGTCCAGAGCTTGTGAAGGAGTGCGAGGGTTTTGAATAGTTAGCGGGCCTGACCGTCATCTCCGTACGGCGTGCCGAACGATGCCAGAGGTGAGTCATTTATTTTTGAAAAAACAAAGTGGAGGGAAAACGGTTGGCGGTGGACGGGAGAGCGGGCGGCCGGGCTTGCGCAGCCGGCGCCCGGGCGTCCTTGCGTGCGGGCGGCGCCCGCACACCCTCGCGCGCGGGCCGGGACCGGCGGAGGGGCGCACGGCCGGTGCGCGCGGCCAAGGGCGGCGGAGGGCGCTGGCGGCCGGCGCCCGCATGCCTCCGCGTGCGGCGGACGTCCGCGCGCCCCTGCTCGCCGTCCGGCATCCGCGCGCCCCGCGCGCGGCCGGCGTGCGCGCGGGCCCCGCGCGCGGCCGAAAGGGGCGGAAGGCGCGGGCGGCCGGCGCCCGCGCGCCCTCGCGCGCGGCCGGTGCCCTCGCGCCCCTCGCGCGACTGGGGTGCGCGCGGAGGCGGCGTCTGCGCGCCCCGCGTGCGGCCGGCGTGCGTGGGGCCTTGTGCGCGGCCGTGAGCGGGTGAGGGCGCGGGCGGCCAATGCCCGCGCGCTCCCGTGTGCGGCCGGCGCTCGCGCGCTTCCGCGCCCGGGCCCGTGCTTGCGCGCCCCGCGTGCGGCCGGCGCTCGCGCGCTTCCGCGCCCGGGCCCGTGCTCGCGCGCCCCGCGCCCGGGCCCGTGCTTGCGCGCTCGCGCGCGGGCCGGGCCGGCGGCGCAGGCATCCGGTGCCTGCGCGCGCTTTGGGCGAGGACTGCGGCGAGCGCAGGGCCCGGGCGCGGAAGCGCGCCCGTGCGCCTTTGCTTGCGGAAATGACGTGTGTCTTCGCGCATTTTCGGTCGGAAGTATGGCTTGCACTTGGTTCGCGCCACTTTGGACTTTTGATATTACTTTTAACGTCTGTGCTCATGTGCGTTTATTTCCTTTTCAGGCTTCGAAGAAGGGCGGCCTGTGAAATTTTCCGGACCTTGTGAGAGTAAGCAGGAATAACAACTAGAGATGCAAGCCAAACAACCAGAGACAATCTTAGGCGAACAAAACGATCTTTATTGATAGCAACACTTCAATTACAGGGCAAGACATGCTCGACGAGACATGATTTCGTCAGCACAAAACTTCAAAGAGAAAGAACAGAAACTGAAGATAACTGAGACCGCACGGTCTCTTGTCGAACTCAGCAGCTCGCCAGACCGCTGCTGCCAGACCGCAACCGCTCCCGATCTCGAAACACCACCAGACCGCTGCACCAGACCGCTCCTTTGCCGATCTCCTGATTCCCGAACTCTAGCACCACAACTCCAAGCCGCAAACCGCCCGAACACTTTCAGAGGAAGAGGTGATCGCTGCTGCCTGCACTATCCGCAGAAGCTGCACAAAGAAGAATTCAATCAGAGACCGCTCGGTCAGAAACACAGACCGCAGGAACTAGGCAAACTCGGCTTACACTTGGTGTGTTCTTTTTGTTGCAACAGTGGCTCCCTATTTATAGGCGTGAGACCTGATCCAGTCACCACCCCATGAGATAGAGTCACCACCCATCAGATCGCGCGACCTTACCGGTCAACCCGCGCAATCACTGCAACCCTCCTGCTTCATTTTGGTGAGCGCCGACTTCACTCCAGACCGCGGGAGATCGCTACTTCCCTTGGTCTGAACACGACTCCACACGGAGATCGCCAGACCGCCTAGAAGTCACCCACCACCTGTGTTCGCCTGAGACCGCAAACACAGCCAGCTCGCCCTCCTGGTCTCCTCCTGAGACCGCGAACTGAGACCGCGCGACTAAGAATGACTTAGTCCGCGAACTCCTTCAGAACCCTCTGGAAAGCCACCAGACCGGATTCAAGAGCCAACCCGTGCGGTCACGCCAGACCGGCACGTCCTTGAAGAGAACAACTTGTCACGCGGTCAGAGACAGACCGCGCGACCCTGAGGATGACCAACCGTCATGCGGTCACAGCCAGACCGCACGACCTCCACCTTCAGCAGCCCTTGGACCAGACCAGCGGTCAACCCCGGAAGCCGCAGCTGACCAATAGAACGGATCGCCATTGCCAGACCGCCAGACCGTGCGGTCACGCCAGACCGCCCGGTCTCTTCCCAGACCGCCCAGGTCCAAAAGCCTCCTCCACTTCCACTTCAATAATTTCAACACTCCCCCTTGAAGTGGGAAGTGGAAACTAGCCCAAGTAGCTCCCTTAGCCGTGTGAACGGCCCCTTTGCCAGCGCCTTTGTGAAGATGTCTGCGACATTGTCCGCACTCCGCACATGCTCGACCGAAAGAGATCCCTCCAGCACCTTCTCCCGTATGAAGTGATGCTCGATCTCAATATGCTTGGTCCTCGCGTGACAAACTGGATTGGTTACCAGTTTGAGAGCACTCTCATTGTCACCGCGTAGCAGAGTCGGCTCCCGAACCTCCTTGTGGACGTCTCCTACCAACCTCCTAAGCCAGATGGCTTCCTGAGCTGCCAAGGCCGAAGCCTTGTATTCCGCTTCCGTGGTAGAGACTGACACGGAATCCTGCTTCTTGCTGCACCATGATATAGCCGTAGGGCCCGCCATGAAGACGAATCCAGATGTCGACTTCCGATCATCCGAATCTCCCCCGTAATCAGCATCCATGTATCCATGCACCTCGAAGCCCGCATCCCTCCTGTATAGGAGACCCATGTCCGAGGTCGCCTTGACATACTTCAGAATGTTCTTGGCCGCTAGCAGATGAGGTACCCGTGGCTCCGCCATAAATCGACTCACCCGGCCCACTGCATATGCAATGTCCGGCCTCGTGATCGTCAGATAGATTAAGCTCCCAACCAGAGCTCGGAACACCAACGGATCTTGCATGATCCTTCCCTCATCCTTCCGAAGCTTCATAGCTTTCTCCAGAGGTGTGGAAGTGCACTTCCCTTCCTTCATGCCGAACCGCTCCACGATCCGCTCCGCATATCCGGCTTGGGTCACCAGCACTCCACCTTCCTTCCTCTGCACCTCAAGTCCAAGAAAATGGTGAAGCTCACCAAGATCCTTCATCTCGAACCTGATAGATAGTTCAGCCCGAAGCTGTGCTACCTCCTCCTTCGAGTTCCCCGTTACGATCATATCGTCAACGTATAGCAGCACGATGACCTGAAGCTCCCCGCTCTTCTTGACGAACAAGCTCGAGTCTGAGTCTGAAGCAACAAATCCACAGAATAGGAGATATTCTGCGATCTTCCCGTACCACGCCCTCGGCGCTTGCTTCAACCCATACAGGGCCTTCTTCAGCTTGCAGACATGCTCCGGAAAATCTTCAGACACAAAACCTGGTGCTGGACCATGAAGATGTCCTTGTCAATCTCGCCGTACAAGAAAGCGTTCTTGACGTCGAGCTGCCAAATCTCCCATCCACTGAACGCCGCCAAGGCAATGATGAACCGAACTGAAGTCATTTTTGCCACCGGACTGAATGTCTCATCATAGTCTTCACCGTATTGCTGCGAGAACCCCCGAGCTACAAGACGAGCTTTGTACCGCTCGATACTGCCGTCAGCTTTCTTCTTCAGCTTGTAGACCCACTTGCATGTCACAGGAGCGATGCCCTTAGGCTTGGGCACAAGAGACCAGGTCTCATTCTTCTCGAGAGCTGCCATCTCTTCTTGCATCGCAACATCCCACTCCTTCACGCCTTTGGCCTTCTCAAAGCTTGACGGCTCCCTCTCATCCAAGGGACCAGCGAAGAAACATGAGACAAAGCTCACTGCGTTTCCTCCTGTATAGCGATCAGGGGCAATGATAGATCGCTTCGATCTCCTCAGCTCCTTCCCCTGAACCGCTTCATCTCCAGCTGCTTCTTCCCTAGCTCCTCTTCCAGACGTGCTAGGAGCATTGCTCCCCCTGCTCCCTGAACCAGAAGCCCCCGTCTCGGAACTAGAAGGAGATGGACCACCTGGTGACACAGGTAGCTCCACCTGAAGATTCTCCACAGCTTTCTCTGGCATCTCCACCCTGATCTCTGGTAACTCCACATCAGAAGACCCCTTGTAAGATGTCACCTCATCGAACACGACGTCGCGAGATACAACAAATCTCCGCGTCTCCGGGTCCATGCACTTCCACCCTTTCTTCCGCTCATCGTATCCCACGAAGACTAGCTTCCTTGCTTTCGCATCTAGCTTCGTCCGAAGAGCATCTGGAATATGCACGTAGCAGGTGGAACCAAACACCCTAAGGTGTGCCACACTTGGCTTCTCCTTGAACATCATCTCATGTGGAGTCAGCATGTTGATGGGGCTCAGAGGCATCCTGTTGATGACGTAGGCAGCACAAGACATTCCCTCCGCCCAGAAGGACTTTGGGATACTCTTGGCATGCAGCCAACACTTGCAGGTCTCCGTCAGATGACGGATCTTCCGCTCTGCAACTCCGTTCTGCTGTGGAGTATGAGCACAAGTGAGCTCTCTCCGGATGCCCGCCTTCCTGCAAAAAGTAGAGAACTCAGCAGAGGTGAACTCCCCTCCGTTGTCCGTCCTCAGCTTCTTGATCCGCAGATTCAGCCGACCCTCCACGAGCTCCTTGAACTCCACAAACTTGGCAAACGCCTCCGCCTTCTCCTTCAGGAAATAAACCCAGACATATCTGGTGTAATCATCGATCAACACCAACATATATCTGCTGCCTCCGAGGCTTGGGGTAGCAGTAGGTCCCATCAAATCACCGTGGATGCACTCCAACGGCACACGACTCCTTGTCTGCGACTTGTCAAACGGTAGTCGATGAGACTTGCCGAACTGACATCCCGCGCAAACATGACCTTCTCCGTAGGAAGATAGACTTGGCAGGCCCTTGACCAGACCTCTCACCGCCATAGCTTTCAGCTTGTCCATACCTACGTGCCCCAACCTCTCATGCCATATAACGGCACCATCATTCGTCTTCATCTTGTCAACGTAGGAACTTGTCGACAAAACGAACAAGTCCTTCGCCCTTCTCCCGACATGGACGACCTCGGCCTTCACGGCCTCTACATTACGTAGAAATTTGACTTCTGTCGGGCCGAACAGAACATGATACCCAGCGTCAACAGCGTTGGTCACGGAGAAGAGGTTTTTCTTCATTCCGGGCACATGATAGACACTCTTCAAAGTAAGTGGCCCTCTATCACTGCCCAAAGAAACAACCCCCACCTTCTCGACTGCATGCACAGTATTATCTGCAGTGATAATAGCATTGTTACCTGTGTACGGCTCTGCTGAAGAAAGCTTCGACTCGTCCCCGGTGAGGTGATGACCACACCCCGAGTCCACGATCCAGTCCTCCTGATAGTTGATAGGAGCCGAGGCTCCAATAGAAGCCGAGAAGGCTCCTCCCCATCCTCCATCAAAGTGCCTGGCTGGTGCTTCCTCCTTCTCAACAGCATGCCCTGGCTGAGTATTCAGCCTGCAGTCCTTCTTAAAGTGCCCAACCTTTCCGCACTTGAAGCATTTGAGACCTTCCTTCTTCTTCTTTCCGTCAGCCTTGGGAGCATACCCCCTTTCCTGCTGCCCAGAAGTTGAAGGCCCATAGCCTTCCGTGGTCTTCTTCTTCTTCTCCCACTTCTTCTTCCCTGAGAAGAGAACCTCGCCATCTCCCCCAGTCACTGACACCCCCGCCATCTGCCTTGCCAGACTTTCCTGCGAAGCTAGCAGATTCTCCAACTCTAGCAGAGACGGCTGATTTGCCCATCCCTGTACCGACGTCACAAAGGCCACATATTCCTTCCGCAAGCCGCGGATGATGTGCCTCTTCAGCTTCGCCTCAGAAATTGGCTCATCAGGATCCAGTGCTGATATCTCAGCGCAGAGATTCTTCATCTTCAAAAAGAAGTTCGAGATAGAAAGATCACCTTGAGCTGACCTCGCCAACTCATTCTCTAAGAACTGTAGCCTTGCTATATTCTTTTTGTTAAACAGCCCATCCAGGGCTCTCCAGATCTCAGTAGCTGATCCACACCCCAAGATGTGATCAAAGAGATCAGGTGAAATGGCACGCTTCAAGGTGAACTCGGCCTTGGCGTTGGTCTTCCTCCATGCCCTCACGGCCGGTCCATTATCACCTCCTTCTACTGCCTTCACCTCTTCTGTTTCATCTCCTCCTACCACCTCCCAGAGGTCCTCACCCAGAAGATAACTCTGCATACACGACTTCCACTCCTTGAAGTTAGTCGATGTAAGCATCTCAATACCAAGACCTCTTGCAAAACCACCTTCCATTGCTCTTCCTCTGGTTCCTTCTTCACAAAGGCGATGGCTACTCTAAGTTATTCACTGCTCTTTCAACTCCAACCTCGCTCTGATACCATGTGAAATTTTTCGGACCTTGTGAGAGTAAGCAGGAATAACAACTAGAGATGCAAGCCAAACAACCAGAGACAATCTTAGGCGAACAAAACGATCTTTATTGATAGCAACACTTCAATTACAGGGCAAGACATGCTCGACGAGACATGATTTCGTCAGCACAAAAACTTCAAAGAGAAAGAACAGAAACTGAAGATAACTGAGACCGCACGGTCTCTTGTCGAACTCAGCAGCTCGCCAGACCGCTGCTGCCAGACCGCAACCGCTCCCGATCTCGAAACACCACCAGACCGCTGCACCAGACCGCTCCTTTGCCGATCTCCTGATTCCCGAACTCTAGCACCACAACTCCAAGCCGCAAACCGCCCGAACACTTTCAGAGGAAGAGGTGATCGCTGCTGCCTGCACTATCCGCAGAAGCTGCACAAAGAAGAATTCAATCAGAGACCGCTCGGTCAGAAACACAGACCGCAGGAACTAGGCAAACTCGGCTTACACTTGGTGTGTTCTTTTTGTTGCAACAGTGGCTCCCTAGTTATAGGCGTGAGACCTGATCCAGTCACCACCCCATGAGATAGAGTCACCACCCATCAGATCGCGCGACCTTACTGGTCAACCCGCGCAATCACTGCAACCCTCCTGCTTCATTTTGGTGAGCGCCGACTTCACTCCAGACCGCGGGAGATCGCTACTCCCTTGGTCTGAACACGACTCCACACGGAGATCGCCAGACCGCCTAGAAGTCACCCACCACCTGTGTTCGCCTGAGACCGCAAACACAGCCAGCTCGCCCTCCTGGTCTCCTCCTGAGACCGCGAACTGAGACCGCGCGACTAAGAATGACTTAGTCCGCGAACTCCTTCAGAACCCTCTGGAAAGCCACCAGACCGGATTCAAGAGCCAACCCGTGCGGTCACGCCAGACCGGCACGTCCTTGAAGAGAACAACTTGTCACGCGGTCAGAGACAGACCGCGCGACCCTGAGGATGACCAACCGTCATGCGGTCACAGCCAGACCGCACGACCTCCACCTTCAGCAGCCCTTGGACCAGACCAGCGGTCAACCCCGGAAGCCGCAGCTGACCAATAGAACGGATCGCCATTGCCAGACCGCCAGACCGTGCGGTCACGCCAGACCGCCCGGTCTCTTCCCAGACCGCCCAGGTCCAAAAGCCTCCTCCACTTCCACTTCAATAATTTCAACACGGCCAGTCGAGGCCGATGCGCCTGCGTTCTTCGCTTGATGGTGCGCGAATTGAGATATGGCGCAAACGATTCGGATTGCCTCCGAATGTTGAGGTGAAAATCCCGGGGGTGGAAGAGCGCACTCAGAATCCGCATACGGGCTTCGTGATGCTTTCTGAGAGCTGCCTGAAGTCTGGGTTTCGCATTCCTTCATCTGAGGAGGCTATTGAAATATTCCGGTTCTGTGGCGTCCCAATTACCCAGTTCACTCCTGCCGGGATGTCAAACATTATGGGGCTGGTGGTGTTCTTTCGGGAGCATAGTGCGCGCTTTTCTCTCGAGCTCTTCAAGGACTGGTGTGAGGTCACCACTGACTCGGGTGGTCGGATTGAGGTTCGAAGCAACAAGAGCTGGTTTCGTTTTGGTGAGAAAATGGACTATCGCCATGGGAACACCTCTATGGGTACGTCCGGAATCAATGGGAGCTGCCGGAGCTTTGGAGAATGCTCCCTGGACGTTGCCGCCGGCTGACCGGACGGGAAGACGAGTTCCTTCCTATCCCAGGTTTTCCTGGCCGGGAAGGGCTGTCGAAGGCTTTGTTCGGCATTTACAACTGCGTGGAGGAGAGTCGTCTGCTCTCGGTGGGGCTTTCTTGGGATGCCGAGCGAGAGGCCGTCGTTCCCTTAGAGCGCGGGAAAAAGAGGAAGGTTGTTTTTAAGAACGGGGATTCTGGCTCGGGTTCTACTCCACCAGGGCTTAGGAGCCACGATCATGAGGCCTGCCCGAGCCGCCGTCGGGGGGAGCCGATTTCGTCCGATCCGGAGGTCGAGATTCTGGCATCCCCCCTTGCCGATCGGGTTTCACAGGGAGACTTGCCGCCGCCTCCCCCCTTCCCGCCGCCGAGGCGAGTTTCTTCTTCTCTTCAGGCGATGACCTCTGCGGTAAGTGAAGTTTTTCTCTCTGGGTGTTGGTTTGTCCTTGCTATCAATGCTTATGCCTCTCGTCTGTTCCCTTTGTGTTTGCAGGCGAACGTTCCGACTAATGTCGCTCTTACGTGGAACGATTACTACGTGGGCCTCAAAGACAACTATTTCTCTCTTCAGGAGGAGCTGCGCGTGGCGAGGAGCGATATGTCTGTTCTGCAGAGGAAGAGGGATCGCGATTTATCCCGCATCAAGCAGCTGGAGGCCGACATTTCTTCTTCCCGATCTGAGGTTGAGAAGCTGCGGGAGGAGTTCGGTGGAGACAAGGCGCTTGCTCAGGATGCGCTTCGTCAGCTGTCGGAGGCTCAGGGGGAGATGTTCCGAATGGAGGGGGAGCTGGGCTTTCTGAGGAGCGAGGTAGACCGGTTGTCATCGGTAGAGCGCAGTCTCGAGGAGGCCAAGGAGGCCGGAGTGACCGAGTACAAAGACTCTCTTGCCTTCGTTGAGGAGCGGTTTCAGATGGCGGAGGAGATTCGTGCCGAGATCATGACGAAGGAGGTTGAGCCTCTGATAGAGGACGAGCGCGAAGTTGCCTTCCAGCGTGGTATTCAGAAGACTCTTCGCATGATGGGGAAGAAGTTTGGATGTGACACTGCTGGTCTCGGAGCCGGGGATCTTTCAGAGGATGAATGCTCGGACGTGGCCGAAGACTGATGTTGACTATCTTTCGTTTTCCCGCTTTCCGTACTATTGTTTGCTTGAGCGTCGCACTGAGCTGGTTTGATTGTATTCTGTCTTTCTGCTTTTCGTATTATTGTTTGACTTGTGTGCAGCGTTGAGCTGATGTGGTTGTACTCTCTTATTATGTTTATCGTATTTACTTCTTTGTGCGATCATGTTAATCTGGTTGTTAGCACCTGCATGGTTTGATTGTTTTAAGATGAGTTTTGCGCGGGACTGAGCCCGCGACTTTCAAATTATATAAAAAATTAGCTTGCGCAAGTCTGTGCTTGCGACTTTTTGCACGAGTCTGCGCTCGCGGCTTTGATGCACGAGTCTGCGCTCGCGGCTTTGATGCACGAGTCTGTGCTCGCGGCTTTGGTGCACGAGTCTGTGCTCGTGGCTTTGGTGCACGAGTCTGTGCTCGCGGCTTTGGTGCGCGAGTCTGTGCTCGCGGCTTTGGTGCGCGAGTCTGTGCTCGCGGCTTTGGTGCGCGAGTTTGTGCTCGCGGCTTTGGTGCGCGAGTCTGTGCTCGCGGCTTTGGTGCCCGAGTCTGTGCTCGCGGCTTTGGCCGGTGAATAGCGGGTGTACAACCCTCATATTTTCCGAGTCGGTGCGACCCGACCCGGGTGAGGTTGTAATAGGAAAGGTTCCGCGACGAAGTAGACCAAAGCCGAGCGAGGCTAAGGAATGACCCGAGAGAGGGAAGAATGGCCAAGCAAGGCAAGTGGGGGAAGTCCGCCCCACTCAGCCATCTCCCCTCTTGGGAGGCGAGTGGGGGCAACTCCCCCACTTGGCCACCCCCTCTTAGGGAGGCGAGTGGGGGCAGCCCCCCACTCGGCCATCCCTTCTTAGGGATGCGAGTGGGGGCAGCCCTCCCACTCGGCCACCTCCCTCTTAGGGAGGCGAGTGGGGGAAGCCCCCCCACTCGGCCATCCCTTCTTAGGGAGGCGAGTGGGGGCAGCCCTCCCACTCGGCCATCCCTTCTTAGGGAGGCGAGTGGGGGCAGCCCTCCCACTCGGCCACCTCCCTCTTAGGGAGGCGAGTGGGGGCAGCCCCCCCCACTCGGCCACCCCCTCTTAGGGAGGCGAGTGGGGGCAGCCCCCCCACTCGGCCACCTCCCTCTTAGGGAGGCGAGTGGGGGCAGCCCCCCCACTCGGCCACCTCTCCTCCCACTCGCCCGACATGGGTGGGGAGGTCGGTATGACCTCCCGTGAGGGGGGGGAGTGGGCACTTCGAGTCCCACTCGCCCCCTCACGCGTGGTTGATTGAGGTCATGGTCGGACTGCGGATAACAGAATTTTGGCTATTCGCAGTCCAATTTTTGCTATCCGCAGTCCATTTTTTGGGAAGTCTATAAATAGACCCCCATGGGCACCTTGGGAAGGGTTGGTCTCTACCCCCTCCCTCGCGTGGTCTTGTGAGCAAGCACCCCCCCCCCCCCTTGTCATCGAAGGTTGACGGTGAGGTGGTTCTTAGTGCTCTCCAGGGTGCCCAGGCTCAACATTGGCTTTGGAGGGGAAGCGCTCTAAGATCTTCCGGGTATGTGGTGGGACCTCCACGCTGCAGCTTAAGGGGTCCATTTGTGGACTTAGGTGTTCTACAAGGGCAAGGTTCTTCGGTTCTTAGTGACTGGTCAAGGGTCTCGCTCAGGTCAAGTAAGGGTTAGCTGCATCCCCCTTGCGAACGTCGAAACTGGGTTACTGGTTTCAACATTATGGTGCGGTGAGCGTGGAAGCAGCTAGTTCGGAAAGCTCTGGGCAAGTCTCATGGCTGGAAGTGATGAGCTGGGGGACTCACCTCTGCTAGGGAGTGCATGAAGAAAGGTGACTTCGAGGAGTTCAGGAAGTCAATCCGGGAAGTCTTGCGGTTTGCACTCCCCCCTCAGGGCGAGTACACGGCATCGCCAACACATGTGCTCGCCTCACCGTCTTTGATGGAGATAAAGCAAGCGTGTTGGCAAGGGAAGGGGCCAACCTCGGAGGAAGGCTTGAGCCTTCAAGCGCAAGCGCTCTTCAACAGCTCTCCTGGGGCCAGCTGCCCCGAGTGAGGGGGCAGGGATGATGCCTCCGTCTCACCAGGAAGGGGGCGTAGTCCCTGTTCCTGATTCAACAAAAGCACGGGGAGACGCAAGGAAGCTACGCAGATCGGTTCCAGAGGCAAGTCTCCCACCTGCAGGTTGACCAGGGAAGCAGGAAGGACCAGGAGAAAGGAAAGGAATGAGAAGACAGAGAAAGTGGAGGAGATAATGAAAGAGATGGTCAAGGTGCATGTGACCAAGTAGGCCCAGAGGGGCGCGTTATAATAAGCAGGTAGCTCCTCGACGATGAATGAAGAGGTTTCAGGCAACACCTTGACTAAGTGGTTTGGGGTAAGTGTTGAGTTCCTCTGCCTCCAGGTGAAGGTAAGCACCTAGGACGTGGATGGGTACTTCGCTCCCATTTGGTAGTATCCCCGACTAGAGACCATTCTCCGGGCTCAGTCATGCCGGCAGATGGGAGGCTCATCGGGTCGACTCGCCACTTGGTAGCTGGACTGGGAAGGCGTTGAGTTCCTCCACCCCTGGTTGAGCTAAGACTCCCAGGACGTGGATGGGTACTTCCACCTCCAGTCAGATTGGGAAGGCGTTGAGTTCCTCCACCCCTGGTTGAGCTAAGACTCCCAGGACGTGGATGGGTACTTCCACCTCCAGTCAGATTGGGAAGGCGTTGAGTTCCTCCACCCCCAGTTGAGCTAAGACTCCCAGGACGTGGGTGGGTACTTCCACCTCCAGTCAGATTGGGAAGGCGTTGAGTTCCTCCACCCCCGGTTGAGCTAAGACTCCTAGGACGTGGATGGGTACTTCCACCTCCAGTCAGATTGGGAAGGCGTTGAGTTCCTCCACCCCTGGTTGAGCTAAGACTCCCAGGACGTGGATGGGTTCTTCCACCTCCAGTCAGATTGGGAAGGCGTTGAGTTCCTCCACCCCCGGTTGAGCTAAGACTCCCAGGACGTGGGTGGGTACTTCCACCTCCAGTCAGATTGGGAAGGCGTTGAGTTCCTCCACCCCCGGTTGAGCTAAGACTCCCAGGACGTGGATGGGTACTTCCACCTCCAGTCAGATTGGGAAGGCGTTGAGTTCCTCCACCCCCGGTTGAGCTAAGACTCCCAAGACGTGGATGGGTACTTCCACCTCCAGTCAGATTGGGAAGGCGTTAAGTTCCTCCACCCCCGGTTGAGCTAAGACTCCCAGGACGTGGATAGGTACTTCCACCTCCAGTCGGATTTGGAAGGCATGGATTTCCCTCCCCCTCCAGGTGAGCTCGGCCCCCTGGTAGGTGTGGAGTTTCCTCCACCTCCAGGTGAGCTCGGCTCCCTGTTAGGTGTTGAGTTTCTTCCACCTCCAGGTGAGCTCGGCTCCCTGTTAGGTGTGGAGTTTCCTCCACCCCCAGGTGAACTCGGCTCCCTGTTAGGTGTTGAGTTCTTCCACCTCTAGGTGAGCTCGGCTCCCTGTTAGGTGTGGAGTTTCCTCCACCTCCAGGTGAGCTCCGCTCCCTGCTAGGTGTTGAGTTCTTCCACCTCCAGGTGAGCTCGACTCCATGTTAGGTGTGGAGTTTCCTCCACCTCCAGGTGAGCTCGGCTCCCTGTTAGGTGTTGAGTTCTTCCACCTCCAAGTGAGCTCGGCTCCCTGTTAGGTGTGGAGTTTCCTCCACCTCCAGGTGAGCTCGGCTCCCTGTTAGGAGTTGAGTTCTTCCACCTCCAGGTGAGCTCGGCTCCCTGTTGGGTGTGGAGTTTCCTCCACCTCCAGGTGAGCTCGGCTCCCTGTTAGGTGTTGAGTTCTTCCACCTCCAGGTGAGCTCGGCTCCCTGTTAGGTGTGGAATTTCGTCCACCTCCAGGTGAGCTCGGCTCCCTGTTAGGTGTGGAGTTTCCTCCACCTCCAGGTGAGCTCGGCTCCCTGTTAGGTGTTGAGTTTCTTCCACCTCCAGGTGAGCTCGGCTCCCTGTTAGGTGTTGAGTTTCCTCCACCTCCAGGTGAGCTCGGCTCCCTGTTAGGTGTTGAGTTCTTCCACCTCCAGGTGAGCTCGGCTCCCTGTTAGGTGTGGAGTTTCCTCCACCTCCAGGTGAGCTCGGCTCCCTGTTAGGTGTTGAGTTCTTCCACCTCCAGGTGAGCTCGGCTCCCTGTTAGGTGTGAAGTTTCCCCCACCTTCAGGTGAGCTCGGCTCCCTGTTAGGTGTTGAGTTCTTCCACCTCCAGGTGAGCCCGACTCCCTGTTAGGTGTGGAGTTTCCTCCACCTCCAGGTGAGCTCTGCTCCCTGTTAGGTGTTGAGTTCTTCCACCTCCAGGTGAGCTCGGCTCCCTGTTAGGTGTGGAGTTTCCTCCACCTCCAGTTGCGCTCGGCTCACAGGAGGGGTGTCTAGTGGAGAAAGGTTTTCCTCCCACCTCAGGTCGAGCTCGGCTCGACTAGAGGTGCTGAGTTTTTCCTCCACCTCCGGTCGAGGTTAATCCGACCTAAGGTGTTGAGCTTTCTCCACCTCCAGTTGGGCTCGGCTCATAGGAGGGTTCTTAAGTGGAGAAAGGTTTTCCTCCCACCTTAGGTCGAGCTCGGCTCGACTAGAGGTGCTGAGTTTTTCTTCCACCTCCGGTCGAGGTTAATCCGACCTAAGGTGTTGAGCTTTCTCCACCTCCAGTTGGGCTCGGCCCATGGGAGGGTTCTTAAGTGGAGAAAGGTGTTCCTCCCACCTCAGGTCGAGCTCGGCTCGACTAGAGGTGCTGAGTGTTTCCTCCACCTCAGATCGAAGTTAATTTGATCTAAGGTATAGAGCTTTCTCCACCTCCAGTTGAGCTCGGCTCATAGGAGGGGTGTTTAGTGGAGAAAGGTTCACCTTCCGTCTCAAGTCCGGACCAACCGAAAAGCTCGGCAAGGATGTCCCGTTGGCAAGTCCCTTCGTGGATTCCCCTCAGGTCCCACCAACTCGTCAAATCGGTGGGTTGAACTTTCTTTCCGAGCTTGGGGCAAGCTCGAAAAGAGCGGGGATTGTGTACAACCCTCATATTTTTTGAGTCGGTGCGACCCGACCCGGGTGAGGTTGTAATAGGAAAGGTTCCGCGACGAAGTAGACCAAAGCCGAGCGAGGCTAAGGAATGACCCGAGAGAGGGAAGAATGGCCAAGCAAGGCAAGTGGGGGAAGTCCCCCCCACTCAACCATCTCCCCTCTTGGGAGGCGAGTGGGGGCAGCTCCCCCATTCGGCCACCCCCTCTTAGGGAGGCGAGTGGGGCAGCCCCCCCACTCGGCCATCCCTTCTTAGGGAGGCGAGTGGGGGCAGCCCTCCCACTCGGCCACCTCCCTCTTAGGGAGGCGAGTGGGGGCAGCCCCCCCCCCCCCCCCCCACCCACTCGGCCATCCCTTCTTAGGGAGGCGAGTGGGGGCAACCCTCCCACTCGGCCATCCCTTCTTAGGGAGGCGAGTGGGGGCAGCCCTCCCACTCGGCCACCTCCCTCTTAGGGAGGTGAGTGGGGGCAGCCCCCCCACTCGGCCACCCCCTCTTAGGGAGGCGAGTGGGGGCAGCCCCCCCCACTCGGCCACCTCCCTCTTAGAGAGGCGAGTGGGGGCAGCCCCCCCACTCGGCCACCTCTCCTCCCACTCGCCCAGCATGGGTGGGGAGGTCGGCATGACCTCCCGTGAGGGGGGGAGTGGGCACTTCGAGTCCCACTCGCCCCCCTCATGCGTGGTTGATTGCGGTCATGGTCGGACTGCGGATAACAGAATTTTGGCTATTCACAGTCCAATTTTTGCTATCCGCAGTCCATTTTTTGGGAAGTCTATAAATAGACCCCCATGGGCACCTTGGGAAGGGTTGGTCTCTACCCCCTCCCTCGCGTGGTCTTGTGAGCAAGCACCCCCCCTTGTCATCGAAGGTTGACGGTGAGGTGGTTCTTAGTGCTCTCTAGGGTGCCCAGGCTCAGCATTGGCTTTGGAGGGGAAGCGCTCTAAGATCTTCCGGGTATGTGGTGGGACCTCCACGCTGCAGCTTAAGGGGTCCGTTTGTGGACTTAGGTGTTCTACAAGGGCAAGGTTCTTCGGTTCTTAGTGACTGGTCAAGAGTCTCGCTCAGGTCAAGTAAGGGTTAGCTGCATCCCCCTTGCGAACGTCGAAACTGGGTTACTGGCTTCAACAGCGGGTGTATTCAAACCGGGGGTGATCGTGGGGGGGGGGGGGGGCAGGCCCCCACGATACCGGGACTCGACGACAGAGGAGAAGGGCGAACCTTCAATCGACGGCGGTGCAAAGTCCCCGGGGCAGGGTCCCGAAGCGGTTCCTGCAGTAGAACAGTTTAGAATAGGTAGAATTCAATTAGAAAATGAATACTGATACATGCGCAAGTGCAATCTTGCGATTCCTGAGTCGGTAAGTTTCTGCTACAAGTTTTGTCTATAGAGAAGATAATCTTTGAGATCCCTTTGCACTATGCTTGCTTGAGCCTTTTCGGTCGTTCAGCTTGGTGGGCGGCGGTGGCCCGGTGACTGATCTTTGGCGGCATCCTTCTGTGCCTCTTCACGGAAAGCCTCCAGGTGCCCTAACTGGACGAGACGTTCGATTTCTTCTTTCAGTCTTGCACAGTGCTCCGTTCGGTGCCCTCGACCCTTGTGGAAATTGCAAAACTGAGATTGATCTCCGCTACGCTGGGAGAGTGCTCTGGGCTAGTTGATGATTTTGATGTTGTAGATTATAGACAGTATATGCTCGTGGGGGGAATTTAACGGGGTGTAGATCCGGGAGCTTTGATTTGCTAGCCCTCGGGAGTGGTCTGCTCGGTTCTGTATGGGCGGTACAGCCTTCTCGAACTGTTGCTGCTGTCCCTTTCTCTTGCGACACGTATCCCCAAATTGCAGTGGGTTTGCCGGTGTCGGAAGATTAGCTTTTTCTACCAATGTGGGAGTTGCGTGACACTCTCGCACGCATTGCTTCTCCGAGTTCGGTTTTGGCAACAGGTCATTGTTGATCCAAGGGAGCTTGGAGGCGGGTGTGTCGAAACCGTGAATCGCGTTCCTGAGGATATTCCCTTTGTTGGCCATGCGCCCGGACATGGAAACGTCGTGGCCCAGGGCATCCACAAAGAGACTCCCAAATATTGCGTCGTAGGGGGATTCTGCCTTGGCGACGATGAACTGAACGTCATACTGGACTGGTTCTGCGTGCATCCCTACTTGGACAGGGAGGGTGATGACTCCTACGGTGGGTACCGTAGTTCCGTCTGGGAGCTCTGCGTCGCTGGCCCTGAGCTTGAGGTTCCCGCTCAGGAGTTTGAGCCGTACTACGGCAGCCAGGAATAAGATGTTGAAGGAGATGCGGTGAGTTACCAACGCCCTCCTTTGCTCACAGGGTGGACTGCCGATGCTCGCGTCTAAGGCGAAGTTCATCCATGCGCAGGGACGCTCTTGGTGAAAATTTGTGCGGATCTTCTGTTGTTGCATGCTCCACTCCGCCTCCCTTAGGCGAGCGGGTTCGCCCGTCCCGGGCTTCTCTTGCTCTTCCTGGATCCTCGGTGCGCGCGTTTCGTGCCATTCAATGAACAGCTGGGATAACTCGGTGAAGTTGTGAATCGCTCCGTCTGGCAGGGATTGATACCAGCGGAGGGCGCTCCCGCGCAGTGTCTTGGCGAAGATTTTGCAGCTGAATTGGTCGGGAAGTCCAAACATCCGTACTGTCATCAAGAAGTGATTAACGTGCACGTACGAGTCTTCTGCTCTGTGGAACTCTTTGATGTGCGGGAGCTTTAGCCATGACGGGACTGGGTATGCCAGAATTGACTCTGACAGGGGGGATCGCCTTTGCTGGTACGCGATATCGTTCAGGTCCTGCCCCGCTATGAGAGGGGCCGACTTGCTAGTTGATCCAGCCCACTGGGGTTGGATGGGCGCAGCGATAAGCGCTCTTTTCGTTGGGCCTTCAGGGATTGAGGAACTGCATGCGTCGGATAGTTCGGGGGAGGTGTCCACCCTTGCTGGTTCCGTGAACTCAGGCGAAGCGGACACTGCGCTCGAAAATCCTTTGTTCGGTTGTTGGGAATCCATTCCCACAGACGGCGCCAAACTGTTGCGGAACGCTTAGGGCTCTTGGTAGACCGGTCCAATTGAACCACCTTAGCTCGTGAGCGAACTAAGCGCGCAAACAGTCAATTCGAGATTTGCTGAGTACACTGGGACTTTTTAACGTGGAAAACCCGGAAAGGGTGAAAAACCACGCTGCCGGAGCTGTGCCGACCAAACTTCACTATCTTCTGGGGGTTACAATTTAGTAGTTAGAACTCGAGCGCGACAGGCCGTCGCTCGTTACAATAAGAGAGAGAGAGAGAGAGAGAGGGTTCTGGAGGTGACAGGCCACCTTTCAGAAAACTAAGTCTTTTTCCCTTCTGAGAATCTTGGAGAACAAAAGTGAGAAGGCTTTCGGGAACGAAAGTGAGAAGCCCCGGAGAACAAAAGTGAGAAGCTGCGTCGCCTTTTGGGATGAAGGAAAACCTCAAGTCCCCCAGGAGATATTCAAGCGTCGAAGGAGAATTCCGCAAAAGTCTGCAAGGAGCTCTCCCGGGTCTCGAAAGCAAGGTCCCCTCAAATGAAGCCTTGGGACTCTTTTTATAGCTTTGGCCGAGGGCAGTCCGGTAATTTCGCCGTTTGTAGTTTCCATAAATGCTCGGCAGACGGATCATATTTTCTGGTTCGGGGCACACGGATCGCCATTTTTCGTAAATGACCACCTTACCCTTCGGAAAATTCGGGTAGTTCGGGCAGTTCGGGCTAGTTCCGTTGGAGGCGAAAAAGACGACAGGTTGTTCCTGATATCTGAGAAACTGGAATGATAAAAAGTGAGAAGCGGGAAAGACAAAAAGTGAGAAGCTGGAAAGACAAAAAGTGAGAAGCTGGAAAGACAAAAAGTGAGAACGCTCCCGAACGTGTTCGGAAACGTTCTGAGCGCGCGCGAGAGCTAAAGTGTTCTGAACGTGTAGTGGATCACGGAGGCGCCCTAGGCGGACGACGGAGCGGGGAGTTGCGCCCTAAGGAGAAATTGGGACCCGATGCTCCTGACGAAGAGCATGCCTGGAAGGGCTCCTCGCAAGCCCCCCTGCCTAAAAGGAAAGAGGGGGAGGCGACCGCACCCTGCGCAGGGTGGGGCACGACTGCGCCTCGAGGGGGTGCGGCCCGGCCGCACCCCGCGCGAGGTGCGGCTTGGCCGCACCCCCTGGGGGTGCGGCCCGACCGCACCCCGCATGGGGTGCGGCTCGACCGCCCCCCAAAGGGGGGGGGGGGCTGGCCGTGTTTCGGGGTGCGCGGCTCGGGCGCGTCCCTTGCGGGACGCGGCTCGGTTGTGCCCCTTGCGGGGCGCGGTTGCGGGGATCGCTCCCGCGAGGGGAGGGGGTGCCGCCGTCGTGCTTGTCGCGGTTTCGAGCGTCTATTTTTCCCGCCGGATTGGTGGGGGAGTGATTTTGGAAATAAACGCCGCTTTTGGAAACGACTGCTGCCTTTGGAAATAATTGCCGCCCTTATTTCTTATAAATTAGAGCCTATGACATGAGCCCCTATCAATAACAACAAAACTAAACAAGGTTTACTTAAGAATACTTTTACCAACTTAATTGGAGAAAAACCAGTTTTGAGAAATAATCTTGTATATTGATTTCATTTGCTTATTGTGATGATTTTCATGAAAGAATCTTTATGAAATGCTTGAATAACTATCTTGCAACGATTTGAAAGTGGTTGTCATCATCTCTCAATCTCTGAAATCCATATTCTTAATTCCCATAGTTATCTCTAACTTAGGTGGAAAAGACTATCATAAAGCACACAATCGATGTTGCTAACAAAAGATGAAATCTCTTTCTACCTTTATGCTATATTGAAATTCATGATACTTTCACCGCTCCTCTCTCGAATCTCGCAATGCAGTATAAAAACGGAAACTTTGGTGAAATATTTACGCAACTCCTCTCTCGAATCTTGTCGTGCAATATAAAGCAATCATCTAGCCTGACTCCTCTCTCGAATCTTGCCAAGCAAATTTTAAAGATGAACTTAAGCCAAACTTTCCAAGAGTAAAATCATGAATTCAATAAAGATAATATTCCAAACATCCATAAGAAATTTAAAATCAACCCATCACAACAAACAAAGTACTAACAACACACAAGATCTATGAGATTAGTTCATGATGGAGGGATGAAACCAAACAAGAAAGATCTTACTAGACATGCTTAAGAGAGTCAAGTGATGTATGAAATTCCACTTAAAGATGTGCACAATCCGTTGAAGATCCAGTCCGGTCTCCTTCTTCTTCACTAGGGTTTTTCGCCAACCCTTGTTCTCTTTCTCTCCAAAACTCCTCCTTCCCCCTCCAATTTCGTATATCCCTTTGCTGGAGGTTATTTCCTGCCTAAAACGAGCAGCCCAAGCCCAAGAGACGCATCCTTCCATAATTAAATTTGGCACAAAATTCAGAATTCAAATTTAAAATCTGACAGATTTGTTGTAACATCCAAAAATGGATGTTATAACAACTTGAACCGGCAAAAATATTTAAGTCCAGCTTTTTTTCTCCGAGTCGATTTCTTCGGCATTTTTAATAAGAAAACATATATTTTAATCAAATGATCCATAATTTAAATAAACATGAATTTATTTATATTTTATATTCATTTAAATCATTTATTCCATTTATAATAAAATAATAAGTGAAAATAAAAGGCTAGATAACTTCTTCTTAGGAAGTTATCAGCCGCAGCCTACCCCGGGGAGAGCAGCTTGGCCGCACCCCAACATATATGGGGAGAGCAGCTTGGCCGCACCCCAACATATATGGGGGGCGCGGCTTGGTCGGACCCCCCACCATGGGGGGCATGGCTTGGCCTCGCCTCCCCATTGAGTAGGAAGGTGGCTAGGGTCACCATCTGCTCCCTAACAGTCTGAGTGGCAGCCAGAGTTCTTCTAATCCTGGACAACCAATCCTCGGCCTCGATAGCTGTCTCGTTCCCTGGAAAGATCGATGGCGGGTTGAAGCTCAAGAAATGCTTCAACGGGTCATCCCGGGCACGTGGATTACCAGATGGCACCGCAACAGCAACAGGGACAACAACAACAACAACAGGTATTGCGGCGGTAGGAGCTGCAGCAGTAGGAGCAGGTACAACGACAACATCTGGTACTGCAACATTAATGGGTACCGCAGCGGGGACGGGTGTCGGGATTGCTTCAGAAGTTACTACGGGTCGTGGTCCCATTTGCTACAACTGCAGAGCGGTAGGACACATTGCACATTCATGTCGTCAGGGCCCCCCGAGGACTGACCGTTTAGCAGTGGATGCTTCGAGGGCAGCAGGGCCCAGCTATGCAGAGAAAGGGAAGGCAACGAGATCGTCTGCTTCCCAGTACCCACCGACACAGCCAAGAGTCTTCGCTCTCGATCAGCAGGACGCCATTCAGCAGAATGACGTCATGACAGGTACACTTATGCTTTAATTAATGTCATTTAAATTGCTTATAATGCATGGGTACACTTAAACCTCATGTACTCGTTAGGATTCGTATTGGTCTTTAATCATCCTGCGAGAGCGTTGTTCGACACCGGCGCATCCCACTCCTTTCTATCAGAAGAATTTGTGGTGCGAGTCGGAGTGTCTTGTATGTTGGCAGAAGAGAAGTTGGATGTGCTCTTACCCAATGGGTTCATAATGAGTACGATGAAGAAGAGCCGCGTGAAGGTTCGTATTGAAGAACAAGACTTCGATTTGGAAGCCGCACTGCTGCCGCTGTCGGATTTTGACGTCATCTTTGGTATGGATTGGCTGACAAAAGAGAGCACATATATTGATTGCAAGTCAAAAGAAGTCTTGTTAGGCGGAGGGTGCGGAGGCGGAACTCGTTTTACTGGTTTGCAGGGTGTGAGCAAAACCTTGATGACCGCCCTCCAGGTAGTGAAAGCAACTCGGAAAGGCGCAGAGCTATTTTTTGCTCTAGTAGAGGCTTCAGAGCGAAAGCCCAAATTGTGTGACGTGCCAGTTGTAGCGGAATTTGCGGACGTCTTTCCGGATGAGCTTCCTGGGGCTCCGCCCCAGAGGGAAATCGACTTTTGCATTGAGCTTGTGTCGGGTGCCAAACCCGTGTCACGCTCGCCCTATTGTATGGCGCCAAGAGAGATGACAGAGTTGAAAGTGCAATTGCAGGAATTGCTCGAGCAAGGATATATATGTCTGAGCTTGTCACCGTGGAGTGCATCGATCCTTTTCGTGAAGACGAAGGACGGTAGTTTGCGTCTGTGCATAGATTACAGGGAGCTGAACAAGTTGACGGAAAAGAACAAGTATCTGATTCCCCGCATTGACGATATGTTTGATCAGTTGGTAGGATCCACGGTGTATTCAAAGTTGGATTTGAATTCGGGATATTATCATCTCAGGATTCGGGAGTCTGACATCCCAAAGACTGCGTTCAGCACACGTTACGGGCATTATGAGTTCACGGTGATGCCTTTTGGGCTCACGAATGCGCCGTCTGTCTTTATGAACCTGATGAATAGAGCTTTCCGGGAGTACCTAGATTTGTTTGTTATTGTGTTCATCGACGATTTTTTGGTGTACTCGCAGTCCGAGGAAGAGCATGCTGGCCACCTTCGTACAGTCTTGACCGTCCTAAGGAGACATCAATTATATGCAAAAAATTTCAAGTGCGAGTTCTGGCTACCATCAGTAGCATTTCTAGGGCACATCGTCAGTGGAGAGGGTATTGCGGTAGATCTGGCGAATGTAGCAGCGATCCGAGAGTGGCCTGAGCTGAGGAGTGTAGCGGAGGTCCGGAGCTTTTTGGGGCTTGCCGGTTATTATAGGCGCTTTTTGGAGAACTTTTCGCAGATTCCACTTTCCCTCACTACGTTGACTAGGAAGGATCAGAGGTTCGTCTGGACGCCATAGTGCGCTCGTGCTTTTGAGGAGCTAAAGGGCCGATTGATTTCCGCCCCGATTCTGTGTTCGCCTTGTGGGACTGCAGGTTACCAGTTGTACAGTGACGCCTCAGGTAGTGGTCTGGGCTGCATTCTATGTCAGTTTGGAAAAGTTATCGCTTACGGTTTGCGTCAGCTGAAGGCACACGAGAGAAACTGCCCGGTCCACGATTTAAAATTGGCGGCCGTGGTGTTTGCTCTGAAGTTGTGGTGACATTATCTTTATGGTGTGGAAATCGAAATATTCACGGACCACAAGAGCCTGAAGTACCTACTGGATCGGAAAGATCTGAATATGCGCCAGAGGAGGTGGATGGAGTTCTTGGGAGACTACACATTCGAGATACTTTATACCCCTGGGAAGGGGAATGTGGTAGCAGACGCTCTGAGTCGTCGGGCACCGGCGCATACAAGTTGGATTCTGGCTCACGATGAGCGGTTGATACATGAGTTAGAGGCTTTGGAGATCTCCTGTGTAGATCGAGGATCGTCTTCCACAGCCGTTCTGAGATGGATGGAGGTACAATATGACATTGGTGATCGCGTGAGACAGGCCTTGGAGTTTGATCTGAGCATGCAACGTTATATGGCGGAGTCCGCTGAGGGGCCGAACGCTGAGTTTCTCTTTGAGGATGGGTTACTACGGAAGAATGACAGGCTTTGTGTCCCAAATTATGGGAAACTGCATGACGAATTGATGTAAGAGGTCCATTTCACCAAGTACTCGATTCATCCGGGGAGTACCAAAATGTATCAAGACATGAAAATACTGTTCTGGTGGCCGGGTATGAAGAAGGATATAGCTCTTTTCGTGGCAAAATGCCAAACGTGCGCGTTGGTGAAGGCCGAGTGTCAACGACCAGGAGGATTTTTGAAATCATTACCAATTCCGGAGTGGAAATTTGATGATATTTTCATGGACTTTTTGCACGGGTTGCCAAAGTCGTTGCAGAAAAATGATTCCATTTGGGTGATCATAGATCGGTTGACTAAGGTGACACATTTCATTCCAAATCAGAAGAGTGATTCGGTTGAGAAGCTAACAAAGCTTTATGTGGAAAACATTGTTCGATTGCATGGCGTCCCTCGCAGCATCGTTAGTGACCGTGATGGGCGGTTTACGTCCAGAGATTGGAGACATGTCCATCGTTTGTTGGGCACAAAACTCAAGTTTAGCACAGCCTTCCATCCGCAAACGGATGGGCAGACCGAGAGGACAAATCAGACGATGGAGGACATGCTTAGCATGTGCGTCATGGATTTCAGACGGCATTGGGAAGATCACCTTTACATTGTAGAGTTCGCCTATAACAACAGTTATCAAGCGAGTATTTAGATGGCTCCGTTTGAGGCATTATATGGGAGGAGGTGTCGCACTCCTTTAGCATGGGCGGAGACCGGTGATACCAAGCTTTTGAAGCGCAAAGAGGTTGATGATGCGAATGAGGCGATACGGACCATTCGAGAACGGTTGTTAACTGCCCAAGACCGACAGACAAAATATTACAACGCCAAACATCAGAACGTGGAGTTCGCAGTAGGTGACTGAGTGTATTTGAAAATAAAGCCTTTCAAAGGAGTGTCGAGGATTCGACGCTTGAAGAAGCTGATCCCAAGGTACCTAGGGCCATTCGAGATCACCGAGCGCATTGGCGAGGCAGCTTATCGACTTGCGTTGTCGACAGAGCTGAGTGGGTTGCACGACGTCTTCCATATTTTTGTGCTGAGGAAGGCGGTGCGGGAGCTCGAGTCGGTGTTGGAAGCTAATAGTGTGTCGGTGGATAGTGGCCTATCTACCAGGGTGACGCCGATTTGCATCATCGATTTCGATATTCGACAGTTTCGGAGGAAGTCCATCAAGATGGTGAGAGTCCGTTGGGACAACTGTGGCCGTGAGGAGCTCTCTTGGGAGCCAGAAGAGGTCATGCGCGAGGAGCAGGGGCGGACCCACCTTTGGGCATACCCGGGCACGTGCCCAGGAATGAAAAGCTGAAATCGCACGCAGGTTCTTGCCGACTCGCCCTAAATCCTCCTTCCCTGCTTTGCTCCTAGCCTCCTTCTGCTTCCGCTTCTGAAGACGAGTGTTGCGACTAGCGACTCGCCCTAACTCAGAGCAGTAGCGTGAAAGCAGGGCTGCGTGAAAGTGACGGCCAACGAAGACGAGTGTTGCGACTGGCGACTGCGAAAGCCAGCCCTTCCGCTTCCGGCGTCAGCGATTTCTTCCGGCTTGTCACGAACCAGCGGCGGGCAGCAGTTCCGCAGCTTCATTGATTTCAGGGATCCGGATTTCAGCGATTTCTTCCGATTTCTCTAGCAGAGGCCTCTCTTGGACTCTTCGACTCTTCCTCAATTTGTACTGACTAGCAGAGGCCTCTCTTCGACTCTTCTTCAATTTCTGCTCTTTCTCTAAAAGAGTTTGATTTTAGTTTCAGCATACAGCATGTATTCTTGAATCCTTCTATTTTCTAAGTATAATTTCTGCAGTTTCAGTAGTTGGAACTTGGAATTAGGGCATATAGTGAAATTTTGGGGGAAATGAGGATGCAGATTAGTAGCTACAAACTTGTATTGACTGGATTAGTGAGAGTGGAGGAAGAAGTCAATCTTTTTTTGAAATTGTTATGAAATTTATATGTTATGATGTTATGAAATTTATATGCAGATGTTTTTCCTAATGCAGATGTTTTTCCAAATGCAGATGTTTTTCCAAATTTATATGTTATGAAATTTATGTGTAGTTCCTTACTTCCTTCTACCTATTTTTTGCACATGTTTTTGCATGATAAAGTAGTCCAATTTCCCCAACTTGGAGTTTTGGTGTGATATTGTTGCTGCTGGATTATCAGGAGTCAGGACCGGGTAATTAAATTCAAATACCTTTTGCTCTTTAATTCTCATGATTATTAGCTGAATAGATCATGTTTTGATTCACTTCTTTGTGGTTCTGTTAGATATAAATCTTTTGCTCTGTTTCGAAATAATGATCTCATTCCATCGTGAGAAATCATAATTGAATCATGATTGTGTCTTGATTAAGCTACAAGTCCTAAGTTGTAATCTTACAAAAATTTTGCATATTTTTCACATGAAATGCACCTTTAGGCTTTGATTGTGTTGAATAGTCGAGTACTAGATTGTGCTGGTCTCTCCATAAGTAGCCTACATGTTTATATTGCTAGATTGGCAAATAAGAAGGCTGAGAAGATGGTGTTTGTTAGACAAGGTCTTGAATTTAAGATTTATTCATTGACCTTGTAAATGATCTACTTAGTTTGGAGGCATTGAATGAGAAGAATCTTGGTTTAGGGGAATTGAAAAGGAAGATTTCATTTATTTGTTTTTATATGAGAATTGAATGAGAAAATATTATTTTGTTTTCTATTAGTCGCAATTGTCGATACAATTTCTTTCCACTTTGGATTGGGTAGAGAATTATCGATGTAGAAAACATCTTTTGACATTTCCGGGGTAAGTCCTAGTACTTGTTAATTGGTGCCCGGGTTAGACAAAAATTCTGGGTCCGCCACTGACGAGGAGTACCCCGAACTTTTCACTCAGGTATGACAAATTTCATTTTGTGTTCGTGCTCTAAATTTCGGGACGAAATTTCGTTAAGGAGGAGAGAATTGTAACACCTTAGTTTATTTAAATCTTGGTTTGGGGTGCGAATAGAGGTTTGGGGGTGCTGATAGCAGCTTTAGGTTATGGTTTTATTTAAAAACCCAACCCCTCTCCCCTCAAAAACCCTAGGTAGCCGCAAGCCCTCCCTCTCTCCCGATCTCTCCCTCTCGCTCTC
The DNA here is from genome assembly GCA_033032865.1 of Dactylorhiza incarnata. Lineage (NCBI taxonomy): Eukaryota > Viridiplantae > Streptophyta > Magnoliopsida > Asparagales > Orchidaceae > Dactylorhiza > Dactylorhiza incarnata. The sequence goes on along the minus strand of JAWHQI010000154.1, from coordinate 4,229,530 downwards.
GTTCGCGCAGGCCAGCCGCAAGCCCGACCCCCCCCCCCCCCCCTCTCGATCTCTCTCTCGCTCTGCTGCAGGAAGGAGGAGCCCGACTCCCTCTTCCCTCTCTCTCGCTCTGCTGCAGAAAGGAGGAGCCTGACCCCCCTCTCTCGATCTCTCTCTCGCTCTGCTGCAGGAAGGAGGAGCCCGACCCCCTCTTCCCTCTCTCTTGCTCTGCTGCAGGAAGGAGGAGCCCGACCTCCTCTCCCTTTCCCCCCTCTCTTGCTTGGCTGCTAGAAGGAGGAGCCGAGCCCGATCTCTCCTTCGTTTGATGTGTCTCCGCTACGGCTCAAACCCGAGCCCCTCTTTATCAGGGCTGGTGTTGCAGAGATCCTTGTTTGTTCGAGGAGAGTTGCCAAGGAGGGTCGGTGTCGTCGTGGAAAGTCGATTTGGAGTTTAAATCGACGCGTAGAGGCTAGATCCGTGGTAGGGCAGCCGTTACGATCGTCCCAATGCCTCCGCGACGCTCTGCAAGGGTAACGACCCTTTTCCCCCGTCTTAGGACCGTCTTTTCTGTATTTCTGTGCTTACATTTGCTAATCGTGCAATGAGAGTCCCCTCACGTCGTTTCGGTTGAGGTCGGGGACGCCAGGGCATGGGATTGCGACCCCGACGTATGTTTGTGTGAGCTGCACGTAGAGTCCCTCTCCCGCTACGCGGTGCAGAGCGGGGACTCCGCCAGGGCGTGGGATTGCGACCCCGGTGTAGTTTTTCTGCTTTTGCTTTGCTTAGGAGGGCCACCCGCCTCCGATTGGACGCGGTGTGTGTTTCCCTCGGTTCATTGCGAACCCCCATGTCAATTGTGTCCGTCCCCGACATAAACTGCATTAGTAATCCGATGCGCGAGTCTGGATTTAGGCATGCTGTGTGAACCCTACCTGTGGCGTACAGCCCGGATCGGTGATGTTGTTGAGATGTGCATTGTGGTTAGCCTTAAGCACGCGAACGGGAATGTCCCGTGTTATTCGCCGTAAAGATCATAAGAATTTGTGGGTTTCGTTCGTGAATACCCCGTTCCTAGGCGGGCTTAGGTGGGCCCGGTAGAATGACGTTCGTGAGGATTGTGCGGAACAAGTGAGTTTCGCCATCACGATGTTCCAGGACTGGGAGTGGTGTTATGCTCTCTGTCGCGCTCCTTTGGACAGTGGCAGACTGTGTTCCCCCCTGTCGCGCTCGTTTGGACAGTGGCGGACTGTGTTTCCCCCTGTCGCGCTCGTTTGGACAGTTGGGGACCGTTTCTTCCCGCTGTCGTGCTCGTTCGGACGGTTGGAGACTGTCTTCCCCTCTGTCGCGCTCTGTTAGATAGATATGTACTTCGTACCTCGCTATCGCGTTCCGTCGAATCGATGCGAAGCGTAGCTTACCTACCTCTACGCTCGAGTGCGAAAGGTCACGCCTCTCGTCATGAGTACTCGGTTTAGAATGCCTCTGTGGTTTAGGTCGTGTGACCTTGGGAGTCAACGACGCGTGTGCTTTGGTATGCTATGGGGACCCCTGTGTGTGCCCCTTGGTCCTTTGTTTTGGTGCTTTGGTTTTCGTGGGTGCTTGCAGGAGAGCGATGCACTCGTCCCGGAGTCCGCTAGGATGGCCGGGGGAGGGGTCGTTACGTTGTGTTAGTCAGCCCTATGCTGACCCTCGTTTGCCGCCCGTTTGCTCTTGGTTTCAGGTGGCGTAGCTCGTAGTGGTGTGTAGTGGGACAGAGCCCAGGAGCCACTGAGGAGCTGGAGAAGCTGTTCTCTCCTTTTTTGGGTTTTCTTGTAGTAATACCTTTATTTTGTTGAAAGCCTTGTAAGGCCTTAAGGCCGAGTACCCTGTTTGCTCTATTTGATCTTTCTAGTTGTGGACATTTAGGCCCCTGTTTTGAGTTTTTTGGTTTAGCTTTCGTTTACTCTGAGCGTTTTAATTAATTTCTTGTATCAATTATTAACATTCTAGATTTTGTGGGTATTATATGTCGTGGGGTCCCGGTCGAACCTATGTTATATTCAATTTGCAGATCATGGATGTTACAGGCCGCACCCTCACTATGAGGGGTGCAGTTTGGCTGCACCCCACCATGGGGGTGTGGGCTACCCGCACCTCAGTAGTGGGTGCGGCTTTGACCGTATCTGGTTCTGACCAAGCGCGAATTGCGTGCCGGCGGATTCCTCCACTCCCATGATCATGAGTTGGACTTTTGACCCCCACTAACTCCACTTCTCTTTAGCGGAGCCTCCTTTAAACGCACCCCGGAGATGCCTATAAATCTACAAATGCACGTCAAATATATATATATATATATATATATATATATATATATATATAAATCACTGAAAGACTAAACCGAACAATCAAAATGCAGACCCGGTTCAATGATTTTACTATATGAATGCCAAATTAAGTCGCCCATTTGCCAAACCTACCAGTTAATAGAGTGAAAGATTAGGGCTTGCACAAATAGGCGCTCAAAGTGCGGAGAAATCTAGCCTTATATGTGGTGAACAAAAAAGAAAAGCTTCTTTTTGCGTCCTATTTTAGTTTGGACAAAAACATCACTGTCACAGAATATATGTTTGACATAACAACAGTTATGTCTGCCACAAAAATAGTTTTGAACATAAAAAATGTATGAAATTTTTTAGGTGAGATTAGATGTCCACGAACGACAGTTCATAACCACCGTGTTCAGAAACACTACCAACATGCCAAACGGAGTCGTTCAAATGTTTTTTATGTTATGTTTTTCAAAAGATGCAAATGGTGTTATAAAATTCTATATGCTGCTCCTATATGGAGCATCGTACGGAAAATGGATTCATATGGTCATTTTAAGTACACAGAATATTGATGAATGCATTTTTAGGGTCATTTTAAGTACTCATATGCATATATTTTAGAGTGTAAATACACTTGTATTTTGTAAACTAAATTGCAACTGTAATTTATAACTAAAAGTACATATCATTTACAACTGTAGATAACATTACGGCTGTAATTTTATAAGAAAAAAAGATTTCGCACGAAGGTATTGTGCGAGCAACGTACCTAAAATTCTCTCTTTTTTAATAGCCTCCATTTGAAACTGCCGATCCACAAAAAGCAAATTTTATGTCAATTTCAAATGCAGAGAGGGAACTTCATTCAAAAACACCATTTTATCACGCGCAACATCCGCCCCTCGTCAAAACAGATATAAGGAAACATATAGCAAAATTCAAAAAAAAAAAAAAAAACAAATAAACTTTGTAATATTGTTTTACTTAAATAATCATAATAATATTTTACACGAGTCTACTAAAAAATTAGAACTTTTTAACACTAGGTGGCACTGATAATTTTTATGATTAATCACTTTAATATACCTATTAGGCTATTACTATAAATAAAAAGGCCTCTCCCAATTAGAACTTCCTATTTTAGTCTTGTTGCGGTCTACTCGAGGCTAGCTCCTAAATCGGTCTAGAATGACCATCTTAGCCCGAGAATGGACGGGCGCACAATCAACCACAAGAATGCGAGAGAGCTGGCAAGAGATCTTTTTAACATGGAAAACCTCGGAAAGAGGTGGAAAGCCACGCGGTCGGTTTGGTGCCTGCCAAACTTCACTATCAGCTATTTTGTTACAAGGCTGACAGGTGAACTTAAGGGCGACAGACCGCTCCTTGTTACAGTTGGGAGAGAGGAATAGAGAAATGCGCTCGGAGGGTGACAGGTCACCACTTCCGAGGCTAAGTCTTTTTCTTCTTCGCTGCGGCGGCAGTCATAACTGCTGATTCGCGTGACCTTCTATTGGTGCTTGGAAGATGAAGGGTGTCAACGCAACTCTGAGAGGACTTTGGAAACTGACATGGATGGCCGGAGTGAAGGGCTTGTCGCTTGCTTGGAGGAGACAAGCGAAGTTTCTGGACCATCTTCGAGTCCTTCGAATACTCTTCAGGATCACCTTCGAAGGTGATGAAGCTCTTCAAGTGGAGCTCTCTCCCTTGCACTTAGGAGGAAAGAAAGGGGAAGAGAAAGATCAGATCAAAAGAGAAGCCTTGGGCTCTATTTATAGGCCCCAGAGGAAGTTACGGTAGTTATGCGGTTATCCGCAGACTGTAACCACCGTATTTACTAAACGCAGTCCTGTTTTATAAGATTTATAGCGCGTATTATGTTGGCATTTTCCTATACGCAAACCAATATCTTTATGAATATTCACACCCACCCATGACGAGTGGTTAAACAGGCGGTTACGCGGGTTGTTACCTGTGCATCAGACGGTGACGGTTGAGGGCCCGACCAATTGCGAGAGAACCGCCCGGCGAGGAGGGGAGGCCGGTCGAGGGCGGCTGGCCGTGCGGTTCACGAATGATAGTTCACGGAGGAGGGGAGGCCGTTGGCGCACGACCATGGCTGGCCGGTTGGCCGGCCGCGGGGCCGCGCGCTGTGGGCGCGCAGCCAAGGGCGGACGGCTGGGTGTCCGGCCGTGGGGCTTTCCGGCCACGCGCCGGGCCAGCCGACCGCAGGGCTTGCGACGGCGAGTTGCGGGCGACGCGGCAGCGGTTGGTCTGGTTGGAGCGCGGATCGCGTGTTTAGATCGCGCGCGGGGATCACGTACGCGGCTGTTTTCCTACTAACTTCCCACTAAGAGGATTGTTACGAAATTCCGATTATTCACAGCCCGAAATTCCTATATAATGAGGGTGACCCCATCAAATCTCTCTGTATATTTGTGACTCATTTGATTTCATCTTTCCATCTTATAAATAAGTAATATTTTTCTTTCTAATTATTATGTGCACTAATTAATCTTAAAAATGAAAGCCATATTTGTCAAAAATTACCACCAAAATAATTAAACTTAAATACTAAAATGTAAATATAATCAATTAGACGAACCTGATGCATTTTTATTAGGGCGCTGCTATTAGCACTGTGTTTTTGTCTATTAACACTCAAAATTTTAAAATTTTAGGGCTTATTAGCACTCACTTTTATCTATTAGCACTCAAAAATTTAAAATTTTAGGGTGTTATTTTTAATAGCCGCAAGCAGCCCTTTCCCCTTAGATGCATGCCCCTACACATCTCCTCTCGCAGAAACGATGTCGTTGGAGTCGGCGGCGATGACGATGGCGTTGGCGGCGGTGCGATAGCGTTGGCGGAGGCGAAGATGGCGTTGGAGTTTGCGGCGCGACGGCGATGGAGTTGGCGGCAGCGACGATGGTGTTGGTGGCGGCGACGATGGCGTTGGATTTGGCGGCGACGAGATGGCGTTGGAGTTGGCGGCGACGACGATGGCGTTGGCGGTGACGACGATGGCGTTGGAGTTGGCGGCGACGATGATGGCGTTGACGGAGGCGACGATGACGTTGGAGTTGGCGGCGGCGACGATGGCGTTGGCGGCGGCGACGAGAGTCCAACATGCTTGAGCATATACATATTTAAACTTCTTGTACGCATTGTAAAATTATTGGGTATGCAACAATATTTATATGACCTATAATAACATTATTGGGTATCCAAGAAAATCGGAGCAAAGAATTGACAATCTATTTTTTGACATTTACTTTATAAAATGTGTTATCTTTTGAAGTGTTATTTTACAATAGTGAAAATGATATTTTTATTATGTTAAAAAGAAATTGACAAAAAAGTGCTAATAGTAATAATGCTTTGCTAATAGACAGGTTGAGTGCGAATAGTCAATCACTTAAAACAGCGCTTTCTAATAGCGGCGAGTGCAAATAGACAAAAGTGCAGTGCTTATAGCAGCGCCCTTTTATTATAATCCAATTAGATCATGACGTATCATTTGTTAGGAATGCCAAGGCTCCGTTTGACGCAAATTTTTTTGCTCCAGTGAGTTTGGACAAAAATGCCATCAACATAAATGTCGGGCGTTCACGAATGATAGTTCATAACCACTGTGTTCACAACCGCCATCACCGTGCCGAACAGAGCTAAGTGAGGCCGGGCATTCACGACGACAGTTCATAATCATATTTACGACGTTCACAACCGCAACCGGCATGCCAAACGTAGCCCAAATCATTAGACAACTGGATGGATAGTTTGCAGTTGCGACTTGCGACGGTATTGGACCTACATGAGGCTGAGCGTGGGCGCCCCCCCCCCCCCCCACTCAATTTAAAAAAAAATTAAGAATATTACATTGAAAATATTTTTTATTCTTATAGTTTTATAGATATTATATATAATATTTATTCATTAATAGACAATAAATTAGGCTTGTCATAGTTATTTTTGACTTCATGTTAAGATTATTTAAATTTATGGAGAGATCTTGAGTTCAAATCCTTATAATATCAAAATTTTGATATTTTTGCCAAAATATATATTTGGACAACAAAAAATATATTTTATATAATTAAAAAAATATATTGTAAAAAAATTCATTAAACGCGTAGATAATTTTTTAATGTTTACACAAATGTAAAAAATATATTTTTGAAAAATATATGTTGAAAAATAATTTTTTTATATTTGGTAATTAAAATTTTCAAATGAATCAATACTCCGCGTACACAAAAAATTTTCCGCTACATGTTTCGCTCTACATCGCATGCCGCTTGTCGCCCACCTGGCGAAGAAATTCATATACTTCCTTTGAAAATTCTGGGTAGATGAAGAGCGGCACTATTGAGCGAAGCATGAGTGTTGCTGGTGTGTGATATTGTGTACGGGAAACGTCGAGCGACAATCCAATAATGTCACAGTTGCATACTATCCATTGGATGACGAGTGGAAGATGTACGGTCGCAGTCACATTGACCTCCCCTCTCCATTACCTTCACTCGCATATATATTTTAGTGATATCAACATAATTTATATCTTTAGGCGATGAATATATGTATGCCGACTTCAGCTATGTGCAAGCCGTGCATATAACATTTATTTTTGGACTGCACATAGCCGAAAATGACCTGCATGTAGCAGCACCATAACTTTATCCATCCTAATTTGCCTAGATATTATCCTTATAAAAGTTGGAACTGAATCAGAGTCAAGAGGGCAAAACCTTCCATCTCACCTTCGCTCGGCGCACCCATTTCGCCGGAGCATTTTTATGGGAGCTTCTCCTTTACAGAGCTTTCCTCCACAACGGTTGAGCACCACCACCTCCACTTCTCTGCACTCGAAAGAGAGAACGGAGACACATCCATCATTGTCGTTGGGTTCGGTGGAGTAGAAAGAATCGAACAACACGTAGGCCTTAGGGGGACTGCGAGCTGCAACCGTACTTTCGTGCACTAGCAAAGCTCATGCGTCTGAGAGCAGGCGAGCAGGAGCGAAGCATTTGCGGGAATGCTTGTATAAGATATATATAATATCAAAATGTATAAGATATAATATCATATAAGTAAGAAGATATGAACTGGGAAATGGGAAACCATCGTGGATAACCTCTCGGTGAAAATCAAGTGGAGATTGAAGCAAGGGCGGATCTACATGAGGCCTAGTGTGGGCGGCCGTCACACTGAAATTAAAAAAAAATCTATTAAGAAAATTACATTAAAATTACTTTTCGGCCGTGTAGATGTTATATATAATATCAATTCAAAAAATCTCCAATAAATTATAAATTAGTATTGATGATTATTGACTTTATGTTAAGGTTATTGAAATGAAATGAAAGGTCTTTATTTTTGCCTAAATTTGCTAATTTGGTCAAAATAAAAATCATTAAAAATATAGATTTATTCTTGATAGCTAGGCTTCATTTGGCATTACGGTGGCGGCCGTGAACGCGGTGATAAAACTGTCATTCGTTTACGGGCGGACACCTAGGAAACTTCATCTACTTTTATGTTCAAGTAGAAGAAGTTTTTTAGGTGGGCATGAATTACGATTTTACCACCGCGTTCTTGACCGCACCACTATACCAAACGGAGCCTTAGACTTCACAAAAATTAATTAAAAGTGTATTTTTTTATAATTAGACATATTGTACAAAATTTTGTATTAAAATGTAAACATATTTTCTCTATATTTAGACAAATTGTAAAAAAAACCATTAAAATATAAAAATAATGTAAAAAATTTGACATCAATATAGCACAAATATATACTTTCAATATTTGTTTATTAAGACTTTAAAATGAATTAGTACTCCGCGTACAAAAAAAAATTCTGCATCACCGTCACTCCATAGAAGTCAAATAAATAGAAATCAATTGAAAACACAAGTAAGATATATTTGAATGATTATTCAGAAATATAAATTAATAACAAATTTGTAATCTGGCCGGGGCACCTTTTTTTTTCTCACCTTTATTGTGCAAGACCAATGCTCTGGATGCTGAATGAAGGAAGCATGGTTATGTGCACATAAATCAAAATGGATTCTTGAGTCTGCCCTCTCTGATGTCTTTGGCTTTGATTTGAGGGCATGATTCCACAGCAAACGTGACGGTATAGGGGGCCACTATTTCAGTGGTAATCTGTGAGCAGCCACTTTGTGCATCTATTGTCAAAGGTTCGGTCTTTCTCCTCTGAGAGAAGCCACTTTGGGCATAGGGCCAAAGGTTAGGTCTGTTTCCAATCTTCCCCCGCCCATACCCCCAATGATTGGGGACTATATGGGTTCTGTTGTTGTTGTTGTTGCTTTCATATCCACATTAAATTAAATTAATGAGAGAAAAATATTCTAGTAAAAATTGTATACAAGTGAAGAAGATTAATAATACTAAACTGACTGAGAAATAATTTCAGATGAATAGCACTAATGAGTAGCAAATGTTGTTAATGAATTATACATGAATAATCCAACTTCCATGTTTCATAATTCCTAACAGAAAAGAGAGAAGGTAAAACACAATTCTCCTCGTTTGAACCTCGCCATTTTCACTTGGGTCTTGAGTTCCTGCTGCTGGGGATAGAAGATGATTCCAAAAACGAAAAGGAGATTTCTTTCAGTAAGGCAGGGCACAAGGCGAAGCCAGAGTAGAGCGGAACAAGAGGATAAGATCGCAGGTAGCAATACCAGTCTTTCGCTTATCCCCATTCGGACTGGGAACTCGGGGAGTCACCCAATGAAAGAACTTTCGAGACTTTCTTTTCTGAAGACCTTTGTTTGAAGAGAATCCTGTTCCGAGTTGATGAGATAAAAAAATAAACTGTCCCAAAGAAATGCTTTATCTTTATCACCCGACTCGCCTATGCCTGAAAGACGAGTCCATCCAGTTTGGTGAGAAATTACTAAAGAGTCCAGACGGGAATGAAGATTCTAGATCAATGTTATCCTCGGAAAGGTGTTTAATAGAAAGAAAGTCTCAAGTTCTGAGTTTGTAGCTGCAAGAGTAGAGTTATCTTGAGCCGATAGGCGAACAATCTAAGAAGGGTCCGACAAAAGGCCACCCGCCGCGCCGGGCTGTCTCGCGGGTCTCTCCGACTCTGATTAGTGACAAGAAGATTTTGTCCATTCCTGTATTCCTGAAACTGCCAAAACTGGATCCTTAATGGGCCAAGGAGAAGAGGACCGAAGGTTAAGGAAGAAGGATCACCTGGTTGAGACTCTAGTTCACTAGCGGAATTCCACTTCTTCCATGGCATCCGAACTATTTTGTTTACTTGTGTTGTAGTTACTCATTGAAAAGACAAAATCTAAAAGCATATAACAACAACACTCAAGCCTGTATCCCACTATAGTGGGGTCGGCTATATGGATCTTTTGTCGCCATTGTGCCCTATCTTCAGTCATAATCTCACTAATGTCCAAGTACATTATGTCTTTCCTTATAGTTTCATTCCAAGTCTTTATTGGTCTACCCCTCCGCCGTTTAACACACCTAGTGACTAAACTCTCACAACGCCTAACAGATGTCTCTAATGGTCTCATTTGTACGTGTCCGAACCATCTTAGTCAAGCTTCTTGCATCTTCTCTACTATTGGTGTCACTCCTGTCTTATCCCTGATGGCTGATACATTCATTCAGAATTTTATCCAGTCTCGTGTGTCTACACATCCACCTAGGTATTCTCATCTCCGCAACTCCCATTTTTTGCTCATGTACACAATTCACTGCCCAACACAAAATCTAAAAGCATATATGCAAGATAAAATATTTCATAATTAGTTGCTGAAAAGATTATATTTAAAAAGAGAAATGTAAGTAAAAAACAGCGAACATAACCTTTGAAAAAAAGGAGGTGATAACCTTTGAAAATGGGTCTGCTAGGAGGAAAGTACACTGTGAGGAAGATGTGGAATTTAAAAACAAACTATGAAAGGTATAAAATAGGAGATTAAGAGGAGTAAATAGAAAGATTAAGAAGAGTAAATAGAAAGATTAAGAAGAGTATGCAAGAGGGTATGTATGTACCTGATACGATCACATAGAGAAATTCGGCAAGGGGATGTGAAATTTTCATGATCGATGGAACACTGAGACAAGCACACAAAGAATGAACAAAAAACACTTCTTTATTGTTAGAATGGTGCTCGAAGCATCCGCGTGAGTATCTAGTTTGGAACACTCTACTCGTTGCCCCTAGCAGAGTATTTATAGGCAAACCCTAATTCCCCGGCGGGTGCGTGGATCCCTAACGGGTCCTAACCTACCGCTAAGCATCCGTTAACCCGATAGTTCAATATACCTCAACATTCTCCTCCTATATTGTAAATATCGGGGTCACATCACAGATTACTTTAAACAAGGGTTAATAACGACAAACATGAGTTTTCCAGAAACATAAATATGAGTTTTAGAATACACAATATCTAAACTCAAACACAAGGCTCCAAACAAGAAAACAGTAAGAAAAACTGGAAAAACACTCAAATGACAGATAAATGAACAGTGATCTATGCAAACAATAGATCATCATCATCTGGGTCGAAATCAACTTTCTCTCCTCCAATCTCCATGTGATCTGCAAACAGACATAATAAGAATGTCATGAGACAAATCTCTATGAATTCTAACATTTGCTAATCAAAAGTAATAATAAGAATGTCATGAGACAAATCTCTATGAATTCTAACATTTGCTAATCAAGAGTAAAGTGAATAGTTCTACCAGTAAAAGAACGTAATACTTTAACCAGGAAGAAAAGAATCACATATCAGCATCTCTATCCAATTTACACAAAATTAAACAATTGATTTCAAAGAATCAAACCATGTTCCTTCGATTATTAAGATTATTACCAAATGTTTCACAATTGTATTATATCATCAAGTTTGGAATGATACAACAAGCTGTGACCAATATATCATCAAGTTTGGAATGATATAAGTAATGATCATAATATCAGGACGCATATAAGCAACTTCAGTATTCATTTTTGGAATGATACCCAAATCAGCCTTTGAATTAAAAATAATTGCGTAAGTCATCAAGTTTGGAATGACTGACAACTATCCATCTCTGACTTTCATCAGATAGCATCTGGAATACTTCCGTGTGCTCACTCTAGATGCTCGAATGTAAGCAGACTACGATTCTAAGATTTAAAACATAAGCAGGGTATTAAGTCATACTAAATGAACCTTAATCCCATCTCCCCCGATGTTTTATGTGTTAGAACCTTACATAAGCCCTTGGTAAGGACATCTGCTACATTATCCTTCGATCTCACGTCCAATAGGGAGATTATCCCCTGACTGGTGAGCTGAGTCAACCAGGCCTGTTTCATCCTGAGTTGCCTTCGCTTCCCATTGAACAACGTATTTTTGTTGCAATGTTTTTTGTGGCATGATTGTTACAATATAGCGAAATAGAGTTCATTTTTAGACTCGTCATTAGAATGTCGATGATCAGATCTCTTATCCACTCAGCTTCTTCTCCTGCTGAAGCGAGGGCATAGAGTTCTGATTCCATAGAGGAAAGTGCAATGCACGACTGCCTCTTTGACTTCCAAGCTACTGCTGCTCCTCCTAGGGTAAACACAAAACCGCTAGTGGATCTACTATCAACAATTTCCAAACACCATGAGGCGTCAGAATACCCCTTAAGTACAGGAGGATGTCCAATGTAACATAAAACATACTTTTCAGTGTGCTTTAAGTATCGCATAAGCCTTTCTAAGGCATTCCAGTTGTCCTGTCCAGGGTTACTCGTAAATCTACTTAACATGCCGACCGTAAAGGCTATGTCAGGTCTAGTGCAGGTTGTAGCATACATGAGAATACCTATGACTTTGGAGTAATCCAACTGTCTAATAGATGAACCTTCATTCGGTTTCAGTCTATTGTTATAATCGTATGGAGTCTCACTACTTTTGCTATTAACGTAACCCCACTTCACAAGTAGATTTCGAATGTAGTGACTCTGACTGAGGGTAATACCCTTGTCAGTGAAGTTCACTTCCATTCCTAGGATGGTTTTCACCACGCCTAAGTCAGTCATGCTAAATTGTGTCGTCAAAGCAGCTTTCACGTCTTTCACCTCAGACTGATCAGTGCCCAGAATTAGCATGTCATCAACATACAAGCATATAATTGCAACTTTATTTGAACATGTACGTACGTACAGACATTTATCTTAAAAGCTGGATTTAAAACTCAAGGCTTCAACACAAGTGCCAAATTTTTCGTGCCACAATTTAGGTGCTTGCTTCAATCCGTATAGTGACTTAATCAACTTACAGACCTTATTTTCTAGACCTTCTACCACAAACCCTTCAGGTTGGTGCATGTAGATCTCTTCGGTCAGATCTCCATTAAGAAATACAGTCTTGACGTCCATCTGATGAACGGTAAAGTGTTCAATAGATGCTATAGCGAGAAGTATCCTAATTGTCGCATAGTGACAAACAGGTGAGTATATATCAAAGTAGTCTATTCCACTCACTTGAGTGAAGCCTTTTGCAACTAGACGTGCTTTGTATTTGGCAATACTCCCATCAGGATTAAGCTTTTTCTTCAGAACCCATTTGTTTCCAATGGTCTTGGCCCCTTTGGGCAAGTCAACCAATGTCCACGTGTTGTTCTGCATGAGAGAGTTTAACTCTTCATCGATGGCTTCTTTCCATAATAGAGAGTCTCGAGATCGCATCGCATCACTACAAGAAAATTAGGTTTTAGCTACACTTTTTTTAGCCACGGAGCAAACATCATGGCTAATGCTCATGTATTAGCCACACCATTAAAATAGTGGCAAATAATTATATTTTAGCTAGGGAATAAGAGATTCATGGCTAATACTATAGTATTAGCCACAAAAAATTATAATCCGTGGCTAATACATCACTATTAACCACGGTTTTCATCCACGCGCCTAAAATTTCGCTAAATCCCGCTCACGAGAAAAACCTAAATCACGCTCTTATTCCCGATAGCCCTCTCAGAAGTCATTCCCCTTCGCTCTTGCTCACTCGCAGCCATCAAAGCCCTCTCCAACGCCAAGGACGGGGAAGAGCGCTATCGGGAATAAGAGTGAAGGGGACTTGAGCTCTTCGCTCTGCTGCCATCAAAGCCCTTCGCTTTGCTTACTTCTGTTTATTTCCCTCTTCCTCTTCTCCGGTCATCTCCCTCGCCCTTCGACGGTCAAATAGGTATTTAACTGTTCGAATCACATCCCTCTCACGCCAGTTGCCGCTCTCCCTTCTATTACTTCACCGCTTCCTGCACGCCTCTAACATTTTTCTAAGAAGAGCGGCTGAGTACCGTAATATCTAGGTCAAGAACCTCCGGGCCTTGTAGATGCTCATTTTCTTTTTGCTCTTGCTCATTTTTCTTGTAGATAGCCCTCTCAGAAGTCATTCCCCTTCGCTCTTGCTCATTTTTCATCCATCCAATCACTTTTGATTAATGGAAAATGCTAAAAACAATAATTTGTTTGGTTTTTGTGTGCTGCTGATGGCCTTGTGTGTGTGCGTTGATTGAGATGTTGCATAATGTTCCATATGGAAAGACCAATGTGGCAGATCATTAACCAAAGCATGAACCACTAGTAAATATTCTTCCTTGTTTATTTTGGTAAAAATGGCTCAGGTTAGTGTTTGGTGCTTACTCTCCTTATCACATATTTCATTAACCCCTTAATTCTTCATCTTCTTCAATCTCCCTTTTTATAATAAATAAATATATTCTGCTCTTGATTTGCAGAAGCTACTCCTAAACAAATTAGAGAGCTGATGAAATGCTCTCATATCCAGCTCTCTCATATCAAGAGCCGACTACAGGTTTATTATTCCCAGCAACCTAAACCCCAGCAAATCAAATGTCGTGGTGTAGAGCATCTTTTAGACATGCTTATCCATTACAACCAGGTTCTCATGTTCTATACTTAGTTTGAAGCTTGTATCTGTTGATAATACATGTACTGAAGGAAAAAAATGGCTTTGTATGGAACAGACTTCAGACATATTGTACTATGAAGTTTTGGACATTCCTCTTCCAGAATTGCAATGTCTAAAAACTCTGAAGGTTGCATTTCATCATGCAATGAAGGATTAGGTATGTTTTATTTTTAATTCTTATATTCAATCACATGGGAGGATTTAACATTTTAAACGTGATTTATATCTTAACCAGTCAATGATTCATAATATCAGGCTACCCAAAAGCAGTACTGTTGCTGATGTGATAAATAATTTGAAGACAGAGGTGGCTTTTGCTGTAGTTATTATGCATTATTATGTTTTCTTATTTTTATTTATTTATAATAATTCAGTATGTGTTCTTTTTATTTTATTATATGGCGCTCTTTTTTTTAGTACTTATTACTTCATATCACTATCCACATCTCAAGTATGTGTTCCTTTTTATAGGTCGAGCTGTCTCATCCTGATGCTGAACTCCGATTACTTGAGGTTTTTTACCACAAAATTTACAAGGTATTGATTTTCGGGCATATTGAGGTATCTAAAAGTACATACTGAGATGTAAATTATGCTTTGTTAATGCTTTTAGATATTTTTTCGCAGTTTTTGGTCACCATCATTCCTTCTCTCATAGAGTATCTACTGCAGTTAGTTAGGTTCTGGTGCTTTTCTTTTAGGTCGTGGTGATCTTTGTGGATTGAGTTGTCCCAGTGGCTTGCTATGATGCTAAAGTGTTAAAATTCGAATTTTTTAAGAGATTTGTGTACCGAGATGTTTTTGGAGCCTCTATTCTGGAAGCCTTATAAGTTATGCATTGAACACTACTGTAACTCATATGACTTGTTTGAGCTTCTTCCAACCCAATTGTCTTTTTTTTCACTCTTAGAGATTTCCACTGACTGAGAGGATAGAGAGCATAAATGATCATACTGGACGCTTCCTGCTGAGGAGGTAAGTTGTTGATTTATAAACACTTTTTGCTTGAGAAAAGCTTCTAGTTGGTCAATTATGGTTATTCTGGCATTCCTGTCATATTTTGTTGTGTTGGACTTTATTCCTTAATATTACTGGAAACAATGTATGCTGCAGATTCCAGATGACCGCTTGATTCATGTGTATCATTTCATGAAGGATCCTAATCAAAACCAAATGGTAAGTTTAGTGAAATTTGGTTGTGCAATATTTGTGGTTGAACAAAATTGTAGGCATAGTGAATTTCTTGTAAGAAGATAAAATATATGATTGTAAATAACACAGTTCTTATACGAGGTATACAGCTTTATTTATCTGATTGTTGGAGTGTTTTCTTTTCCTGAACTTGTTTAGGAGTATTTTTTCATCATCTTTCTGAATGTTTTTGTTGTTTAAATATCTGTTAAATAACCATTTTTTCTGCAACAAGTTTTCAACTTTGGGGAGCCTTTCTTCTTGGTTATCCATGATGGAGAGACTGTAGCTGAGATTAAATTGCGTATTCAGAAGAAACTGCAAATTCTTGATGAAGAATTCTCGAAGGTATGTCTATATTTTTGATATTGAGCATATATGTCACAATTTTTTTTATCTTATTTCTTCTCTTTTTTTATAAGCATCTTGGGTGATTTTAGGAATATGTAGTTTTAGGGCAATAAATCAATTATGCTTGTGCCCGAATTTATCTTTATTGACCCCACTGTTAATACGTAAAAAAAAAGTATTTGTAGTGAAATTTTCCCTTTGTATTTTTAGATATGTCCGCTGCTTCTTTTCTTTTTATGCTTGGCTTTTTATCCATAGTTGTAATTGTGAAATTGTACTTCAATTTTATCCATAGTTCTTTGAAGAGCTTCCTGCTGCAGTTCTTTTAAGAGCTGACTGCATGCAGTTCTTTGAAGAGCTGGCTACTGCAGTTCTTTGAAGAGCCTGCTGCAGTTCTATGAAGATCCACCGAAGCTCCGGAGGATGACATCACTGTGCGCAAACGAGGTTTCTCTTGCATTATGTGGTGCCAAATTCAACGGTATTGATTATATTAGTACTTATTGTAGATTTCTCCATTACTGAATATCTTTTTTATTAAGACTATTTAAGTGGATATTCGAGTTTTATCGTTTGCAAAAATATATCAATCTCCTGATACAAATTTCAGCATATAGAGGGAAAATGGTGTGAAAATGTGGCATCCGCTTTGTTTTCTGCAATTTTGTTGGTCGTCTTGGTGGTGGTTCTGTTTCTGAGTATTTTGTAAGGTAACAAAAGTGCCATATATTCGTTTTTCAGTAAATTTTATTTTTCAAACAGATGGAGTTCTTTGAAAGTCAGAATTTTTTTAACAGTCATATCTCTTGCAGATCAAGAATACTCCCTCAATCAGTATGGATGGCCTTCACTCAAATGGTCATGGCTGTAACATACCTCCTATTTGCATTAGCGCTTAACAGCACTCTTTATGCCTCAACCGCAATACTCGGCATCTGCTACGGGGTTCAATTCTCTGTGATGGTGCCGACTGCATCTGAACTATTTGGGTTGAAGCACTTTGGAATCATTTCAACTTCATGGGTCATTTTGATGAGCACATAATCTTATTTTGTTTTATTTGTAGCCTTTTACAATATCTTATTTGTAAAGTTATGGTCCATACTATGCTAAGTTTTTGTTTGTATTTGTTAATTCAAACCCATACAAAATTGAGGCTCATGGTTTTATTCCATTTTGGAATTACTGTAGTAGGGCATTCCTCTTGTTTATATTAATATTTTTTTTTTAAAAAAATCATAATTTACTATTTGCCACGGTTTCAAACCGTGGCAAATTATTTTTTAAAAAACAATGAATGAACTATTAGCCAGGGTTTTAAACCGTGGCTAATAGTCAAACTATTTGCCACGGCCTTGAGCAGTGGCAAATACTCCCTTTTTTAACGTTATGAAGGACTTTTTTTCCAGGGCTAAAACCGTGGCAAAAGGTCGACGCATTAGCCACGGTGGTTTCTTGTGTGGCTAATAGTATTTGCTACGGCCAATCCGTGGCTAAAAACCTTTCTCCACGCGACCTTTAGCCACGATTTTTTTCCGTGGCTAGACCGTGGCTAAAGATCTTTAGCCACGGTTTTGGACCTTTTGCCAGGGCAATTTGCCCTGGCCAAAAGTCTGTTTTCTTGTAGTGCATCCTTATAGGTGGATGGATCAGCTTCAACTTGGTAAGTCACGAAGTCTGTACTGAAGCTTTTAGGCATTTTCTCTCTACTAGATAGCCTTCTGGTATCTAAACCACTCGTGTCTACAAGCTCAGTGTCAGAGTTACGTTGGCTTGGCTCAGCTGGAGGCTCAAGACTAGTTGATGGTAGACCTGGAAGCGTCAGGTTCTTATTCTTAAGGAACTTACCTCAAAGAAGACAGCGTCTCTAGATTCGATTACAGTGTTTGTTGATATATCTAAAAATCTGTCTGCAGCACTATCCTCCGCACATCCGATGTAGATACACGTATTTGTCCTAGGTCCAATCTTAGCTCTTCTAAGGTCAGGTATCCT
This sequence comes from Dactylorhiza incarnata, assembly GCA_033032865.1. NCBI lineage: Eukaryota > Viridiplantae > Streptophyta > Magnoliopsida > Asparagales > Orchidaceae > Dactylorhiza > Dactylorhiza incarnata. Next base: position 4,211,731 of record JAWHQI010000154.1, on the reverse strand, counting down.
AACATAAGCGATACAGCCCCAGGTCTTAAGATTATCAAATCTAGGAGGTCTCTTAAACCAAAGCTCATAGGGTGTCTTAGTCAACTTGGCATGAGGAACTTTATTAAGAATGTGATTAGACGTGAGGGCAGCTTCACCCCAGTAGGCCGCAGGCATGCCAGCAGTCAACATCATGGAATTCAATATTTCTGTTAAAGTCCTATTTTTCCGCCCAACAATACCGTTGGATTGGGGGGAATAAGAAGCAGTTGTTTCAGGGATGATGTCATTGCTGGCAAGGAAATCTCTGAACTCCCCGGAGACGTATTCTCCACCTCTATCACTCCTTAGCCGTTTGATTTTCATGTCAAGTTGATTCTCAACCCTAGTTTTGAATATACGGAATTTTTCAAAAGCTTCATCTTTGGATTTAAGTAGATAAATGTGACTGAATCTAGAGTAGTCGTCGATAAAAGTGACTGAATCTAGAGTAGTCGTCGATAAAAGTTATCAGATACTTCCAACCTCCACGTGTGACAAAACTTTTGTAGTCACATATGTCGGAGTGTATTAACTCTAGCAAATGTGTGCTCCTAGAAACCTGACTAAAAGGTGCTCTAGTTATCTTAGTTTGAGCACAGATTTCACATTTGTCAAATCTGATTTTTGTGTCTAAAGGGATGTTGTGAGTTCTAGCTAGCAGGAGTAGTTTTCGATAATTGACGTGTCCTAGTCTTGCATGTAAAGTCTTAGGATCAATCAAATTAGAACTAACCTGATTTACTACTTTGTTTGCCAGACTCAACCTATACATGTCGTTGACGACATACGCACAACCAAAGTAGTGCGAGTGAACCATAAGCGTTACTCGACCACCACAAATGTTAAAGGACATACCCGCATCGCATAACAAACTAATTGAAATTAAATTAGCAGCTAATGATGGTATAAATTTAACATTTTTCAAAGTAAGAGTTTTACCTGAGGAGAGCGTCAAGGTAGCATTGCCGACCCTCAGCACGTCAGCAACTCCTCCATCAGCAACAGTAACAGTCTCTCGGACTGCAGTGACATCCTCCAGAAGCGCAGTGTTGTTGCAGACGTGACATGTAGCACCTGAGTCTAGCCACCACTCTGTACTGGCCTGTCCATTACCGACCATGGCAACAAAGTCGGTGGGCGCAGTCTGATGGACCATATTGGCCCTATTATCAGGCTTTGGTGTACTAGGATCTCCTCTCTTGGGCTGCTTGCATTCGGAAGCACAGTGACCCCACTTGTTACAATTGTAGCACTTGCCTTTGAATTTCTTCGCCTTCTTGCTCGTGTCCACAACTGCGGGTGCACTGGATGACGGTCGAGTCTTGCCGGGCTTAAACTTCCGCTTAGGATGCGTGACCATGTTGGCAGCAGAGGACTGCTTGCTAATAGTCTCCATAGCGTGTCTAGTCCTGTTCTCATCCTCAATACAAATGAAGCGCTTGAGGTCTTTAAGACTGACCTGCGTTTTCTTCCGATACATCTCCGTTTTAAAGGAGTACCACGCCGACGGGAGCTTGAAGATAATAGCTCCTGCAACAAATCCATCTGGCAGTGGGATGTTCTCACTGTTCAGCTTGTCCACCAGATTCTCAAAATCCGCGACCTGTGGAAGGATTTCCCTTTCCTCAGTGAAGGTGAAAGCCATAAACTTGTCCACGAGGTGCGTCTTGGACATATTTTCCTCTTCCTTGAACTGCTCCTCCAGAGCATCCCGGATTTCTTTGGCGGTCTTCATTTTGCTGTACGTCTCAGCAAGCTTGTTGGAAAGGCAGTTCAACAAGTAATCGCGACAGAAATCTTCATCGACCACCCACTGAGTCTCTCCAGCTATCCCAAGAACCTCAGCACGTACAGTCCGAATGGTGTAGAACACGTTCAGGTACTTCATGCCAAACTGAGTGTTCCTTTTCCAAGCACTGAACTCAGAATTGGAGAATTTCTCCAATTTTATTATCGGAACAGGAGTAGAGCCCTTCGACATTGTGTCTCTTTTCAAAATACGTGTATTCTACTAGTAAACGAAGTACGAGCAGAAAACTAGAAAGAGAGCACCTGAGACGTGTGTAGCCGAGAAAATCTTCGGATCCAATCCAGATAATATTGTGTCGCACTCTGCTTCTCCGGCTGAACAAAATCGTCGAAGGCTAGATCCACGCAGACAACAACGACCAGGAACCAAAAAAGGAGCCAAAAACTGTCTCACCAAGAGGACTGAACACTGTCGGAATTCCGATAGTGATGTCGGAAAAATGACAGCGGACAACTGTAGTAACGGCGTCATTTCACTGTAGTGTCAGCGGCGACAAAACCTCATTCACAGATCGATGGCGGCACTGCACTGTACTGCAGACAGCGGCGAGAACGAACACGGCCTCCAGTCGGCGTCGACAACGAGGAATAATCGTCAAGCGATTCTTCGCCTTGTGCATTACCCTCGGCACAGATCTTCCACGCGAGGAAGAACACGAACTACCGGCGGCCTTCTACGGAAGAGGAAGAGTAGTGACTGGCTGCAAGGATCTCGATGGCCTTCCTCCTTGCGTCGATCTGTGATGTCGACGACGAGAGATGAGCAAAACGGACAGAGCAGTGCTCGGCGGGAACGATCGAGAGCAGGGAAGCAAGCGCTAACTTCCTCCTTGCAGCGACGGGAAGCTTAAGATCTAACGATCGGCGATCTCCTTCGCTGTCGGGAAACGGAAAAGAAAACTGGGGCCAGCGACTGCCCTAGAACAGGGATCTCCTTCAACGACGGCGGATCGCGAGAGGGAGCGACGGGCAGCAAATGCAATTGCAGGGATCTTCCTCCTTTGCACCGATCGAGCGAGAGAGCACGATCCGGAACGTTACATGGAGAAAACTGCACGGCAGTGAGCGATGGTTACAGGGAAACGAACGCACGGGAACGAGTGATCTTCGAGAATGTTAGAATGGTGCTCGAAGCATCCACGTGAGTGTCTAGTTTGGAACATTCTACTTGTTTCCCCTAGCAGGGTATTTATAAGCAAACCCTAATTCCTCGGCGGGTGCGTGGATCCCTAACGGGTCCTAACCTACCGCTAAGCATCCGTTAACCCGATAGTTCAATATACCTCAACATTTATTACTTGGCAAATAGTTACAACAATTACAGGAGAAACGGGCTGAATACAAGTTGCATACAACTTGATTCACAACAGCCAAGAGTAAGTAACAACAACTGGTCGTGGACAGAGTCCGCTTCTCTACTCCTCACTAGCGTTTGCGCTAGCGCTAGCGCCTGCGCTATCTCCAGACCACGCGAGCTCGCTGCTCGCACTCCCTCCTGACGAGACCGCAGATGCAGACCGCTAATTCACACAAGCCGCTACCGCCCAGCGCTATCACTACCGCCGGCGCTAGCTTGCGGTCTTACACAGTCGCGAACCTTGCTCTAGATCGCTCTGAACTCACTCCGAGTTCACTCCCACTTGAGACCGCCCAGACAGACCGCCCAAGCACTCCTCCGAACTCACTCCAATTTCGCTCTCACTTGAGGCCGCCTATTCAGACCGCACAAGTCGCATCTTGTCTCTGATCATCTCTGAAGGGGGATTGCCCCCCTATTTATAGAATCCGGAGCCGCCACCAGGAAGCGGGGCTAGCGCCTGCGCTAGCTCACTTCACAAAATTTAACAGGGGAAGGGCCGGCGGTGGCGAGGGAGAGGAAGGAGGAGGGAACAAGAAGAAAACCTAGGGAGCAACCCTAAATTCCATACATCCAAGCATAATGAAAAAGAGTACAGCACAACCCCTTATAGGTGCGGGGTGTGGATAATGAAAGCAGTGATGTACAACCCCGTGTTCACGGAGGGGTAGAATTGAGAATTGGGCATAGGCGAAGCGCGTGAGGGCTCGCCGCTTCGCGACGAGCGGGTCACGAGGGCGAGCCAGACTCACCTCATTGCGAGGGCGGAGTGCGAGGGAGAGGCTAGTGGGAGCTCGCCGCTTCGTGGTGCGCTTAGCAATGGCTAGGCGAGTGGGGCTCGCCGCTCTGCGTAAGCGACTCAGGCTAGTAGAGGGAGGCGAATGCAATCCTCGTCCATCAAACACTCGCCCGCCCAGGAGTGCGAATGTGCGGGCCGTCAGGAGAATGAGGGGCGGAACCCCACTCGCCTGGGAGGCCAAGGATCTGGCGAGTGGTGCCTTCATGGACCACTCACCTAGTAAGATCTCGCGAGCCCGACTCGCAGGAAGTCTGGTGAGTGGTGCCCTCACCGGCCACTCGCCCAGTGAGGTCTAGAGGTGAATTTACCTAGATACCCTTTGTGGGCTGTCAATAGTCCTTCCGAACAGCGGAGTTTGACTGTTAGAAGATCAGTTTGAGGTGCATTTAGCAAAATCAAAAGGCGGAATTTGGCTATTCGCAGACCAGTCGATAAACTATATATAGACCCTAATTAAGATCCGAGTTTTTTTGGCTTCTTCGTCCTTAGGACATTTTTTTTGGTTAGCTCTCAAGGCTCTCCAAGGTGCCCAGCTTCAGCTTTTGGCTTAGGAGGTGAAGCGCTCTAAGATCTTCCGGGTGTGTGGTGAGACCTCCACACTGCAACCAAAGGTCGGTGTTTAGTTCTAAATCTTCGGTCAGGTTCTTCTGCGGGATCAGTAAGTGCTAACTGTCCCCTCTTAGGGGTCCGAACTCCTTGTTGGGCGAATCTCAAGTCCGAACTCCTCGCAAAGAGCGGAGATTGGCGATCAGAGAACCTAAACAGAATAATAAAGCGTACACAAACAGAAAATAACATAACATAATGCAAATAAGATAATCATGTTGGCAGCGTGCCTTCGGTCTCTCCTCCTCCAGACGGACCCGTCATCGTCTTCCTTCGCGTGTGGACACGCCACAACATCTCGTCGGCATGTGCATGTCTCGTTGGCAGGCGCAACCGTAACAGTACCCTAAGAGAACTCAACGGATGAATGCAATTGTAGGGAGTTCTAAAATGATCTAATGCACATGCAATTATATGACAAGTAATTACAACAAAATTATGAAATTAATCTAGGCGATGCAAACTTGCACGATATAGATTAGGTGTTAGAAAGAGCGAACACATTCCAATGAGAATTAAAGTGAGATTACTTTAATTAAATAGATCCTAGTCACCAAGTGCTTTGTAAGATGATCCTTTGTATCATGTATACCTTACGGATCAATTCCTAAAATCATCAACATATACTACTAAAATGACAATGCCACCTATGGACCTTTTCATAAATACTGAATGGTCACAGTACAAGTGTCTAAAGTCAAACTAGATCATAACTTAAGAGAATTATTCGAACCAAACTCGTGTGCGCCCTAGCCCCCCTCTCCCTCGCTCTCGAGCGGTTACTTCCTCCCAAGCGATTTTCCCTGTGCGTGCGCCGTTGCCAACCCTATTCTCCCTGGGACGAAGAAGCCGCTCTGCGTTCCTTCACGATCGCAAAGCCAGCCCCCGCGAACTGCTCCCGTGTGAGTTTTCCCCGTCGCGATTCTTCGCGTGGAAGGAGGTAGAACCCTGCGTAAGTGCGCCTCCATCGATCCCGACGCCGCTGCCTAGTCTTCGCCAACGTCGCAGATCGTGCGGGCTCTTCTCTCGATCATCGGAGAAGAGATCGTCGGCTTTGCTCAGTTGTTCTTCAACCTCGACCTTGACGAGATCATCGGCTTCTTCCTGGTTTAGGCTCTCGATTCGCGATCTCTCTGCGCCGACCTTCGTTTTCTTGTCGTCGAAGGAGTTTCCTGTGTGATTCCGATACAGTGCATTGAAGTCCAGTGCGGTGAAGTGTCGATCCAGTCGTTGCTCCACTCCAGTGCTCTGCTCCAGTGCAGCTTTTGCTGCAGATCGCGCCGTTGTCGTCGTTCCGCCGCAGTCGTCACCTCCAGATGGCCTCGCTTTTGAAGAACATCAACCTCTCCTCTCCTGTGCCGATGATCAAGCTGGAGAAGTTCTCCCATTCTGAGTTCAGTATCTGGAAGCGGAACACGTAGTTTGGTATGAAATATCTGAATGTCTTTTATACACTGCAGACTGATTTCGCAGATTTCAAAGGAGGAGACAAAGAGGCTCAGTGGACCAGCGATGAAGATTTCTGTCGTGATTATCTCCTCAATTGTCTCTCCAATTCGCTAGCAGAGACTTTTGGGAAATTGAAGACCGCGAAAGAAATTTGGAATGCGCTGGAAGATCAGTTCAAGAAGGAGGAGAATATGTCCAAGACGCATCTGGTGGACAAGTTCATGGGATTCACTTTATCTAAGGACAGGGACATCCTACCCCAGATTGCAGACCTGGAGAATCTGGTGGTCAAGCTCAACAGTGAGAACATCCCTCTGCCAGATGGGTTCGTTGCTGGTGCCATCATTTTCAAGCTCCCCTCAGCGTGGTACTCTTTCAAGACGGAGATGTATCGAAAGAAGACTCAGGTCAGTATGAAATACCTTAAGCGGTTTATCTGCATTGAGGACGAGAATCGGACTAGGCATGCGATGGAGGTGGTGAGCAAGCAGCAATCTGCTGCTAATATGATCACACACCCAAAACGAAAGCCTAAATCTGATCGGACTCGACCTCCCTCCAGTGCACCCGCAGTAGTAGACATCAGCAAGAAGATAAAGAAGTTCAAGGGCAAGTGCTGCAACTGCAACAAGTGGGGTCACTGCGCTTCTGACTGCAAGCAACCCAAGAAGCCATATGCCAACCCACCAAAGCCTGAAAATAGAGCTCATATGCTCCATCAGGCTGCGCCCTCCCACTTTGTTGCCATGGTTGGCAAAGGTAAGGCAAGTACTGATTGGTGGTTGGACTCGGGGGCGACCTGCCATGTCTGCAACAATCCTGCTCTGCTGAAGGATGCCACTCCAGTCTCTGAGTCAGTTACAGTTGCAAATGGAGCCACTACCGAGGTACTCCAGACAGGGACTATGGATCTGTTACTCTCGTCAGGTACGCATTTAATTTTGAAAGATGTTAAATTCATTCATACATTAGCTGCTAATTTAATTTCAATTAGTCTGTTAAACGATGCAGGTATGTCTTTTAACATTAGTGGTGGTAGGGTGACCCTAATGGTCAACTCTCATTATTTTGGTTGCGCATATGTTCTAAATAATGTGATGTATAGGCTGAGTCTAGCAAACGAAGTAGTCAATTAGGTTAGTTCAAATCTCATAGATCCTAAGACTTTACATGTCAGACTAGGACACGTGAGCTATAGAAAACTACTTCTGCGAGCTAAAACTCACAACATACCTTTAGACACTAAAACCAAATTTGACAAATGTGAGATATGTGCTCAAACTAAGATAACTAGAACATCATTCAGTCAGGTGTCTAGGAGTACACGTTTACTAGAGTTGATACACTTCGACATTTGTGACTATAAAAGTTTTGTCACCCATGGTGGTCGGAAGTACTTGATAACTTTTATCGACAACTTCTCTAGATATACTCGCATTTATCTCTTAAAAACCAAAGATAAAGCTTTTGAAAAATTCCAAATTTTCAAAAATAGGGTTGAGAATCAATTGAATTTGAAAATTAAAGACTTAGGCTTCATTTGGCGCGGCGGTGGCGGGCGGCGTTTGCGGCAAACGCCACCGCAAGGCGGGTAAACAAACGCCCGGCGGTGGCGTTTGCCGCGGTTTCACCCGCCGCGCCCTAAGAAACAGAGCAAAAAGCTCGTTTCGAGCCTCGCCTCCTCCCCTCCGTTCCCAACCCCGCGGCTCCACCCGCCCCTTCCGCCCGTCACCGCCGCACCAAATAAAGCCTTAGGAGTGATCGAGGAGGCGAGTACGTCTCGGGTGAGTTTAGAGATTTTGTAACATCCCCAATCCTTCTAGACCCCTAGTTGGTGTTAGGGCATAGTGGTGAGATGAGTGGCCACAAGGGCCTTAGGCTAGGGTAGAAATTGCTAAGTGCACACCAAAGCTCAAAAACTAACATAACTCTAAGCCCCTCAACTAGGTCAATTGACCCTCAATTGTCCAAATTGACCTCACACATGATGTCCTAACCACTAAGGAAGACCATAACCATGGAAATTGCACTTGGGTGGGACCCAATTGCATGAAATTGACCAAAGTCAACAATAGTCAACATTAACCAAACTAAGTCAATTAGGGTTCAATTGACTCTACATGTTCAAATTTGACCTTACCACCACACTCTACACACTTTAAGGAACTCATTGGACCTAAAAGCTCCATCACTTGGTCAACCAATTGACCAATTTGACCAAAGTCAACTTTAGCTTAATTTAGGTCAAAATTACACCTTAAGGCTAAATTAGCCCAATTGGGGCCCCACCATGGACCAACCAATATTGGGTGGTGACAAGGGACCCAAGACCACCAAGTGGGGTCAATCCACTCACCTTGGTTGACCAAAGTCAACCATGGTCAACCTAGCCCTTTAAGGTGAATTCCAAGCCTAAATTGAATGGAACCCCAACATCAATCAATTAACCATTACTCATGGACCTAAGACATGCCCATATCAGCCCTAGACTGAACCCTAACATTAAGTTTGATTAACCTAAGGGAGAGGGGGGACCAAAAGTGGATTAAAAAACAAAAGCAAAAGGCAAAAGAAAAAGCCAACACCCCCTCCTATACACTCCATCTCCAATCAGCCTAGGGGCCTCCCCTGATTGCTGTGGGTCTGGGCTTGACCCAGAGGGAAGCAGGAGGCCGGCAGCTACAGGAGGGTGGCAGCAAGGAGAGGCCCGAGGTAGCTTGAATTCAAATCGACCTATAGAGGCCTCCCCACCCCAATTCAACCACACCATCACCTTCAGGAGGTAGAGAGTAGTCGAGAACGACACCTGGAGAAAAGCTAGAGCTGTAGAATCGGGATCGGGAGCAGGGTCGCCGGAGCAAAGCTTTTCCATGGCAAACCGTCGTCGGAGCCGCCGCCACGCCCCGATAATCGGGATCGGGAGAAGGATCGGGCTCAATTGAGCCCAGATATACCCCTGAAATCCATGTATTTCGGCTCAAATCGGGACGCCTGGGATCGCCGGAAACCGCCGCCTCCGGGCGCCAGTCGCCGGTGGATAGTAGCCCCGACCACCACGAAGGTGTCGGTGGTGTTGGCCGGCGGTGGTGGTGGCTGGATCGCCGGCAATCTCCCCCGCAACATCGCCCAATGCGGTTGAATCTCAGCCGTTGGCTGGAGGAGGAAGACGTCGCCGCCGCCGCAGGATCTGCGCCAAGATTCGTGCGCGCCACTATTCTTTTAATTAAACTAATTCAAAGCTTTGGATTTTCTGTCCTTAATAATCAGTTCACTTCAAAAATAAATTAGGCCATGCTAATGGCTGAATTAGCTAAAGTGCCCAACATGAAAGTTGTAGGCCTTGGTCTTGACTTTCATTAGGGCTTGAGTTCAAGTCATTTGGTGACTTACAGCTCCCTAGGGAGCTGTTTTACTAGGACTGGTCCTACACTAGGTCAGTCCACTAAATTAATTACCTAGACCAAACCCCTCAAGCTTTGAGGCTGAGCTTTTAACCATGGGTAGGTATACCCTAGGGGCACCCCCTGCCCAAAGGACAGCCCTTGATGAGCACCTTTACCTAGGGTTTTTGTGGTAATTAGTTTTTTTAAATTATGTTGATTTTTGGAGCATATGATGTCCAAATGACACCAAATTTGGTGGCATGCTCTTTAGTACATGTGTAGTGCCTGCCTAAATTTTCACTCCATTTGGAGTTGTTTTGATATGGGAAATGGGAAACCCTAATAAGGGCCTTAAGGGGTCAAATTAGGGTTTAGGCCATTTGAGGAGTTGTGAGTTAGCCTCCTCCCATCATGATGATTATGTAGGTATTGATATTCAAATGCTTGTGACACACCCTAATGGGCCATTTGGAGCCATTAGGGTGGTGTGACCTAAAACCCTAAAGGTAAACCCTTAAGGTTGCAAAGTTGGGATTTGTGAAGGACATATGACCAAATGTCCTTGCCTTGACTCAGAACTTTGTAGTTATGTTTTTAAGAGCATAAAATGACTTAGATAATTTAATGGGGATTTTTAGTGTCATTTAAGTATTTTTCTCCTAATAAATGAAATTGCCACTTTTTCCTTAAATAAATAAAATGCATGGTCATATGACCTTGTATGGCTTTGAAACTTTATCAGTGTCTGAATAGGGATGAAAATGGACTATAGTAATTTTGTTATGATTTATTGAAGCATTATACCTTGTGTAGGAATTTTTAAGTGCTCACTAGCTTAGAAGAAGTTAATTATGAAAAATGTCAAATCATTGGGTAAAATTATGATACTTGGATATCTGTCATTTTATGTTGTCATATGCCCATGATAATTGTTTGGAAGCTTGTAAATTTGTATTTCATGTACCTCATGTAGAAATTGGAATTTACAACACTTGGGTATTAAATCATTTTAAAATGTCAAATCATGGGGCAAGAATATGAAACTTTGTTATCTGCCATATTATGTTGATACATGCCCATGATAATTGTTTGGAAGCTTGAAGATTTGTATTTCTTGCACCTCATGTAGAAATTGGTATTTACAACACTTGGAAGTTAAATATTTTTAAAATGTCAAATCATATGGTAATGACACAATCCTTTGGCAGAGGACTCTAGATCCCCATCTGGACACTTGGTAATTTTTGTTGAATTTTCAGATATGAAATACTATTTTTACTAATTATAGTGGCATTTTGGTAATTATACAACCATGATAATTTAGTAGGCCAAATGACATCCTAGGGTCATGGAACTCAGTGAACCACCTTGATATGGGATATTACCTTACTGATAATTTTGATGTAGCATGTAGAAGCATTTTGAAGGTAGTTCTTGTGTAATTTGACTTAAGGCCTGAACTACTTTAAATTATAATAAATACCAAATTAATATGGAAAATTATGGAAATTGTAACATACCTTATTAAGGTCAGTGGGAGCCTAGGATAATTATTCCAGACCTTGGTGATGAGTTTTTAGAAGGATTCCCTTATGAGGTTTGAGGTTAGTTCAACTTAGTGGTCTGCGTTTAGTAAAAACAGAATTTTGAACTTTAGGCAATTCAGACCCCTAGGTAGTGTTTAGTACTTATATTCATTCAGTATTTGAGTGATAACTCACGATGATTCATGGAGGGTCAAACCTAGGGTTAGCTGTGAGGTTGTGTCAGGGTTAGTGTATGAGTTGTGGAGGTACGTCCAACCCAATTGGGTGGGACGGGGTTGAGGTAAGTCACTTAAGTATATGAAATAATGAAGGGTGAACCAAATGTTAATCACCAACTAAAGTAATTGTCTTGAGGAGGATGGTGGGGTTGAGCCCATTGAATCCGTAGTACCGTTGGGAACCCCTTTACGGGGTACACCGCGAGAAGTCCAAGATTCACCCTAAATATAACGCTAACTATATTGTAGGCAAGAGTAGTCTAATTAGGTCAGTAAACTGTTATGGATCTCCTTTGGGAAGGAGATGGGTTGGATCAGCTTGTGTGTTAGACCCTGAGCCGGAAGCTCGGGTGGACTTGTTAACACCTGTTACTTTTCAAACAGTAGCGAGTCTTCGGTACTAGACTAGTCGTGTCACCGACGATAGTACGTTGACTCAGGTGAGGGTGAGGTTTAAGGGGGCCGGTAAGTTTGAGTACCGCGGTCTGGAGGACTATCCCTAATAACCCACCCCGACCTTAAAGTCTGGTGGATTCCAGCAAGAGTACGCAGGAGCTCCGCTGTTGTGTTCTTAGCGTTGAGGCGTACATGAGGTCTAGGCTTGGTAGTAACCATACCCGCCTAGGATGTGGAGTGCCCGATCCACTGCCACCGTGAGCCACGACGGTCGGTACCCGAAAGGTTGGCTTCCTTTCAAACAAATTGGGAACTATAAAGGTCTGTGCGCATAGAGTCGTGTGGGTGAGTCACATTGCATAAACACATTAAACTATCATAAGCATAGCATAGCATAACATACACATTAGCATACCCCCATCATATAAATTAGTATGAGCTCTTTTATATGATGGGTTACCTGGACATCTTAACATATATGTCGTATGGGCGTTCATATAAGTTAAGGTACGAATCTGTGATGGTAGATTAGTTTTACTCACTGCACCGCATTTTCTTCTATTACTGCTTTACTTCATGCTCTACTTTACTATCATTTATATGCACTATACTGCTAGCTAGTTTTACTGCTTTACCTATACCTGCTAGATTAGTGCCATGTCACCTCTTCCTTGTTTACCCCTTGTTGTCCTCCGCTTCTTCCTCCCTCTCAGTCCTAGGAGTCGTGGAGGGAGGCGAGGACAAAGCGACTTAGTCTTTATGACTAACGGTCGGTGTGACCGCAGGAGTCCGAGGAGACAGAGTTGTCCCGCGTGCAGCTGGACGAGATGGCAGGACCTGAGCAGCGGATGCAACGTACTACCACGACGCCACAGGTTGATGACTAGATAGTTAGATTTCCGCATTTGAGAGTTTTGTTGTAGTTTCCGCATGTTGTAGAGAGGGAGAGTACTTATTTTGGATATGTATCGGGCTTAAGCCCTTTTTGCTCGTACTGTCTCTTTTTAGACTTTCTGTTTCATTATATATGATGATGTGGTTGTGGACATGCCTTTATTTCTGTACTTCATTTTGGCATATATTTACTTATGATCGTATAGCCGGCAGAGTCGGTGCTGAGCGGGGTTAGCCAACCCAGGTGTTGGTGATACTGCAAGGCAGCGATTCTGGGCGAAGATCCACCTCAACCGTGCGATACGGGAGAGGTTCGAGTTTTCATGCACCCGAACGGGTTTTGAGAAAAGCGATCTTACAGATTTTCTTGCCAGCAATGACATAATTCCAGAAACCACTGCCCCTTATTCGCCCCAGTCCAACGGTTTTGCCGAGCGAAAAAATAGAACTTTAACAGAAATGTTGAATTCTATGTTGCTAACTGCCGGTATGTCTGCGGCTTATTGGGGAGAAGCAGCTCTCGCGTCGAATCACATCCTGAATATGGTTCCCCATGCTAAATTAACGCAAACCCCGTATGAGCTTTGGTTTAAGAGACCGCCCAGATTTGATAATCTCAAAACCTGGGGCTGTATCGTCTACGTTAGGATACCTGACATAAAAAGATCTAAGATAGGACCTAATACAAACACTTGTGTATACTTAGGATGTGCGGTGGATAGTGCTGCAGACAGATTTCTAGATCTCTCTAGCAACTCAGTCATTGAGTCTAGAGATGCTGTGTTCTTTGGGGACAAGTTTCTTAAAGATAAAAACCTGACTCTTCCAGGTCTGCCAGACACCAGTTCTGATACCCTCGTTGGTACGGAACTACGACTCCCTGCCACTGAGTCAGTTCACACTAGTGCCCTAGAGTCCACTAGGCTATCTAATAGGGAACGAGTTCCTAAAAGCTTCGGTACAGACTTTGTGACTTACCACGTTGAAGATGATCCATCCACCTATAAGGAAGCGATGCGATCCAAGGATTCCATGTTATGGAGAGAAGCCATTGATGATGAGATGAACTATCTCATGGAGAACCAAACTTGGACATTAGTTGACCTGCCCAAAGGAGCTAAAACCATTGGGAGCAAGTGAGTTCTTAAGAAGAAACTAAATCCAGATGAGAGTATCGCTAAGTACAAAGCACGTCTAGTTGTCAAAGGCTTCACTCAAGTGAGTGGAATAGACTACTTTGATACATACTCACCTATTTGTCGCATTGCAATGATCAGGGTTCTTCTCGCTATCGCATCTATTGAACGCTTCGTCGTTCATCAGATGGACGTTAAGACTGCATTTCTAAATTGAGATCTAACTGAGGAGATCTACATGCACCAACTTGAAGGGTTCGTCGTAGAAGGTCTGAAAAACAAGGTCTGTAAGTTGATTAAGTCACTCTACGGATTGAAGCAAACACCGAAGCTATGACACGAGAAGTTTGACACTTGCGTAAAAGGCCTGAATTTTAAATCCAGCCTTTCAGATAAATGTCTGTACATACAGACAAGTCCAAATTCCGTCGTTATAATCTGCTTGTACGTTGATGACATGCTAATTCTGGGTACTGATCAGTCTGAGGTGGAAGACGTTAAGGTTACCTTGAAGTCAAAATTTAGCATGACTGATTTAGGTGTGATGAAAACCATCTTAGGGATGGAAGTGAACTTTACGAATAAGGGTATCACCCTTAGCCAGAGTCACTACATCCGAACTCTACTAGAGAAGTGAGGTTATGATAAGTGCAGGAAGATTGAGACTTCATACGACTATAATAATAGACTGAAATCTCACGATGGTTCACCTATTAGACAGTTGGATTACTCAAAACTTATTGGTAGTCTAATGTATGCTACTACCTGCACTAGACCCGACATAGCCTTTACGGTTGGCATGTTGAGTAGATTCACTAGTAACCCTGGAAAGGACCACTGGGACGCCTTGAAAAGGCTAATACGATACTTAAAATATACTGAGCAGTATGTTTTATGTTACAGTGGACACCCTCCTGTGCTTGAAGGGTATTCTGACGCCTCCTAGTGCTCAGACATTGGTGATAGTTGGTCCACAAGTGGTTATGTGTTTACTCTAGGAGGAGCCGCAGTAGCTTGGAAATCTAAGAGGCAAACGTATATAGCACTATCACTACAAGAAAACAGACTTTTGGCCAGGGCAAATTGCCCTGGCAAAAAGTCCAAAACCGTGGCAAAAGAGCTTTTGCCACGGTCTAGCCACGGAAAAAATTCGTGGCTAAAGGTCTCGTGGAGAAAGAGTTTTTGCCATGGATTGATCGTGGCAAATAGTATTAGCCACGAAAAATACTTCCGTGGCTAATACCTTGACCTTTTGCCACGGTTTAGGCAAAAACTTCTCCATACCCTTAAAACAGACTATTTGCCACGGCTTTCTTTCGGCCGTGGTAAATAATCTGACTATTAGCCACGGTATGAAATCGTGGCTAATAGTATGTTCAATATTTTTTTTAAAAACTATTTGTCACGGTTTCAAACCGTGACAAATAATAAATTGTGTATTTTTTTTAAACTAGAGCATAAATCT
Organism: Dactylorhiza incarnata; assembly: GCA_033032865.1. Taxonomy (NCBI): domain Eukaryota; kingdom Viridiplantae; phylum Streptophyta; class Magnoliopsida; order Asparagales; family Orchidaceae; genus Dactylorhiza; species Dactylorhiza incarnata. Next base: position 4,196,651 of record JAWHQI010000154.1, on the reverse strand, counting down.
TAATTTATTCTCCCCACATCCACCGGCATAAACATTAAATTGTTAAACAAGAACCACAAATATAGATGACAATTGATGGCCATCATAATAACAGTGAATATTATAGAGCATCATGCCGAGCCAAGCCAACTTAAGTTTTGAACATAAAAAAAATTGAACCTTTTATTATATGACAAGTTTAATCCGGGGATTACACAATTAATATGACATTCAATTTAAATTTGGAAGACAATATAAAAAAAGTAGAAATATTAATCCGTGGAAGACATTGAAGGTTGCGGCTACAACCATGGCAAGAAATCTGCTTCTCCAAACTCAGCTTCAGACACCGGCGAGCTCAACCCCTATCTCTGCCGCCAGTTCCATCTGGAAACACAATTGCTGTTCAGCCAGAGCAAAGTTGTACTACTGCTGCTGCAAAACCTTTTAGTATTTTATTAGCTCCGGCATTCCCATCGAACATACGTCGGCGTCCCAACAAAAGGGCTTGGGAATAGGCCACCGGTCCTTGAGAGCCGCTTCAAGTTGGCTGCACCTCCGCTTCTCCATCTCTAAACATTAATGAAGTTTTATAAATAAATTGGAGAAACAGAAATGGAACCACATCTGAAAACCACTCACCATAATAACAATAAGGTAAAACAGATTGGACTCAAATTATATGTATGAGTTTTTGTCTGTTACAGAAAGTTTGAGATAAATCAAACCTGAAAGGGATCGAGTTACTCACCTGATGCTCATCTTCCATGGACCTTATGCTCATCTTCCATGCTCATCTTCTATGGACCTTATAGCAGATGGATTTGAGGATAGTAACCTCTGAGAACAGCTAACCGATCAATACAAAATAATACAGACTAAAATAGCTACAGACCAAAAATGTAGATGATCATATATTTCAGTGATATAATCTAGAAAGTCAAACAGTAGATCTAATCAAACTTCATCCAACTGCAACTATGACACAGTTTTAAATAGCAAAAAAAATAATAATTAAAAAGAAAAGATTTTTTTAGCTAGTCACTATGTATGACATTATTTTTGAGTTGATTCAATCCATCTGGATGAAGAAAATGTGCTCTTTTTATAAACTAAATCGGATATCGTGATGTTATCTTTAGCCAAAAAAAGGCAAATGGGCTACTCTTTCATCAAGAGAATGGAAAAAGGGGACAAAATCCATGGATTCCTTGTGCTCTAGCACAATTAACTCGAAAGGAAGTTGTGCATCTGGTATGAACCTCAACGAAGAAGTGTTGGCAGATTTTTGTTGGAACATACAACATACAACATTGTATAATTGAACGGAAAATATTAAGACGCAGTTGTATAACTTATTTGCATGTAGAGAAATCCTCTTCAAAAAATATGACAGCTACACAAATTTAATACACTAGTCATTTGTATAATTATATACTTTTAACTTCCAACCAAACTATCCCTTGACCAAGGTAATACAATACTGCCCATATGGAAACTAACTGATAACTACTCAGGTCAGGAAGTCTATCTCATTAACCACTGATGGGGAAAGAGCTCCATCAGATGGGGAAAGAGCTCCATCAGATGCACGGACAATTCATAATTCATAAGGAAACTCTACATGATACAATAAATAAATTAAACTAGGAAATTCGTCAAGAATAAATAAATTAACAAGAACTACCATATGAGGAATTTGAAGGACAAAAGATTTTCAAAACCCAACTCAGCTGTCTGCACTCGATCGATTCCTGCATCAGCCAAGAAAACTGCAGCAGCAGTTAACGGCCTCCAAGAACACAGCAAAATGCGCCCCATAGATGAATCAACCACAATTTACTTACAATTCTACGTCTCTGAGATCTCAGCAACAGCGGAAAGGCCATCACTTTCGACAAATATTGGATCGAGAAACCTGGCCAAAAAAGCCCACATCTTGTACGCATCTACAAAATTCGTGAGAAATCCTAGAGAGGCATCACACATGATGGCACACCACACCAGACTATCTAACAATGACTTCAAAACTGGAGAGCATATAACTTCTTCTCCTGACCTGATTTCAATTTCTAGCAATGACTTCAAAACTGGACTCTGCATCAGCAAATGAACTACTATTCAATACAAATTTTTTGAGAAAAACAGTGTTCTGTTCTATATCTATTCTGGAGTGTCCTCGAAATGGAGAAGGGCGGATTCCGATTATAGTTGGCAATTAGTAGGGTTTCAAGGACTAACCAAATTAAAATCCTCACATCATGAATAAGAAGGACAGATCAGAGGAGAAATGGATATAATTACCTATTTTGGCCCATGGCTCTTCCTTCGATCCAGAGCATTGGCTAGGCACCATTTTCTTCAAACTGAGAAGAAACTATGACGGAGGTTCTTCGAGCCCTGTAGCCCAACCCTTGAGTTGCTAAACTCCACTGTGAGGATCTGGGAGTCGCTTCTTCAAGAAGATTTGGAACTCCGTCGGACTATTTCGTGTGGAAAGTTTCCCCGTCGTCACCTGAAGAAGCCGTAAGATGTTTTTTTGTATTATAGCTTTTGCGCGGAGAGGAGGTCGACGATGGAGATTCTCGCATAAAGAGAAGATCGTCGAAGGAGCTTCTTGCACAGAGAGCTGGTCGCCGATGGAGATTCTTGCGCAGAGAGGAGGATTGGCGAGGAAGAGAGAGGGAAGACAAAACAGGAAGTAAGAGATGGAAACTCGGGCTGCGATGCCCTAGATGAGGAGGCAGAAATGTCGCACTAGGAGAGGAGCGAGAGGCAGAAATGGCGCGGCAGAAATGGTAGTGGAAGACTGCTAGTTTAGGGTTGGGTAGGGAACGCGCTCGCTGGTCACGGAAGGTAGCCTCTTCGCGAAAATGTGGGTTTAGGGTTGTGCCGTGGCAAATACTTGGGTAATAGCCACGCTGTTTTTTTTGTCATGGCTAATAATTAAGTATTAGCCATGATTTTTGCTTGTCATGGCTAATACTGAAGTATTAGCCACGCTTTTTTGTATCCCTGGCTAAAGCCTAACAATTAGCCACGGTTTTGTAATCATGGCCAATACTAATGTATTAGCCACGGTTTTTGAACCCTGGCAAAAAAATGTGTAGCTAAAAATCAATTTTCTAGTAGTGTATCATCTATGGAATCCGAACTCTATGCTCTTGCTTCAGCTGCCGAAGAAGCTGAGTGGGTTAGAGATTTGGTTATGGATATTCCAATGACGAGTCTAACAATGAACTATATCTCGATATTTTGTGACAATCAAGCCACAAAGACCATTGCGACTAATTCCCTGTTCAATGGTAAGCGAAGGCAACTACGGATGAAACATGTCTGGTTGACCTATCTCACCAGTCAAGGGATCATTTCCCTCATGGACGTGAGATCAAAAGATAATGTAGCAGATGTCCTTACCAAGGGCTTATGCAAAGTTCTCACATCTACAACATCGGGGGATATGAGATTAAAGTATATTTAGTGAGACTTAATACCTATGTTATGTTTAAGATTTTAAAACCGAGTATGCCTACATTCACGCATCTAGACTGAGTACACTGAAGTGTTCCAGATGCTACTTGATGAAAGCCTGAGATTGTTTAGTTGCTAGTAATTCCAAACTTGATGACTTACACAACTATTTCTTTTCAAAGGCTGAATTGGGTATCATTCCAAAAAGGAATACTGAAGTTACTGTTTGTGCCCTGATATCAGGATTATTCATCATATCATTCCAAATATGATGATATAATGGTCATAAGTTGTTGTATCATTCCAAACTTGATGGTATGACACACTTGTGAAATGTTTTGATAATAATTCTGATAATCGAAGAAACATAGCTTGGTTCTATGAAACTAAATTTTCTAATTTTGTGTAAATTAGATAGAGATGCGGACTTGTGAGTCTTTCTTCCTAGTTAGAGTATTATGTTCTAAATTATTAGAACTAATCACTTTACTTTTGATACGCATATGTATGGATTCATTGAGTTTTGTTCTCATGACATTCTAGTGTTTAAATGCAGATCAATTGAAGTCTGGAGGAGAGAAAGTGGATTTCGACATAGACAGAGATGATCTGTTGTTTGAGTAGACCGATCTGTCATCAATTTTTGAGTTGCTTCAGATTTTGTTCTTGCTCTTGCTTTTGCTTTTGCATGTTTGGAACCTGTTTGAGTTTAGAGTTTGCTCTAAAACTCTTGTTGTTTTAATCTGAAACTCATTTTGTCGTTATCTAATATATGTTTTGTTTAACCCGTTATGTGATACAATTGCTACAATATAGGAGGAGAATGTTAAGGTATATTTAGCAATATAATGGCGGGTCTTTAACGGAACCCTAACGGTCCGTTAAAGCACCCATAATGGGTCGTCGGGGATTTAGGGTTTCGCCTATAAATACCCCTGTTGGGGGCAATGGGTAGAGACGTTCCAAACTTGACGCTCACTCGGATGCTTCGAGCGTTATCAAGATATTCATCTCTTCCTGCATCGCTGCCTTCCAGTTAGGATGCAGCATGACCTCAATAACAAACTTAGATATAGTGATCGAAGATAAAATTACTGTTAAAGTCTTAATGGCATGATTACGATGATCAGTAGAAGCACACCGTGAAAAAATTATACATATGGCAATGGTGTCGCGGTTTTCATAAGGCTGTGGGTAAATCAAGGCCAAAAGAAGCGGGTAAAGAGGTATGATTATCATGTTCAGATTCCTTCGAAGAGGAAAAGATAATGAAGGGGTAAGTCAACCGGGGAGGGAGATATGTTTTATCACTCATATACCTGCATAAGAGGGTTAGTAACAGTAAGATTCTCAGAAAAAATTGGACTAAGCAGAGGAGACTGAGTAGATGTGAGACTATTGTTAATGGTGAAGAATATCGTGTTTTCAAAAAATGTGTCATCTGTTAAAATGGTGCTCGAAGCATCCGCGTGAGTGTCTAGTTTGGAACACTCTACTCGTTGCCCCTAGCAGGGTATTTATAGGCAAACCCGAATTCCCCGGCGGGTGCGTGGATCCCTAACGGGTCCTAACCTACCGCTAAGTATTCGTTAACCCGATAGTTAAAAATACCTCAACATTCTCCTCCTATATTGTAAATATCGGGGTCACATCACAGATTACTTTAAACAAGAGTTAATAACGACATAACATGAGTTTTCCAGAAAACATAAATATGAGTTTTAGAATACACAATATCTAAACTCAAACACAAGGCTCCAAACAAGAAACAGTAAGCAAACCTGGAAAAACTCAAAGAACAGATAAATGAACAGTGATCTATGCAAACAATAGATCATCATCATCTGGGTCGAAATCAACTTTCTCTCCTCCAATCTCCATGTGATCTGCAAACAGACATAATAAGAATGTCATGAGACAAATCTCTATGAATTCTAACATTTGCTAATCAAGAGTAAAGTGAATAGTTCTAGCAGTAAAAAAACGTAATACTCTAACCAGGAAGAAAAGAATCGCATATCAGCATCTCTATCCAATTTACACAAAATTAGACAATTGATTTCAAAGAATCAAACCATGTTCCTTCGATTATTAAGATTATTACCAAACGTTTCACAATTATATTATATCATCAAGTTTGGAATGATACAACAAGCTGTGACCAATATATCATCAAGTTTGGAATGATATAAGTAATGATCATAATATTAGGACGCATATCAGCAACTTCAGTATTCGTTTTTGGAATGATACCCAATTCAGCCTTTGAATTAAAAATAATTGCATAAGTCATCAAGTTTGGAATGACTGACAACTATCCATCTCTGGCTTTCATCAGATAGCATCTGGAATACTTCCGTGTGTTCACTCTAGATGCTCGAATGTAAGCAGACTACGGTTCAAAAATTTAAAACATAAGCAGGGTATTAAGTCATACTAAATGAACCTTAATCTCATCTCCCATGATGTTTTATGTGTTAGAACCTTACATAAGCTCTTGGTAAGGACATCTGCTACATTGTCCTTCGATCTCACGTCCAATATGGAGATTATCCCCTGACTGGTGAGATGGGTCAACCAGGCCGTTTCATCCTTAGTTGTCTTCGCTTTCCATTGAACAACGTATTTGTTGCAATGGTCTTTGTGGCTTGATTGTCACAATATAGTGAAATAGAGTTCATTTTTAGACTCGTCATTGGAATGTCGATGATCAGATCTCGTATCCACTCAGCTTCTTCTCCTGCTGAAGCGAGGGCATAGAGTTCTGATTCCATAGAGGAAAGTGCAATGCACGACTGCCTCTTTGACTTCCAAGCTACTGCTGCTCCTCCTAGGGTAAATACAAAACCGCTAGTGGATCTACTGTCAGCAATTTCTGAACACCAGGAGGCGTCAGAATACCCCTCAAGTACAGGAGTATGTCCACTGTAACATAAAGCATACTTTTCAGTGTGCTTTAAGTATCGCATAAGCCTTTCTAAGACATTCCAGTGGTCCTTCCCAGGGTTACTCGTAAATCTACTTAACATGCCGACCGTAAAGGCTATGTCAGGTCTAGTGCAGGTTGTAGCATACATGAGACTACCTATGAGTTTGGAGTAATCCAACTGTCTAATAGATGAACCTTCATTCGGTTTCAGTCTATTGTTATAATCGTATGGAGTCTCACTACCTTTGTTATTAACGTAACCGCACTTCTCAAGTAGATTTCTAATATAGTGACTCCGACTGAGGGTAATACCCTTGTCAGTGAAGTTCACTTCCATTCCTAGGATGGTTTTCACCACGCCTAAGTCAGTCATGCTAAATTGTGTCGTCAAGGCAGCTTTCACGTCTTTCACCTCAGACTGATCAGTGCCCAGAATTAGCATATCATCAACATACAAGCATATAATTGCAACTTTATTTGAACTTGTACGAACGTACAGACATTTATCTGAAAAGCTGGATTTAAAACCCATGGCTTTAACACAAGTGTCAAATTTTTCGTGCCACAATTTAGGTGTTTGCTTCAATCCGTATAGTGACTTAATCAACTTACAGACCTTATTTTCTAGACCTTATTTTCTAGACCTTCTAACACAAACCCTTCAGGTTGGTGCATGTAGATCTCTTCGGTCAGATCTCCATTAAGAAATGTAGTCTTGACGTCCATCTGATGAACTATAAAGTGTTCAATAGATGCTATAGCGAGAAGTATCTTAATTGTCGCATAATGACAAATGAGTGAGTATATATCAAAGTAGTCTATTCCACTCACTTGAGTGAAGCCTTTTGCAACTAGACGTGTTTTGTATTTGGCAATACTCCCATCAGGATTAAGCTTCTTCTTCAGAACCCATTTGTTTCCAATGGTCTTAGCCCCTTTGGGCAAGTCAACCAATGTCCACGTGTTGTTCTGCATGAGAGAGTTTAACTCTTCATCGATGGCTTCTTTCCATAATAGAGAGTCTCGAGATCGCATCGCATCCTTATAGGTGGATGGATCAGCTTCAACTTGGTAAGTCACGAAGTCTGTACCGAAGCTTTTTGGCGTTTTCTCTCTACTAGATAGCCTTCTGGTATCTAAACCACTCGTGTCTACAGGCGCAGTGTCAGAGGTACGTTGTCTTGGCTCAGCTGGAGGCTCAAGACTAGTTGCTGGTAGACCTGAAAGCGTCAGGTTCTTATCTTTAAGGAACTTATCCTCAAAGAAGACAGCGTCTCTAGATTCGATTACAGTGTTCGTTGAGAGATCTAGAAATCTGTCAGCAGCACTATCCTCTGCACATCCTAAATAGACACACGTATTTGTCCTAGGTCCAATCTTAGCTCTTCTAAGGTCAGGTATCCTAACATAAGCGATACAGCCCTAGGTCTTAAGATTATCAAATCTATGAGGTCTCTTAAACCAAAGCTCATAGGGTGTCTTAGTCAACTTGGCATGTGGAACTTTACTAAGAATGTGATTAGACGTGAGGGCAGCTTCACCCCAGTAGGTCGCAGGTATGTCAGCAGTCAACAACATGGAATTCAACATTTCTGTTAAAGTCCTATTTTTCCGCTCAGTAATACTGTTGGATTGGGGGGAATAAGGAGCAGTCATTTCAGGGATGATGTCATTGCTGACAAGGAAATCTCTGAACTCCCCGGAGACGTATTCTCCTCCTTTATCACTCCTTAACCGTTTGATTTTCATGTCAAGTTGATTCTCAACCCTATTTTTGAATATACGGAATTTTTCAAAAGCTTCATCTTTGGATTTAAGCAGATAAATGTGACTGAATCTAGAGTAGTCGTCGATAAAAGTTATCAGATACTTCCGACCTCCACGTGTGACAAAACTTTTGTAGTCACATAGGTCGGAGTGTATTAACTCTAGCAAATGTGTGCTCCTAGAAACCTGACTAAAAGGTACTCTAGTTATCTTAGTTTGAGCACAAATTTCACATTTGTCAAATCTGGTTTTTGCGTATAAAAGGATGTTGTGAGTTCTAGCTAGCAGGAGTAGTTTTCTATAATTGACGTGTCCTAGTCTTGCATGTAAAGTCTTAGGATCGATCAAATTAGAACTAACTTGATTTACTACTTCGTTTGCTAGACTCAACCTATACATTCCGTTGACAACATACGCACAACCAAAATAGTGCGAGTGAACCATCAACGTTACTCAACCACCACTAATGTTAAATGGCATACCCGCATCGCATAACAAACTAATTGAAATTAAATTAGCAGCTAATGATGGTATAAATTTAACATTTTTCAAAGTAAGAGTTTTACCCGAGGAGAGCGTCAAGGTAGCATTGCCGACCCTCAGCACGTCAGCTACTCCTCCATCAGCAACAGTAACAGTCTCTCGGACTGCAGTGACATCCTCCAGAAGCGCAGAATTGTTGCAGACGTGACATGTAGCACCTGAGTCTAGCCACCACTATGTACTGGCCTGTCCGTTACCGACCATGGCAACAAAGTCCGTGAGCGCAGTCTGATGGACCATATTGGCCCTATTATCAGGCTTCGGTGTACTAGGATCTCCTCTCTTGGGTTGCTTGCACTCAGAAGCACAGTGACCCCACTTGTTACAATTGTAGCACTTGCCTTTGAATTTCTTCACCTTCTTGCTCGTGTCCACAACTGCGGGTGCATTGGGTAACGGTCTAGTCTTGCTGGGCTTAAACTTCCGCTTAGGATGCATGACCATGTTGGCAGCAGAGGACTGCTTGCTACTAGTCTCCCTAGCGTGTCTAGTCCTGTTCTCATCCTCAATGCAAATGAAGCGCTTGAGGTCTTTAAGACTGACCTGCGTTTTCTTCCGATACATCTCCGTTTTAAAGGAGTACCACGCCGACGGGAGCTTGAAGATAATAGCTTCTGCAACAAATCCATCTGGCAGTGAGATGTTCTCACTGTTCAGCTTGTCCACCAGATTCTCAAAATCCGCGACCTGTGGAAGGATTTCCCTTTCCTCAGTGAAGGTGAAAGCCATAAACTTGTCCACGAGGTGCGTCTTGGACATATTTTCCTCTTCCTTGAACTGCTCCTCCAGAGCATCCCAGATTTCTTTGGCGGTCTTCATTTTGTTGTACGTCTAAGCAAGCTTGTTCGAAAGGCAGTTCAACAAGTAGTCGCGGCAGAAATCTTCTTCGACCACCCACTGGGTCTCTCCATCTGTCCCAAGAACCTCAGCACGTACAGTCTGAATGGTGTAGAACACGTTCAGGTACTTCATGCCAAACTGAGTGTTCCTCTTCCAAGCACAGAACTCAGAATTGGAGAATTTCTCCAATTTTATCATCGGAATAGGAGTAGAGCCCTTCGACATCGTGTGTCTCTTGCCAAAAACTTGAATTCCACTTGCAAACTAATTACGAGCAGAAAACTAGAAAGAGAACACCTGAAAACGCGTGGACGCGAGGAATCTTCGGATCCAATCCAGAAAAATTGTTGTGCTCCTCTTCTCCGGCAACCAAGCCAAATCTGGATCACCAAGAGTAAGAAAGTTGTCGGTAATCCGACAGTGCAACGGGACGACAGCAGCGGCAGACGGCGGCAGACGGCGGCAGATCCGGCAAGACGACGCTTCTTCTTCAACTCACTGACAAGAAAACTTGCGGCGACTTCAACTCGCCGGAGGAAAAAGTGCGGCAGTTCTTCCTTTCACTGGAGCACTGGAGCGGCGCGACTGGACGACTGCGGCAGTGAGGCGGCAGCGGCAGACGGCGGCGAGTGCAGGGACAGCGGCAATCTGCACTTCACTACACGATAGCAGCGACTGGATCGGCAGTCGTCGAACGACAGCGTCGGCTACAGTCCCGTCGGCCTCAGGATCGACTGCAGCGGTGCACTTCACGCTCGAGAGAGTGAGCGGGGGAGGCGAAGTCCCCGAGAACGGCTTAGGGCAAGGCGGCGAGGACTCGCGACCGAGGATCGCCTATCGACGAACTCCTTCTTAACGGGAAACTGGTGATCGGGGAGAACAACAGTGAGCAGACGCCGAGCGATTCATGATCTCATAGCAGCCTAACACTTCGTTCGACGGCGAGAAATCGCGAGGGGGAGCGGCGGAAACAGCGCACGGGAGGAGGAAAACCGCTTGGGAGAGATGCGCTTCTTGCGATCCTTCCTCCTTGACGATCGTGCGACGACCAGAATGCAGGAACCGACGGCCTCCTCCTTCGATCGACGGGAACAGCAGCGGTTACGGGAGTTTCCTGTCGGCAGCGATGAAGAATCGCGAGAGGAGAGAGGGCGGTTACGGGGAAAACGCACGGGACGAGTGAAACTTCGAGAATGTTAAAATGGTGCTCGAAGCATCCGCGTGAGTGTCTAGTTTGGAACACTCTACTCGTTGCCCCTAGCAGGGTATTTATAGGCAAACCCTAATTCCCCGGCGGGTGCGTGGATCCCTAACGGGTCCTAACCTACCCCTAAGTATCCGTTAACCCGATAGTTAAATATACCTCAACATCATCTTCATTGATATAGCTCATTCTGGTAACATGATCGTAACACCAGTACCATTTTTTTAGTGCAAGACAACAAGAGTAGACGTGCAAATAGTTGAAATTAATTATGATGTGTTTTCTCTTGTTATTTTATTTGACACTATATATATATATATATGTATGCCCGGTTTAGGGCATGAGTAATTTTTCGATCATCCGGTTCCACTTGGTATCAGAGCAAAGGAAATCGTCCGCCGCTCGCCTCTCGCGTCCTCGCGCTCGACTCGCGTCCTCGTCCTCGCCTGCTCAGTGCGCTCGTCTGCTCGCCCCTCTCGCCGCGTGCAAGCCCCGCCTCCTCTCGCAGATCTCGCCGATCTCCCGTCCCGGGATGCGTTAGCCGACGCTCTCTCCAGTCGGCTGACGCGTCTTCTCCTGCTCCGCCGTCTCCTTCGGCTTGCCGTTTTGTCCTCCATGGGGGCTGCCGGAGACGCCCCTCTTCCATCCTCGGGTGCTCTCTTCGTTTTTCAGATTTAGTTTGCACCCGGTGGATGTTCTCTCTTTCCTCTTGAGATCTTCAGTTTTTTTTTCTCTATGGGAGATCATTCCAGCCCAGATCCGTCCACACATTCTCCCTCGTCTCAATCCGGTGCTCTTCCCGGATCTTTGGCCCCTCCATCTTCGGCTCTTCCGGTTGATGCTTTGCATCGTTTCTCGGGTGATCCTCCTCGGAGTCATGGCCAGTTTTTGAAGATTACTACAGTCGTCTTGGATGGCACAAATTACCTGGAATGGTCTAGGGCGGCTCAACATGCGATTCGCAGACACCAGTTGTATGGTCTTATTGATGGTACTATTGTTGAGCCATCACGTTCCGATCCCTCATGGCGCAAATGGGATGCGGACAACTCTTTGGTCGTCTCGTGGCTGCTTCATTCGATGTCCCCTCAGGTGTATCGCAGCTATATGCTGTTGGACTCCGCATATGATATTTGGACGAGAGCCCATGATACTTACTCCCAGGCAAGCAGTTCGATGCAGGTATATGAGCTCACTCGCCGTGTTCTGGAATTGCGACAGGGGACTTTAACCGTTGCCGCCTACTACTCTGAGTTTGAGCGTCTTTATCAGGAGTTGGACTTCTTTAGTACCTTTACTGCTGCTTGTACGGTTGATGCGGTGGCCCTTCAGAAGGATAAAGACCGTTTCCGTGTTCATGTCTTCCTTATGGGCCTTAGCATGGAATTTGATGCTGTTCGTCTGCACATCCTCCATCGTGAGCCCCTTCCCTCCCTTCGGGAGGCATTTAGCATGCTCCTCAGCGATGAGAATCGCCGTCGCACTCTTGGTTCTGCTACCGATCACTCTGCGCTGGCAAGTATGACTCGTGGTCCTTCTCCTGTTTGTAGTCATTGCGGGAAGACAGGCCATGTCAAAAGCTCATGTTTCCGTTTGCACCCGCACCTTGCTCCTAGTGGTCGGGGCTCTAGTACCCGTGGTAGAGGAGGGTACCGTGGTGGTGGTGGTGGTCGTCCTTCTGATGGCCGCTCTCAGTCTTCTGCTCACTCTACTGCCGTTCTGGATGATACTTCTGGAGGCCTGTCTACCGCTGAGTTAGAGGCCTTCCGTCGCCTGTTGCGCTCTCACACTGACTCTGCTCCTGCTTCCTCCCATGCTGCTGTTGCCACTTCAGGTCTGTCCAGTGCTCATGCCGTGTCTTCCACACCCTCCGAATGGATAATCGACTCAGGTGCGACCGACCACATGACTGGCTCTGCCTCAGGTTTTACCTCCTATACTCCCCTTTCTGGTCGTGATAAGGTTATTGCTGCCAATGGCTCCCTCTCTGCCATTGCCGGTAAAGGGACAGTTTCATGTTCTCCTGACCTATCACTTTCCTCTGTTTTACATGTTCCTTCCTTTCCCAGAAATTTACTCTCTATTAGTCACTTGACTAACTCCTTACACTGTTCTGTGACATTCTTTCCTGATGTTTGTATTTTTCAGGATCTGGCTACGAGGCGGACACTTGGCAGTGGTAGGAATGTCGGCGGCCTGTACTTGCTGAACCAGTCTTCTCCCAGTGCCCTATCTTCCACCAGATCTCCGACCCTTGATAATCTTCGACGATGGCATCAGCGCCTTGGCCACCCTTCTCCTTTATATCTTACGAAATTGTTTCCTGTTTTTTCTCATTTACTTCCGTCTTTTTCTTGTGATGCTTGTGAGCAATCTAAACATGTACGGTGTCGTTCTACTCATTTGTCTGTCCCTAGTCTGTATCCATTTGATGTTATTCACTCTGATGTTTGGGGTCCATCCCCTGTTCTCTCTTTATCTGGATTTAGATGGTTTGTGACGTTTATTGATTGCTACTCTCGCACTACTTGGCTTTATCTGCTTAAAAAGAAAAGTGATGTTCTTTCTTGCTTTCAAAATTTTCATAAGATGGTGGTCCAACAATTCGGAGGCATAATACGTGTGTTACGTAGTGATAATGGTGGGGAATATGACGATCGCGGTGTCTTTGGGGCTTATCTTGCGGACCATGGTATAATTCATCAAACTACATGTGTCCACACCTCCACTCAAAATGGGGTGGCCGAACGGAAGAATCGGCAGTTGCTGGAGGTGGCCCGGTGTTTACTTCTTTCTATGCACCTCCCTAAATCCTATTGGGGGGATGCTGTTCTTACCGCCGCACATCTCATTGACCGCCTTCCGTCCCGTGCTCTCTCGTTTGCTACGCCTCTCTCTCGCCTTGAACAAAAACACATTGTCCACACCTCTCACCTTCACCCTCGTATCTTCGGCTCCGTGTGTTTTGTTCATGTCCATACCCCGCATCGTGATAAACTTGATGCGCGGTCCCTTCGCTGTGTTTTTGTTGGGTATTCCTCTACCACCAAGGGGTATCGATGTTATCACCCTCCGACCCGTCGGTATTATTGTACCGTCGATGTCACCTTTCGTGAGGGGGAGTCGTACTTTGGTCCTCGTCAGGGGGAGATGATTAGTACAGGTGCCGAGATGACCGACTCCCCGCTTCCGATTTGTGCTCCTCCACCTTCTGTTCCTGCTCCTCCGTCTGATCCTACTCCGCCACCTGCTCCTGTTCCTTCTACCTCCGCTCCTCCGATCATATATACATACTCCCGTCGTCCCACAACTGTTGAGCATGTGCAGACTGAAGATGTCCCGCCAGTACCAGTGAATGCCTCCAACCCAGATTCTGATGACGATCTCCATATTCCTCTTGCTCGCCTTATAGGTAAGAAGGGTAGCACTAAACATCCCATTGCCAACTACATTCGTTATGATCACCTTTCTCAGGCACATCAAGCCTTTGTTTCTTCCCTCTCATCTATTGTTATTCCTAAGACATGGCAGGAGGCTGCTCAGATCCCTGAATGGAAAGCAGCAATGGAGGAGGAATTGCGTGCCCTGGACAAGAATAAAACATGGCAGCTGGTGAGCCTTCCTCCAGGGAAGCGAACAGTCGGATCCCGTTGGGTGTTCACAGTTAAACAAAACCAAGATGGTGTTGTGGAGCGGTATAAAGCCCGTTTGGTGGCTCAGGGATATACCCAGGCCCAGGGCATTGACTACCAGGAGACCTTTGCTCCTGTTGCTAAGATGAATTCGATCCGTGTCCTTTTTTCTATTGCTGCAAGTCGTAGATGGGAACTACTTCAGCTAGATGTCAAGAATGCTTTTTTGAATGGTGATCTGGAGGAGGAGGTATACATGGATACTCCACCGGGCTCTGTTATCAAAGGGTCCAAGGGGAAGGTGTGCCGAGTTCTAAAATCTCTGTACGGCTTGAAACAGTCTCCGAGAGCGTGGTTTGGACGTTTTTACAAGTTCATGCTTCAACTTGGGTACACTCAAAGTCATGCTGATCACACGCTCTTTATTAAGAGAAAAGATGCCCTGGTCTCTATTCTGATTGTGTATGTGGACGACATCATCATTACCGGGGATCACATGGAGGAGATCATTTACTTGAAGGAACAGCTGGGCAAGGAATTTGAAGTTAAAGACCTGGGAAAGCTGAAATATTTCTTGGGAATTGAAGTGGCAAGGTCTCAACAAGGGATCTTCATCTCCCAAAGGAAGTATACTCTAGATCTTCTTGAAGAGACTGGGATGCTTGGGTGCGCACCCGTGGACACCCCCATTGAGGCTAATCACAAAATTGATGCAGATTCTAGTGGAGAAAAGGTAGATGCCTCAAAATACCAACGTTTGGTTGGACGACTCATATACCTGTCCCATACTCGCCCTGACATTACGTATGCTGTGGGGGTCCTCAGTAGGTATATGCATTCTCCTTCCATTCGTCATCAGCAGGCGGCCTTTAGAGTGCTTCGGTATCTCAAAAAGGCACCCGGCCGTGGGATCCTTTTCAAGAACGGCAAATCTTTAGAAGTTGAAGTGTTTACCGATGCTGATTGGGCTGGTAGCCAAGATGACAGAAAATCAACTACTGGGTACTGCACTTTTGTGGGAGGCAACCTCGTTTCGTGGAGGAGCAAGAAGCAAAATGTGGTAGCTCGATCAAGTGCAGAGGCAGAGTATAGGGCAATGGCACAAGGTGTTTGTGAAGGATTGTGGTTGAGGACTCTCCTTCGGGACATTGGCTTTCAGGGGAACAATCCTATCATGATCTACTGCGACAACAAAGCCGTCATCAGTATTGCGCACAATCCAGTGCAGCATGATAGAACTAAACATGTGGAAGTTGATAGACATTTCATCAAGGATCATCTAGACAAAGGGAATATCTGCACGCCTTTTGTGAACTCATTCGATCAGCTTGCGGACGTCTTCACCAAGGGTTTATACAGCGACAACTTCAAGGACAACACAAACAAGTTGGGAATGATCAATATATATTCCCAACTTGAGGGGAAGAGTTGAAATTAATTATGATGTGTTTTCTCTTGTTATTTTATTTGACACTATATATATATATGTATGCCCGGTTTAGGGCATGAGTAATTTTTCGATCATCCGGTTCCACTCAAATTTGGCCCGGGCCTGGTTGCCTGGCCCGGGTCTGCCCGGGTCTCTGAGCCTGATTAGACCTGGGCCCGGTTAGGCTCGGGCCAGGCCTAAGGGGTCTCAACAGGCCCCCTTATTTGAGCAGGCCTGGCCTGGTGCCCAGCCCGGGCCAGGCCCGCCCGGGCATTAAAGCCCGCTGGGTAGCCAGCATTAAATGTTGGCCGCCCAGCATTTCTGGCTTTCTGCTGGGTTGCCAATGCTGGAGGCCCAGCAAAAATACTGGGCTGGCAGCATTTGGGGCCTAATTGGGCCCGGTCTAAAGGGCTCAATCAGGCCCCCTTTTTTGTGGATGCGTCAGCTTATAAAGACTTGTGCGTAAATCATTGACAAAACAGAAACATCCATATATTTTAGGTGGAAGAGAGAAAGATGGTTCATGAAGGAAAATAGTTGATATAGGACTTCGACATTAAGAACAAAAGCCAACATGCGATTAATTAAGCAGTGAGTTGCAGAATCGCATCCAGCTAAAAGATCTTGGGTACATTTGTATGAAATAGAAGAGTGGGAGCAATGTCCAATAAGTGACGATTTTTCCTTTCATAAACATCATTTTTGTTGTGAAGTACATTCGCATGAGGTTTGATGTACTATCTCATGTGATGAGCAAAAAGATTGAAATACATACATTTAATCAAGATCATTGTCGGTGTAACTTCAGTGCAAAATTTTAAGAGATAAATCCAAGTAACTTTTGACCAATCGTCAATAAATGATACAAAACATTTTATCTCTAAATAAAATGGACTTTAACAACGACTAGCACTAAGGAGAAAATACAAATCTACGATGTTTGCCAAGTTAACAACTTCCACACTAAATCGGCTCGCATGTAGTTGAAGGAAACAAGGTTTTGAGTTTATGGATAGACGGATGATCAAAACGAAAATTTTCATTTTGTACGTGAACGAGTCGTCGAGAAAGAACTACATGCATCTCATGTTCGCACGGCCGATCTACTCGTTGTTTGACTCGCCAAACCGCCCCCTTGGAAACTCTTTGTTGATCATCGGTCCAAACTTCATGTCCATCCAACAATACAACTGGCCTTTACTCAGCTCCATAAATTCAGCAATCAGCATTCATAACCACTATCAATCAGCATTCTATTAATGCAATAAATTCTGCTATTATGTAAATATTCTGATTTAATTTCATTCCTCTGCTAGATAAGAAAATAATTCCCTGTGCATAAATCATCTTTGAGAGATCAATATGAGAGATAAAAACTTTACAAGCAATTTATTTCTGCTCACTCCCAGCAATTTGGAGTCTTATTTGTAAATCTTCCTTGAGAGATCTTTTGGCCGCCACCAAGAAAAGATTACTAGTTTTGAACCTAAAAGTGGACGAAGTTTCCTTATGTGAGGTTGTGAACCGGTGGTTATGAACCGCCGTTCGAGAACGCCCGACCTCACCTAAGGAACTTCATTCACTTTTATGTTCAAAACTAGTTTTCTTTTCTTGGTGACGGCCATAACTGTTATTGTTAGGTTTATTAATATATTTGTCCGCGTGTGTCAAGACCGACTCGGAACGACCCATTGGGTTACGTGTCACTAGGGTTAGGCTCTACGCTGGAGATACTACATAAGGTCATTCCATACCGATGAGTCTTAGTGGACTATCTTGAGCGGAGCCACAATAACATTCTCAAGATAGTCCACTAACTCCTCTAAGTGATCTGGATCGAAATCGCAGAAAACCTGCGTTATATTTCTCCTAGATCTGTGAAGATCCAAATAGAGATCAGGTCTAGAGGTGGCAATCTCCTCCTATGCTTGATCTGGACTGGAGGCGGCCGGATCTGGCTGGAGGCGGCCGAATCTGGCTGGAAGCGGCCGGATCTGGCAGGAGGTGGACGGATCTGGCAGGAGGCGGACGGATCTGGCAGGAGGCGGCCGGATCTGGCAGGAGGCGGCCGGATCTGGACTGGAGGCCGCCGGATCTGGAAACGCAAGCAAAGAGAAGAGATCTATTCCAGATGGACAGAGGCGACTTCTCGATCTTGAAAACAGCGATGGGAGAGCAGCAGATCTAGATCGGGAATGACTTCTCGCGACCTTCACCTTCGACGATTAACCGACGACAAAACAGAGATTGGCGATCTCCTACACGTGATCTGGACGAAGAGCTAGAGAAGGAGGCGCTCAACGTTGATGGAAGAGGGGGGATTTCCTTCCTTGCGATCTGCGACGACAGAAGAACTGCACAGAAAACCACTATCGATTCTCTTGCGATCCTCCGGAGCGGGACTTGCGAACTAGGAGACGTCGACGGGAGAAACCTTCAAACCAGCGATCGGCGCCGTGAAAAAGCTTCAGGAAATCGCAAATCGGCGCAGCAGCGAGACGGGCACGGCGCAGAGCTCGGGAGCGGAAACCCTAACTATCTTGAGAATGTATAGACTTAGCCTAGAAAATGAGTGCATAAATCAAGTGAGTTCGTCTCTGATAGATCCAAAGCTACTTCACAATAGACTTGGACATGTTCACTATAAGAAGATGCGCGATCTAGCTAAGAGTCACAACATTCCGTTAGATTTCTCTATTCGATTTGATAGGTGCGAGGTTTGTGCCCAGACCAAAATTACTAGAAACTCTTACAAGACCGTTTCTAGGAGCACACAACTTCTAGAATTGATTCATTCCGACCTTTGTGACTTTCGTAGTCATGCCACTAGAGGGGGAATGAAATATCTAATTACCTGCATCGATGATTTCTCCAGATTTTGTCATGTCTACCTATTAAAATCGAAAGACGAGACATTCGAGACCTTTAAAATCTTCAAATCTCGGGTAGAAAACCAGTTAAATTTAAAAATTAAGAGACTTAGAAGTGATCGAGGAGGAAATACACTGCGACTGGGTTTAGGGATTTTGTGTCACTGAGGGCATAATCCTTGAAACTACAGCTCCTTACTCACCTCAATCAAATGATGTTGTTGAGCGTAAGAATAGAACGTTGACAGAGATGTTGAATTCTATACTCCTGACCGCTGTCATGCATAATTCTTTTTGGGGGGCAGCAGTCCTTACTGCGAATCACATTCTGAATAGAGTGTCTCACTCAAAGCTCAGTTCTACTCCGTATGAGCTGTGACACGGTCATCCTTGTAGATATGACACTCTTAAGATTTCGGGGATGTATCGTCTATGTACGCATACAAGACCTTAAAAGACCTAAGGTGTGACCTAGAACGACAACCTGTGTCTATCTAGGTAGTGCAGAAGATAGTGCAGCTGACCGGTTTCTGGATCTATCCACTAATTCAGTAATAGAGTCTAGAGATGATATCTTCTTTGAACATAAATTTATCAAAGATCATGGCCTAACCGTCCCTAGATCTACTGACATGATCTCAGAATCTACTGAACCTGAAGCTGACCCCTCTGGCACTGCTCCCCAACCTCTAGAGGTCGAACCTGTTCCTCTTAGAGTATCTACAAGAGATAAAATCTCTAAGGATTTTGATAAGAATTTCGTCACCTACCACTTAGAGGATGATCCATTCTCCTACCAGGAAGCGATGAGATACAAAGCACGACTAGTCGCTAAGGGTTATAAACAACAATGGGGAATTGACTATTTTGATGTCTATTCACCTGTCTGTCACCTATCCACTATAAAGATTTTTCTTGTCTTAGCCTCTATCGAGAATTTCATAATTCATCAGATGGACGTGAAAACAACCTTCTTAAATGGAGAGCTAAATGAAGAGATCTGTACAACCCCGATATTCGCCAGGCAAGGAGACGCGGTTCAAAGAAAGCAGTGGGAAGGAGGTCGCAAGGAAGGGAATCTTCCCTCTCGGGGGGCCCGCTGAAGGGCGAGCGAGAAGGGGTGGCGAGACAAGCGCTCGCGGGTGTGTTCGACGAACTCTTCAGTGTTCGTCGAGCTCCCCCGGCTTCCTGGACGGTCTCGCAGGAAGGCTCGCGAGACGGGGCCTCGGCCGATACCGCCAAGGGGGGGGGGGGGGGGGCAGCGAGGTTCTCGCAGGGCGAACACCTAGGAGGGGCCAGCGAGGTCCTCGCAGGGCGATCGCCTAGGAGAGGCACCGCGAGCAGGACTCGCGAGGGGGCCCGCGAGAGCATCTCGCAGGAAGGCTCTCGCAGTTCCTTGCCCATAAGCCGATAGGGTCAAATTATCTTTTTACCCTTGATGGTCTGCCTTTAGCCTCTCCAAACAGCGGAGTTTGGCTGTTAGCAAACCTATCTGGGGTGCAGATAGTAAAATCAGAAGGCGGGATCCTGCTATTTGCAGGCCGTATCAGAAAACCTATAAATAGGACCTTAAGGGCACCTTTGGAGAGGACTCCACTTCAGCTTCTCTCTCCTCAGGCTTTCTTTGGTTAGCATTTTCAGAGCTCTCCAAGGTGCCCGAGTCTCAGCCTTGGCTTGGGAGGGGAAGCACTCAACGATCTTCCGGGTTAGTGGAGGGACCTCCTCGTTGTGACTAAGGTCTTAGTTTTCTTCCTAATCTACAGTCTACCTTCTCCGAGGGATCAGTAAGGGCTAGCCGCCCCTCGTTTCAGCGAGGGCCCCGAACTCCACAAGAGGCCGAGAAATCGGTTTCAACATTTTGATGCGGTGAGCGTGGAGCGTGGCTGGTCCAAGAAAGTTCCAAGGAGCAGATATGACGGGAGGCGAGGATCAAGGCGAGGGGTTCAGCGAGTCACCACAGGTGGTGACGCCAAGGATGTTCGCGGATTTCAGGAGGGAGGTGCTTGACACTTTCAGACTCACGGTCGCGGCGCTGCGGAGTGAGTTCGCGACCCCAGCACCTCAAGCGACCCCTCCCCCAGCGGCGGTCGGCGAGAATGCCCCGGGTGGAAGAGCTGGAAAAGAAATCGCCGGAAGTTCAGTTCAGGACTTGGAGGGGCGAGTGTTGTTCGCCAGCCCGGCGAGCTCTGTGCCAACGAGCTCTGTGCCGGCGAGCGCGGCGCGGGGGAGCGAGCGCCCAGAGGATGCAGTGACTGTGGGAGTGGTCCAGGCGAATGCTGTTCTCGCGAGCGCAGTCCCCGCGAGCTCGAGTCTGGCGAGAGAGCTTGAGGGGCGAGCGGAGCGAGAAAGGGTGGTAGAAGAGGGAAGCCCCTTCTGCGAGTTGGTACTTTCTGCACCTGTCCCGACAGGGTTCGGAGAGTGGGACAGGGTGTACTACAACGGCAGGGATGACCCTGTCCAACATCTCCAGTCTTTTGAGGACTCGGTCTCCATCAGGCCGATGTCGGATGCTTTCAAGTGTCGGCTCTTCGCCGTCACTCTCAAAGAAAAGGCCAGGGACTGGTTCCATCAACTCCCTACAGGGTCGATTTACGCCTTCGAGGATTTGCGCAGGAGCTTCTTGTTGTGATTCTCAACTGCAAAGAAGAGGAAGAAGGACGCCGAGTCCCTCTTCAAAGTGAAGCAGGAGCCAAAAGAGTCGTTGGCTCGCTACGCGGATCGGTTCCAGGAAGAAGTGCTACTCACCCAGGAGATGCCCGGGTTTGCACTCCAGCTCGCCTTCACGGTCGGGCTGAGGGAAAGTTTCTTTAAGATGGCGTTGAAGAGGAAAGCCCCCGTCTCCTACGAGGAGTTGATGGAGAGGGTGGCGGAGGAGATTGAGAGTGAGGAGGTCAATCCAGAGCTCACCAAGAGGCTAGCAAAGCTCAGTGAGTCGGAGGTCAGGCAGCAAGAGGAAAGGAGAAGGGAAGAGCCCAGGGCCCCGGAGTGGGAGTGGAGGCAGCGTGCCGAAGGAATGCAAGGTCAGGGAAGAGGTTACGGCCCGGGAAGGGGTAACTTCTATGGGGGTCAAGGAAGACCCCATCAGCTGAGATGGAGGCAGGGTCCGAGGCCATTGCCTCCCCCACCTCAGCAAGCCATGGCGATCAGGAGGGGAAGAGGAGGAAGAGGAAGGAGAGAAGAGGCGAGAGAAGAAGCGAGAGCAAGAAGGAGGAGGAATAGGGTGGCGGAAGGCGAGGCAGGGGAGGTGACGTTGCCATATTGTGACTTCCACGATGAGGAAGGTCACGCGACGGCCACCTGCCCAGAGTTCCTGGAAACAAAAAGGGGCCGAGTGCCCGCACCGAGGCAGCAGGTGAGAATTGAGGAGGTCGAGCCTCGAAGGGAGGAAGAAAAGTGCGAAGACAGAGTCGATGTGGGGAGTAGAGGAGGGATCGGGGTGATCCATGGGGGGGTAGGGGTGGAGGCAACCCGCAAGGCTAGCCTCCATACCATCTATCGGCGGAGCATGGCCTCAACATCCACCGCTCCGCCCCCAGCGAAAAGAATTACTTTCTCTAGGCCTGTAAGCATAAACCAACCGAACCGCCAAACCGAACCGAACCAAACCAAACCGCACGGTTTGGTTCGGTTTCAGTAGGTCGCGGTTCGGTCACGGTTTTGATTTTCGAAAACCATACGGTTCGGTTCGGTTCATGGTTTTATGTGGCAAACCGAACCGAGTCGAACCGAACCATAGCGTATACAAATATTTAATTTATTTTTATATTTTAATCTTTGCATAAGACTCATAGTGAACCGTAGTGTATTTATATTTCATTAAACTATTAATTACATCTCATATTATATTTTTATATTTCATTAAACCGTAGTGTATTTATATTTTATATTCTCGAAGTGCGGAACTCTCCTGGATGGCTGGAGCTAGGTTTTCTGAATTGCTACACGCTGTTGATTTCTCCTCATCCCGCCGACGCCGAGTCGCCGCTCCTCATCCCGTCGGGCGCCGGCCGCCACGCTCATCGCAGGTGAGCCCTCTTCATTTTCTCTGTAATAGGCTTTCATTGTTCATATTATCTTCTGGACTCATTTCACAGGCAAGCCCATCCAGCACAGATCTTGCTTCTTGTGGCACTTGATAGAGTGATTTTTGTCCTATGAATACTTCTCTAATCTAAATCTTTCTCCAAACAAACAATGTTGATGATTATTTTATTTTTTATTCATGTTTTCAGCTTGAATAAAAATAAATCTAAGTTGTCTACTTTTTTATATATTATTGGTTAATTAAAAGATTTGATTTTGGAGTCCTGAAATGGTTGGGTGATAGGAAATTAGGAATTGTGTTCACTGTTCAGGCATCACTTGCATCACATTATTTAATTCATGTTTTCAGCTTGTATCACATTATTTAAACCACCAAAACCGAACCGAACCAAGTCGAACCATTCAGTTTGGTTTGGTTCGGTTTCAATGTTTTGGCGGTTCGGTTCGGTTTCAAATTTTTGGAACCACATAGGGGTGGTTCGGTTTACGGTTTTACTGAAAAACCAAACCAAACCATTACAGGCCAAACTTTCTCCCAGAAGGACATGCCAAGCTATGAAGACCCGTTCTGCGATGCGCTGGTCATCCAGACCGCCATCGAGAACTTCACCGTCTCACGGATTCTAGTCGATAATGGGAGCTCGGTCAACGTCGTCTTCAAAAGGGCGTTTGACGAGATGAAGGTAGAGGCCAAGAGGGTGTTGGCCTCGGATGGCCCCCTATTCGGTTTTTCTGGAGAAAGGAAGGAGGTAGAAGGTGGAGTGGGACTCCATGTGACTCTCGGAGGGCAGTCTCGGAACTGCCGCTTCGTGATAGTGGATGCCCCGAGCAGCTACAGCGCCATCTTCGGACGGCCTCTCATCAGCGCGTTCAGATGCGCCCCTTCCACCTTCCACCAATGTCTCAAGTTCAACGCGGGTGGAATCTAGGTCCGGGTCCGGGGAGACCCCAAGATGGCGAGACAATGTTATGTGACGGTTGTCAACACCATCACCTGGATGGGAGAAGCGGAGGAGTTCGATAAAATGATGGAGGAGGCGTCGGAGGCCGGAGGCAATAATGGAGTGGAGGAGAGGATGGAGGAAGAGGAAGTTCATGCCCAGGAAGGGGTCGCTGAGAGGCCCAGGGCGGAGAGAGGAGAAGAAGAGGGGAAAGGGAAGGGTGCCCGAGAAGGAGGGGCGGAGGAGCTGATGATGGTGGGAGAGGCAGAGACGGAAGAAGGAGCCCAAGCGCTCGCTTGCGGTGGGGAGAAGGAAAATGCTTGGGGAGAGCAATCTAGGCTGGAGGCCGTGGAAGAGGTCGTGGAGCTTGAAGTCACCACTCGGCTTGGGGTGGTGGAAAAGGTCTGAGTCAGCGGAGAGCTCAGTCCGGGCAGGCCGAGATCCTGGCCTGCGTGCAGAAGAACGTGGACGTCTTCGCTTGGAGCGCCGCGGAGATGCCCGGGATCGATGCGGATGTGGCTTGCCACCGCCTCAACCTCGACCCCGGCACCTGACCCATCCGTCAGAAGAGGAGGGCCGTAGCGGACAAGTTGGAAGATCCCATCCGAGAGGAAGTGGGTAAACTCCTGCAGGCAGGTTTTGTATCGGAGATCCAGTATCCAGGCTGGGTCTCCAATGTAGTCATGGTGAAGAAGGGAGGAGGTAAGTGGCGCATGTGTATCGACTTTTCACTTCTTAATAAATCATACCCGAAAGATTGCTACCCCCTGCCCAGAATCGACGCGCTGGTTGACTCAGCCGTTGGTTTCTCTGTAATGTCTTTCTTAGATGCTTTTTCAGGTTATCACCAAATCCGCATGCACCCCCCAGACATCAAAGATGTCTCTTTCATCACGGGGGACGGATGCTACTGTTATAAGATGATGCCCTTTGGGCTCAAGAATGCAGGTGCCATTTATCAAAGGATGATGGATCGGGTCTTTCGCGAACAAAGGGGAAGAAACTTGGAGGTCTATGTCGATGATCTCATGGTAAAGAGCCGGGACCTTGGGTCTCACCTCCGAGACCTTGAGGAGACGTTCGGGACCCTACGGAAGTATAAGATGAAACTCAACCCCTTGAAGTGTGTCTTCGGGGCTAGCCGGGGGAAGTTCCTAGGCCACTTACTCACCCCGGCAGGAGTGGAACCTAACCCAGACAAGGTCAAGGCGATAATGGAGTTGGGGTCGCCAAGAAGCCCGAAGGAGGTCCAAAGCCTCACGGGGAAGTTGGCCGGACTTAGCAGGTTCCTCTCCAAGGCGGGAGAGAAGTGTGCGCCTTTCTTTAAGGCGTTAAGGGGGAACAAAAAATTTGAATGGACTTCGGAATGCGAGGGAGCCTTCCAAGCCTTGAAAGAGCAACTCACCCAAACCCCCTTACTTCAAGGGCCGAGATCGGGAGAAGACCTATCCCTATACCTGGGAGTGGGGTCTGAAGCAGTGAGCGCAGTGCTGATCCGGGAGGAGGGGAGGAAGCAATTCCCTATCTACTATGTCAGCCGAGTGCTGAAGAAGGCGGAGCTCCGATACCCAATCTTGGAAAAGTTGGTTTTCGCATTGGTGGTGGCGGCTCGGAGGCTCCGGACCTACTTTCAGGCACACTCCATCAGGGTAGTGACGGATCACCCGCTTCGCAAAATCATGGAAGGGGTGGAACACTCGGGAAGACTGGCGAAGTGGTCCGTGGAGCTGAGCGAGTTCGATATTACGTTCGTACCCAGGACATCAATCAAGGCCCAAGCGGTGGCGGACTTCATGGCCGACTACACGACCGAGGTGGGGGAACATAAACCACCTCCCCCAGCGGCATGGAGGATGTTAGTGGATGGTGCCTCAGGAAAGCACTCCTATGGAGGGGGAATCATCCTAGTGAGTCCCCAAGGGACAAAGATCGAGCAAGCCTTGAACATCCATTTTCCGATTACCAACAACCAAGCGGAGTACGAGGCAGTGATAGCGGGCCTGCGGTTAGCTCGAGAACTGGGAGTGCAAGATGTGGAGGTCTCGACGGAC
This sequence comes from Dactylorhiza incarnata, assembly GCA_033032865.1. Taxonomy (NCBI): domain Eukaryota; kingdom Viridiplantae; phylum Streptophyta; class Magnoliopsida; order Asparagales; family Orchidaceae; genus Dactylorhiza; species Dactylorhiza incarnata. The sequence goes on along the minus strand of JAWHQI010000154.1, from coordinate 4,170,951 downwards.
TCCATGGTGGTAGCATGTCAAGTCAAGGGAGAGTTTGAGGCAAAAGACCCGACCCTCCTGCGGTACTTGGAGAAGGTCAAGGGAGTCATCGGGCAATTCCACACTTTCTCCATCAAACATGTGCCAAGGGAAGAGAGCACCCCCGCGGACCTCCTAGCCAGGTTCGGTCCTCGAACAGGAGGGACGGTTTCAGAACACTTCCGACCCTCCATCGAGGAAGGGGAACTGATGGAGGTGGATCAGCGGGTCTCGTGGATGGATCCCTTCATCTCCTTCTTGTCATCAGGGAAGTTCCCTGAAGGAGACATAGACAGGCGACGCTTCAGATATAAGTCGGCTTATTACTCTTTGCATGCAGGAGGGCTGTACAGGAAGACTCTCTCGGGACTCCTGGCCCGTTGCGTTTCAGAGGAGGAGGTTCCGAGAGTCCTAGAAGAAATTCACTCCGGGGAGTGTGGGAGTCACTCCGGGAGCCGAACTCTGGAAGGGAGGGTGTTGAAACAAGACTATTTCTGGCCCACCCTCAGCAAGGATGCGGCGGAATTCGCAAGGAGGTGTTCAAAGTGCCAGCTCTATGCTCCACTCCAACTCCTCCCAGCTCAGAGGCTCCGAACCATCACTGCTCCCTGGCCCTTCGCCGTATGGGGGTTGGACCTAGTTGGCCCTTTCCCTCAAGCTAGCGGCCAAAGAAGGTTCTTACTGGTCATGATCGATTATTTCTCCAAATGGGTAGAAGTGAAGGCGCTCGCCAAGGTAACATCTCAAGTTGTGAGGAATTTTGTATGAGGAGAAATAATTTGCAGGCACGGCCTCCCCCTGGCTATAGTGACGGACAATGGGCCGCAATTTGCTAGCGAAGAATTCGTTAGCTTCTGCGCCCAGCTTGGCATCGACCTCAGGTTCGCATCGGTTCACCACCCAAGAAGCAACGGCCAGGTGGAAGCGGCAAATAAAGTAATCGTCAACCTACTGAAGAAGAAGGTGGAGAACCTCCAAGGGAACTGGGTAGAGCAACTACCATCCGTTCTCTGAGCCCTGAGGACTACCCCTAACACCGCCACCGAGGAGACCCCGTTCAAACTTTCCCATGGATCCGAAGCAGTCCTTCCCATCGAGTTCGAAGTAAAGACCCCCAGGGTGATCGCCGCAGGTGAAGGGGATGAAGAGTGGCTGGTGGCCAACGATGAAGAACAAAGGCTATCCTTAGACCTGGTGGAGGAACTCCGGGACCAGGCCACCATCAGGCAGGAGGAAATCAAGCGGCGAATGACCCGGTATTTTGACAAACACATCAGAGTAAAACACTTTCAAAAAGGGGACCTGGTCTTGAAGAAGGTCGGCGCGGCTGGGAGAGGGGCCGCGGTAGGTAAGCTCAACCCCAATTGGGAGGGTCCATACATTGTAAGTGAAGTGCTCAAATCAGGGGGGTATCACCTCCGAGATGTGGAAGGGGTACCTCTAGGCCGAGCAAGAAGTGGGGACGATTTGAAACGATTCTATCCTTGAAAATTTTATGATGATGTTAGTTGAATATTTTACCTCATCACTTGATAATTATAACTACTATGCGAAGGCAAGCACGGTGACAAGTTTTTATGCTGGAATGCCCCAGATCGATTCCGCTCCCGGGCTCTCACTAGACGGGGGGTGCAGGTTGATCTCTGGAGAGGATGGCATGGTGACAAGTTTTTACGCTGGAATGCCCCAGATCGATTCCGCTCCCGGGCTCTCACTAGACGGGGGGTTCAGGTTGATCTCTGGAGAGACTGGCATGGTGACAAGTTTTTACGCTGGAATGCCCCAGATCGATTCCGTTCCCGGGCTCTCACTAGACGGGGGGTTCAGGTTGATCTCTGGAGAGGCTGGCAGGGTGACAAGTTTTTATGCTGGAATGCCCCAGATCGATTTCGCTCCCGGGCTCTCACTGGACGGGGGGTTCAGGTTGATCTATGGAGAGGCTGGCAGGGTGACAAGTTTTTATGTTGGAATGCCCCAGATCGATTCCGCTCCCGGGCTCTCACTAGACAGGGGGTTCAGGTTGATCTCTGGAGAGGCTGGCACGGTGACAAGTTTTTATGCTGGAATGCCCCAGATCGATTCCGCTCCCGGGCTCTCACTAGACGGGGGGTTCAGGTTGATCTCTGGAGAGGCTGGCAAAGTGACAAGTTTTTATGCTGGAATGCCCCAGATCGATTCCGCTCCCGGGCTCTCACTAGACGGGGGGTTCAGGTTGATCTCTGGAGAGGCTGGCAGGGTGACAAGTTTTTATGCTGGAATGCCCCAGATCGATTCCGCTCCCGGGCTCCCACTAGACGGGGGGTTCAGGTTGATCTCTGGAGAGGCTGGCACGGTGATAAATGTTTATTTCAGGAGAGGCTGACAAAGTGATGAGTCTCGATGCTGGAAGACATCAGTTCCATTCCGCTCCCGGACAAGAAGATGAGTTCTTTATAAGGTCAGGATGAAATGCATCAGGTTAGCAAGGCTTCGGCGCTGACCCTATCCTTCTCGCTCGGCGGGCCTGCTCGCTCGGCAAGGAGAGATTTCGCACGATAGTATGCGAGTGACGAGAACCAACCCCATGCGCTCCGGGGTATCCGACGCTCGGGCGAAAGGTTGCCGGCGCAGGGTAACAGGCGAGTTCTCGCCGAAAAGAAAACACCTCGCGAGACCTAGAGAAAAACGCATACCTAAAGAGTAATAATCCTAAGGCGAATAACGAAAGGCCAGAGCAGCCAAAAAGGTCATATACCCGTCTATTCAACAACGTAAAATGCGAGAACGGTCATCGCGGGAATAGCCTACATACAAATGAACATCAAGATAAGCAAGAGCGAGATATCAACACAAAAAACAATACAGCGAAAAGAGCGAACACAACGCAAGGCCAAAAATATGTATCCATTCATTTCATAGTTCGATTTACATAAGGCGGCGATCTCGCCAGCCCGAAACAAAACAGAACAAAATCAAGTTGTAAGCCTCATTGATCGCTCGCAGACACTTCCTCGTCGTCGCTGCTCTTCATTGGCGGAAGCGGGAGGAAGAGCTCAGGGACGATATCCTCCAGAATCAGGTCGGCCGCGTCGGCGGTTAGGAGGTCGGCCGCCTTCATCATCTGGAAGATGTAGCGAGCCGACTTAGTAGACTACAAGCGGACCTCTTCGTCTCGCGCTCGCCGCTCTTCCTTTAGACGGCGGGGGGAGGGGGGAACGACGGCACGGGTGAGATCGCAGTTTAGGGCTTTCAACCCAGCCACCTCGCCCTCCAAGTCCTTGATGCGAGCGTCGGCTCTTCCGGCGGCCTCGACATCCTGCAAGTAAATTCAATTAAAGAAGCGAAATAGCCAAAGGAAAGGAAGATGAGGAAGTCTAGAAAACTCACCAGACTGCCCTCTGCGGCGAGCAGCTTCTCCTTCAGCTGCGTGTTCTCGGCAAGGAGCCCCTGATAGGCCCTCGCGAGCTCCACGTTCTGAAGCTCCAGCTGTAAGCAGCGCCTCCCTGTCATATGGGTGAGCTCGGCAGAGCGCAACTGCGACCTCGCGCTCTCGAAAGCGAGAGTTCTCGCAGTCTCATCCTTATAAGACCCCGCATCCTCGCGCCCATAGAGAGCGAACGAGAGGTCGAAGGCGTGACCGCTGACGGTCTCCTTCTCTACCCAGGAGGGAAGGATGGTGGAGATGTCCACCCGGTTGGTCTCCGGTTTCCAGTTGACCAGGAGCTCGCCGGTCTCATCGCGGCGCCTCTGGCCGAGGCCGAAGTTGTAATGGTTGACGGGGATGGGCAGGACGGAGGTTCTAGAAGCCTCCTGGCAGGGCTCGTCGTCCTCACCCCTTGCGGAGAGGCCGGTGAGGTCGAACTCGTCGAAAGCCACCTCGCGGGGCTCCTTTCCCTTCGAGGAGGCGAGCGAGACCCCGCTCTTCTTACTCCTTTTCTTTGGCGGAGATTTCGGGGGAACGACATGACCACCAGAAGCTCCCGGTCTCTTGCGAGAAGAGGGCTCACCTGGAGTGACGGCGCCTCGGCAAGCCTCCGCCCCCATGGTCGCGAGAGCCAGGGTAGCGTCGGTTTTCCGATTGCTAGCGTAGGGGGGATGGAGAGGAAGATCCCGCTCGCCTAGAAAATAGTTGAAGCTTCAATAAGTACGAGATTACCGGAAAAGAAAAGGGGGGTCAATGATAGAGCGAGATCTTTTACCTTCCCCGGCGAGTACGGGAAGCAGCTTGTCGAGGTTGCGGCGGAGATGGACAACCTCAAAGTTCTTCTTGCAGAAGAACTGGTAGAGAAGGGCGTCGTGACCTCCAAGGGCAGCCGGCCGGTAGGTAGTCTCGCCGTGTTGGACGGGCGAGATCGGGATGTTACCGAAGTTCCCCTTGACAAGAAGGAACTTCTGGGCCCAGAAGTGGGATTTGTTGATGGTCTCGTCAACCTTAGGACCCGAGCCCACGAAGTAGGCAGTCCCGTCCTTGAAGGCGCGGAACGAGAACAGCTTCCGAAAGACCGGGAGGCTGAACTCGATGCGCTCCTCGCGAAAATAACAGGCGAACGGCGTGATTACAGCCATGGCATTAGGTGTGAGCTGGCCCGGAACAACGCCATAGTGCTTGAGCACCTGACGAACAGCGAGAAGATCGGGATTAGTTCACATGATGAGCGAGACTTGAAATGCAGAGAACAAGAAGCGAGCGAGAACGACCATTACCTGGCGAACTTCCGGCCACAGGGGGAGGCGCAGGCCGACCGCGAAATGGGCGGTAGGAATGGCCAACTCGTCGACCCGCGGGGCGTTGATCACGTCGTCCTCGCTAGGACGGCGTGCCTCAAAGGGGGGGTGACATAATCAGCGACCGCGCTGAAATACTCCTCGTCCGTCAAGTTGCAGTGGTAGAAGGTGTGCTCGGCAAAAGCCTTCGCAATCTTTCGCCGACCCTCCGACTCGTTAGCGTCGCCGTCCATCTTAGCGACCTGCGAGAAAGGAAGTAAAGCGAGAACGGGAAGGAGCGAGAGCTCTGAAGCGGAGGAAGGAGGTTGACAGTAAATGCGGTGGTTGACTCAGTTATGGCCGCCTATTTATAGCCAAAGCAAAATGGCGGGAAGAAGTCCAAGCGCCGGCGGGCGCGGGTAGCAGCGAAAAACATCACATCAAGTCCGCGGGCGAGAAAAACCTGCGGGGTTAGTACAAACAACATTTTTGCGAGATATATTTAGCGAGAACAGGGGGTCCTCGCGAGCATAATATAACATAAAAATGAAACAGATCTATTAGCAGCGAGCGAGAAATAATAAAAAAGCCAGTAATACTTATTGACAGAAGAAATAAAGCCAACATATGTGGCAAATATGCGAGTTGCGAGCCATGGCGAGATTGTCTAAAACAACGACACCCATTACAAATAATAATTCGGAACACAGCAGTTAGCGAGAATCATGGGGTAACCATTTCCACCTGCCCCCACCCCGCGACCCGGACCTCGGCGGTACCCTAGAGTTATAATAATCCTCGGCCAAACGGCCCTCCCTGTCCATGAGGTAGGCGTAGTCTCTCATCCTAGCTATATGAACCTCCGGCGTCGTGGCGTTCTCATCCTGGTCACGCTGTCTCGCCTGTCGGAGCCTCGCACACTCTTCCATCAAAACCGCGTGCCTGTCCTCGGTGGCTTCTCTGTCCCGCCTCGCCTGCATGTTGAGATCCATCAGCATCCGCCAATGTTTCCTCAGCAACTCCGCGGCTCGTTGCTTCATCATCTCGGGATCTCGCGGATCCCCTAAGAAGTCCTCCACCTGGTCTGGAAGGGGGGACATCTCGTCGTCGCCCAAATCGGAATCGGTAGGCGGATTTTCGGGATTCTCTGCAAGATATTTCGAAGGGGTTAGATGGCGCGCTTGAGTTCGCGCAGGGCAAGGGGTCGTCAGAATGCTTACCAAGCGGGGGGGGGGGGGGGGGGGGGGGGGGCGAGAAGTCGAGGGACAGCCCTGGAACACGTTGCCGTAGTGAGGGTAGAGAGATTTACCTAGGCCGGCAGGGTAGGCTGCGCTGTTGGTCGGAAGGATCTTTGGCGGCACAGAGCCACCGGTCTCCTCGCTCGTCAATAGTTGGAATCCGGGCTTATCTATGATTTTGTCAGGAGGCGGAGACGGAGGCCGCGATGCATGACGGGCCGAGGACTTCAGGGGCGAGGCTGTAAGAAGTAAGGAACGAAGGTCAAATGGTTGACAAGAAACATTTTGGCATGCGAGATCAAGATCATACCGGTGACGTTTTTTCCAGCGAGGTTCGTATCCGTCGGCGGGCTTTTGCGAGACCCATCAGCGGGTTCTCCAGTGTTCTCGTTCGGCAAAGCATCCTGCGAGTAGATATGAATCACAAGCAACTTTATTGACGTGGACTAGAGGAGTAGCTCGTACCTTCTCGTGGTGGCGATCGTCCGGGGAGGAGTCCAACAGCACAAAGTCGTCCCCGGTTCGGCGAGCCGCCCTCGCCTTTTTTATTTTTGGCAACTGAGCAGGAGGCGGCCGATTCATCCAGGCGGGGACCCTGGTCGTGGAGGGTAGCCCGCCGGCTCTCACCGCCCTCAGGCGAGCCTCGGCTTCTTCGGAAAGAGGCATCTCCAGGCAGCTACAGTGTCAGGCAAAGGGAAAGGAAGTGGCGGCGCACGCCACTAGAGACCCGGGACGATATTTATAGCCCACAAGATGGGTCCCACCAAAGATTCCTGACAGATCATCAAGGAGCTGGCGAATACCAAGGGTTGGATGTTTCTTCGCGAGCATAAATATCCTCGCGAAGAGCGGGGATTGTGTACAACCCCGATATTCGTCAGGCAAGGAGACGCGGTTCAAAGAAAGCAGTGGGAAGGAGGTCGCAAGGAAGGGAATCTTCCCTCTCAGGGGGCCCGCTGAAGGGCGAGCGAGAAGGGGCGGCGAGACAAGCGCTCGCGGGTGTGTTCGACGAACTCTTCAGTGTTCGTCGAGCTCCCCCGGCTTCCTGGACGGTCTCGCAGGAAGGCTCGCGAGACGGGGCCTCGGCCAATACCGCCAAAGGGGGGGCCAGCGAGGTTCTCGCAGGGCGAACACCTAGGAGGGGCCAGCGAGGTCCTCGCAGGGCGATCCCCTAGGAGAGGCACCGCGAGCAGGACTCGCGAGGGGGCCCGCGAGAGCATCTCGCAGGAAGGCTCTCGCAGTTCCTTGCCCATAAGCCGATAGGGTCAAATTATCCTTTTACCCTTGATGGTCTGCCTTTAGCCTCTCCAAGCAGCGGAGTTTGGCTGTTAGCAGACCTATCTGGGGTGCAGATAGTAAAATCAGAAGGCGGGATCCTGCTATTTGCAGGCCGTATCAGAAAACCTATAAATAGGACCTTAAGGGCACCTTTGGAGAGGACTCCACTTCAGCTTCTCTCTCCTCAGGCTTTCTTTGGTTAGCATTTTCAGAGCTCTCCAAGGTGCCCGAGTCTCAGCCTTGGCTTGGGAGGGGAAGCGCTCAACGATCTTCCGGGTTAGTGGAGGGACCTCCTCGCTGTGACTAAAGTCTTAGTTTTCTTCCTAATCTTCAGTCTACCTTCTCTGAGGGATCAGTAAGGACTAGCCGCCCCTCGTTTCAGCGAGGGCCCCGAACTCCACAAGAGGCCGAGAAATCGGTTTCAACAAGATCTACATGGCACAACCTGAAGGTTATGTCCATACAGATCTAAAGGATAAAGTGTGCAAACTCGATAAATCCATCTATGGGCTTAAACAAGCGCCTAAGATGTGACACATAAAGTGATAAAGAGCGTTGGATTTCAGTCCAGTCTCTCAGACAAGTGTCTCTATTACCGCTCGATGTCAAACCAAACAGTCATCATGTAACGACCCAGCTTTTGGCGTTCGAGCGGGACCCAGTCCACGATCTGTCCTCAGCTGGCCTCGTTACCGGGCTGCAGCCCAAGCACCCAACCCTTCTCCAGCCCACTGGCGGGTTGTTGGTGGCCACAGCCTCCCTTCGATGAGCCAAACTCGATAGTCAAGCATGCACCACGGGGACTTCCCAGGAGGTCACCCATCCCAGTACTACTCCAGCCCGAGCACGCTTAACTATAGAGTTCTTTCACAGCTCAATTGGTGATGAGAAGTGAAAGAACTCCATAGTTAAGCGTGCTCGGGCTGGAGTAGTACTGGGATGGGTGACCTCCTGGGAAGTCCCCGTGGTGCATGCTTGACTATCGAGTTTGGCTCATCGAAGGGAGGCTGTGGCCACCAACAACCCGCCAGTGGGCTGGAGAAGGGTTGGGTGCTTGGGCTGCAGCCCGGGTAACGAGGCCAGCTGAGGACAGATCGTGGACTGGGTCCCGCTCGAACGCCAAAATGCTGGGTCGTTACAATAAAAAGTGCACTTTTTATGTAACGACCCAGCTTTGGCGTTCGAGCGGGACCCAGTCCACGATCTGTCCTCAGCTGGCATCGCTACCGAGCTGCAGCCCAAGCACCCCAACCCTTCTCCGCCCACTGGCGGGTTGTTGGTGGCCACAGCCTCCCTTTTGATGAGTTAAACTCGATAGTCAAGCATGCACCACTGGGACTTCCCAGGAGGTCACCCATCCCAGTACTACTCCAACCCGAGCACGTTTAACTATGGAGTTCTTTCACTTCTCATCACCAATTGAGCCACCAACAACCCGTCAGTGGGCGGAGAAGGGTTGGGGTGCTTGGGCTGCAGCTCGGTAGCGATGCCAGCTGAGGACAGATCGTGGACTGGGTCCCGCTCGAACGCCAAAGCTGGGTCGTTACACATCATATGCATATATGTGGATGACATGTTGATATTGGGGTCAGACCATGCTGTCTTAAGGGATACTAAATCCGCTCTTGCAAAAACGTTTGATATGAAGGACCTTAGTCTTGTAGATACCCTACTAGGTATGAAAGTAAGAGTAGACAAGGGACGTGTCACTCTAAGTCAAGCTCATTACATAGAGCAGATTCTTAATACCTAGGGTAATAAAGATTGTTGGCCTGTTGAAACACCAATTGATCTGAACGTCAAGCTGCGTCCGAATGAAGGGACAAGCGTTGATCAAGTCAAGTACTCAAAGATCATTGGAAGTCTCATGTACGCCACAAGTTGCACTAAACCAGACATTGCCTTCTCCATAGGCATGTTGAGTCGCTTTACCAGTAATCCAGGCAAAGAGCATTGGGATGTCTTAGACCGGCTGATGAGGTACCTCAAAGGTACTAAAAGATCGCGCTCTGTGCTACACTGGTCACCCTCCTACTTTGGAAGGGTACTCTGATGCCTCCTGGTGTTCATAAGTTGGAAACAACAAATCCACAAGTGGATTCATATTCACCTTGGGTGGCGCTGCAGTTACTTGGAAGTCTAAAAGACAGACGTGTATAGCCCTGTCGTCTATGGAAGCCGAGTTATTTATCTTAGCTTCAGTTGGTGAAGAGGCAGACTGGATCAGGAATTTGATTTTAGACATTCCCTTGTCTAGACCTCAAGTCAATTCTTTAAGCCTGTACTGTGATAATCAGGCAGCCGTCCAAGTTATTAAGAATGTCCTCTTTAATACTAAGAGACGACAAGTACGACTGAGACACGCTCTTTTAAATTATCTGAAAGAATAGGGCATTATCACTTTGATCGATGTGAGGTGAAAGGATAATCTAGCTGATCCATTGACGAAAGGAATGCCCAAAGACCGATCAATCAAAACAGTGGGGGAAATGAGACTCAAGGCGATTTGAGATCTGTCTTAGTTTAAGGTCAGGCGATTCAGTTACGCCTTAGTCCTAATGTTTTGATTTCTTCACTTTCCTTTGTCAAAGCAAGCATGTTGTGCTTCACTGATGTTCTTGGTTGCTGAGTACAAATTTAGTGAGTTGTTTCATTCCACATTCGATGTTAACAACTTTATCGGATTTGTCTTCCTTCACTTGGAGGAGAGTGTATTCCACATTTGATAACACGATCTGACTTGTTTTGGACCTTCTCCTGTTGATTGGTTCCATTCCACATTTGATGAGTTCCAATTAACCCTAGAAGAACAGTAACCATGACATCACATATATGAACACAGATATAGCTGCGTTGTCCAGAAGTCTGAAATCATTTCGTTTGGAAACAGTTAATAGATTCTGCTGTTGAACCTAAAATACTCTACTTAAGTATCATCTTAGCTTAATTAAAATACTACGCTCTTATATGTAGAACTAGATACATGTACATTTTTCATGATTGAATTCATTCTGAATGAAATTCTCTGTTGGAAATTACAAGAGATGCTGATGACGGAGGAGCACTTGTTGTTTGGGATTCTTATGAGGATGCCCTACTGTACATCTGAGGATGATGACAGCTAGAGTGTTATTTGTGGTTTCTGATTTTTCTTCTGCTTAGAGCACTGTTTAGCTCTTCTTGTTTTTCACCTGTTGTTTGGACTATTATGCTCTCTGTTGATTTGGGACGCCGGGCGTATAGGTCCTGAGCCCTGTTTGTATCTGAGACTGCGATGTGTTGTGGCTGAGTTTTAGCTTACTCATGCGTGCTTACTATTATGCTCTCTGTTTGTATCTGGACACGGTTGTGTATTGAGTCGAATTTGGTTGAACACTACACACACCAACCCCTTTTCCAACGTCGGGTTTACCGCGGACATAGGAGAAGATTGTTAGGTTTATTAATATATATGTCCGCGCGTGTCAGGACCGACTCGAAACGACCCGTTGGGTTACGTGTCACTAGGGTTAGGCTCTACGCTGGAGATACTACATAAGGTCATTTCACACCGATGAGTCTTAGTGGACTATTTTGAGCGGAGCCACAATAACAGTTATCACGCCAAACATACATTCTATGACGGTGGCGTTTTTTTCCAAACTCACCAGAACAAAAACGATGCGACAAACGGAGCCCGATCTCTCCTAAGGAACTCTATCCACTTTTATCTTCAAAATTAGTTTTTTTTTTCTTGGTGGCGATTATAACCATCGTCATGTCAAACACATGTGGTGATCATAACCAAACGAACCGTCATGCATTTGGCTTTCTTCAGTTGCACACACAAGAGGAACTAACTGAGCAATACTTCCGTTAGAGCATAAAAGAACAATATAACACAAGAAAATCTTGACAAAATGAGATCTTACTCTATTCTCTAGCGAATATCATGGAAGCATCCAATTTACAATGCATCTCATCATCGTCGGTGGCCATATCCCAACTATTTAGATGCATCCCCTTCACAATATATAAGTCTCTACTGAATTCTTCAATATTGGATTAGCGCGAACCCAAAGCTTAAAAAAAACTACCTTCTCCCCTTCTTCCATTCCTCTATCACCTACCAAGTCAAAGACTACACTATGACTCCGTTTGGCACAGTGGTTTGGCACAGTGGTGGCGGTCATGAACGCGGTGGTAAAACCGTCATTCATGAACGCCCACCTAAGGAACTTCATCCACTTGAACATAAAAATAGACGAAGTTCCTTAGGTACCCGTTCACGAATGACAATTTTACCGCCGTGTTCACGACCGTCACCGTCGTGCCAAACGGAGCTTATATCTCAGAATGTTTGTCCATCCTGCCACTTGATAGGAACAAGAAAGATCAAAAAATAAATCAAATGTGTTCATCAGCAAGGCACACACTCTGAATCCTCAAAAACTGGTTCAATGAAATCCAAACCTGGGAAATGGCCAATATCATGGCCAGGAACAGTTCCAAATGAATCGTGGAGGCCAACTGAAAACTCCTCTGGTTGACCACCACCACATTGAAAGTAATCTGCCATATGATTTCCCAGTGACATCCCACTTAAAGCAGCATCTTCCATGCTGGAACCAAGCAACCAGTCTCCACAAATGCCAGCACGCCCATAAGGATCAAACATACAAGGAACCCCCAGCGTGTTCGTCGGCAGAGCCGCGCCCCATAACTGGACACGAGTATAAAACGGCGGCGGAATCGAACCGCTGGACAGTCCAAGAGCACTCTCTACACCCTCAAGCATCTCCGCCTTCACCCTTTCGGCCGTGACATTGGGAATGTTCTCCTGTGGAACCTTGTTTCGTCTCCCAAATCTAGCTGTGCTAAAAAATGTCCAACATTGAGGGGCGCCGTTACCACTCTGAAGAGGAAAAAGTTTACTGGTGTTGTTAGCTATCCATGAAACAGAATCAACGCCCTTCACAAAAGCTCCTTCCAACGCATTTGAATCTCCGTCGTGGGGAACAGGAAGAGAATCTTTGAATGCTGCGAGAAGTGCCCAAATAGAACTCAGTTCAAGCCTCTTCATCTGCCGGAAAAGCTGCGGCAGACCGGAAGAAGATAGCAGGCGGTTGGCGCACTTTCCATTATGGGCGATGACGACGGCATCAAAAGAGCCGCGGGGATTTTTGTTCTCCGTCAAGTGCCACATGCCGTTGAAGGGCTCCAGTTTACTGATCCAGCATGGCCGGATGATTTGAACATAGTTGGAATTTTTCTGAAGTGAATCTGCTAGGGGGCGCATGCCTTGGATTCCAATGTACTTTGCGGTGGAGCTAGGGATTGTCGTGAATCGCCCGCCTGCTTCGAGAACTCCGACCGCGCCCATCCATTCGCGAACCAGTCCTTCCGTCATCCATCTTTCAACCAGTTTCTGGAATCTCGCGTCACTTGCGGTGAAGAACTGAGCGGCGTGATCAAATACTAGGTGTTGCTGGGATTCAACAAGCGCCCTCGTTGCCATACGACCTCCGAGGCCATGAACTCCGGTGTCAAATACAGTGGATCGAATGCCCCTTTCCTCGAGTGTGGCGGCGCAGACGAGGCCCGAGATTCCTCCGCCGATGATGGCGACCGAGGGGCTGCGGGACACGGGTGCGTTGAATGACACCTGCTCCTGCGAGAAGCTCTTCTTCATCGCCAACCTCCGGGAAGCTCCATGTGAGCTCGTTTTCCTTTGAACGGGAGCTCTTACATGGCCCGGCGTTGCGCCCTCCGTGCGTCTTTCCGTCGAAGCGCAGAGGGTAATTAAAGTTCGGCAGATTCTGGGTTTTTTGTGGACTGGAGTGCAGGTGAACTTGAGGGGTTCGAGGATGAAGAGGGAAGACGGAGAAACCCTGGTCATGGCCGGATTCGGATAAGATTTTGCCGCGAACGAACAAGAGAAACCTTTTCAGGGCGGCGGGAGTTTGGGCCAATATGGCAATGCATTGAATTTGGGCCTAACTAAAATAATAAGCGCACTACTAGTGGGCCTGCAAAAACCAGAGGTAATTACGTTGGACCTAGTTATTATTATATACAGTTTATACTATTATAAAGTTTCATACACCAAAATTATATTCCTAATTTCACCCTTCATTTAATTTATATATATATATATATAGATAAAGTTAACAACAAAATAAAAAATAAAATTATAGTAAATTAAAAATAAAAATACATAAATGAGATAAAATAATAATAATACTTTGCACAAGGACAAAATCGCATTGCTACTAATACCAAGAATATTAGGATTTAGGATTTCGTCCTATAAATACCTCTGTTGGGGGCAATGTGTGTGTATAACCCGTAATTCTCGACGAAGCACCTTCGCACTAACCTTCAGATCGATGGGGTCTGTTTATGGTCCCTCTTTTTCTTCTTCGCGCTAACCTTCAGATCCAAGTCGCGGAAACACGGAATCAGTAACCTTCGCCTACACCTACGTCCGAACATTTGGAGCTAGGGTTTTCCTGGCTTCAACACTTTGGTTCGGTGATCATGGACCGTAGTCAGAGGAGGAAAGTCTAGCGAGAATACGTCATGGATCATGATGGCGAGCTAGAGGCCAAAGACGACAACTCGCGAGTATGGCGAGTTCTCGCGAGTAGGGCGAGCTCCTTCCTTCCCCGCCCATAGGTGAGTTCATGCATGCGAGTTCCAGAGACGAGCTCAGATTAGCGACTTCAATACTCGGCATAGGCGAGCACCTTCCTTACTCGCCCATAGGCGAGTTCAAGAAGGCAACTTCATGCAAGCAACATCAAATTCGGCGACTTCATAGAGGCGAGATCCTTCATTACTCGCCCATAAGCGAGTTCCTGCAACTGTTCTACTCGCAAATTGGTGAGTTCCCGATGGCAACCTCATTTGCCCGTGAGTACTTTTGTATGACTAACAAGCAGGGGTGTTAATTATGAGTTCACCACCATAAGCAAGCATATAAAGTGTTACGCGAGCTCCTACTCGTGATGATCTTCATGCTTATAAGTTGTTCTCTTATATTCCGCGAGCTCCTTACTCGCGATGATTTCCTTCAAGCAACTTACATTCCACGAGAATGCTTACTCGTGACGTTATCAAGATGGTATTCCGCGAGCTCCTTACTCGCGATGATTTCCTTCAAACAACTTACATTCCACGAGAATGCTTACTTGTGGCATTTTCAAGCTGGTATTCCGCAAGCTCCTTAATCGCGATGATCTCCTTCCATTAGCTGTGTTCTATGAGGGGTCTTACTCATGAGGTATTCTAGTTGGTATCTTGCGATGCTATGTTGGCGATGATCTCCTTCCATCAGCTGTGTTCCATGAGGTGTCTTACTCATTAGGTATTCCAGTTGGTTTCCCGCGATGCTATGTTCGCGATGATCTCCTTCAATCAGTTGTGTTCCATGAGGGGTCTTACTCATGAGGTATTCCAGTTGGTATCCCGCGATGTTATGTTCGCGATAATCTCCTTATATCAGCTTATGTTTCACGAGAGTTCTTACTCGTAAGACCTTCAAGTTGATATCTCGCGACCAAACAACATGTCATATTATCTATAAGTATTAATTTCAACTAATCAGTAAGGTAATATTTGCGTTTTTCTGTAAAAATGAATGAAGTTCCAAGATCATATCGAGGTGAAGCCCCCTTCGCAAGTAGTTTAGAATGTGAACCTCAGACTAAACTCTTTTAACCCTCAAGTTAGGTGATGAGACGGTGACTCGGGATAATAGTGCATCGTCCTAAGACCAAGTATCTACATTGACAGTCGAGATCAGCTCCCCCCTTGCATATTGGCCGACGATCCCTCGAGTTCACTTTTCATCCACTTGAAGAGTTACTAGAAGAGAGTCTGAAGTTGTACTCTAGATTATCTTATAGGTGATGAATTCTCTCTCAGCAATGATCCATGCCCATCTTCGTAAAGTGCTCGAGGAATTGGACCGTTGACTCACCTTTATTGACCCCCAGGGACGGGTGATGGGACGGTGCATCGAGATAACGAGTTTTCCTAAATCCAAGCCTCTGCATTGCGGTCGAGATCAGCTCCCCTTTGCATGTTGCCCGAATAACCCTCGATCGCATTTCTCATTCGACTGGAGAGGTTACTAAAAGAGAGTTTGGACGCCAACCTCCCAACTCGACGAAGAGATGGTCGATTTCACTGACGTAGGGACCCTTGCATAAATGTGTCGTTGAAAGAGCTAAAAGCTCGCAGCAAAGTCAAGTTCAAACGGTCGTTTCTTCCCGTCATATAAATTAGTGCGGTTAACCCCCTCTGATTATTGAGTGACGGGACGATGATCCTTCAAGAACCAAGGACCCGGAGTAGGATGGAGGCATCTGGATCGTGTGTCCCCTTGTACCCCGACTGTCATTCCCTACTTGTCAGTTCTCTCAGCAACTTGCATCAAAGTAGGATGGAGGCCTCAGGATTGCGTGTCCCCTTGGAGCCCTCCGACTGTCATTCCCTTATCCAAGATCCTTCGTCATCTCAGTAAGTGGTAGGATGGAGGCCTCGAGTGTGCGCGTCTACCAGGATCCCGCGAGTGTCATTTCCCCTCTTTAGGTTTATCCACCTCCAGTAGAGCTCGACTCCTGCTAGGTGTCGACTTCCTCTCCACCTCCAGTTGAGCTCGACTCATGCTAGGTGTCGACACTTCTCCACCCTTAGTTGAGCTCGGCTTCTGCTAGGTGTCAACTTCCTCTCCACCTTCAGCTAAGCTTCGCTCCTGCTAGGTGTCGACTCTTCTCCACCCACAGTTGAGCTCGGCTCCTGCTAGGTGTCGATTCTTCTCTACCCAATGTTGAGCTCAGCTCCTACTAGGTGTCGACTCTTCTCCACCCATAGTTGAGCTCGGCTCCTACTAGGTGTCGAGTCTTCTCCACCCACAGTTGAGCTCGGCTCCTGCTAGGTGTCGAGTCTTCTCCACACACAGTTGAGCTTGGCTCCTGCTAGGTGTCGACTCTTATCCACCCACAGTTGAGCTCGGCTCCTGCTAGGTGTCGACTTTTCTCCACCTCTAGTTGAGATTCGCTCCTGCTAAGTGTCGACTTATTCTCCACCTCCACTTGAGCTCGAATCCTGCTGAGTGTAGACTCTTCTCCACCCACAGTTGAGCTTGGCTCGTGCTAGGTGTCGACTTCCTCTTTACCTTCAGCTGAGCTTTGCTCCTGCTATGTGTCGACTCTTCTCCACCCACAGTTGAGCTCGGCTCCAGCTAGGTGTGACTTCTCTCCACCTCCATTTGAGATTTGATCCTGCTAGGTGTCGACTTATTCTCCACCTTCAGTTAAGCTCGACTTCTGCTAGGTGTTAACTCCTCTCCACCCATAGTTGAGCTTGGCTCCTGCTAGGTGTCGACTTCCTCTCCACCCACAGTTGAGCTCGGCTCCTGCTAGGTGTGACTCTTCTCCACCTCCAGTTGAGCTTCGCTACTAGGTGTCGACTCTTCTCCACCCACAGTTGAGCTCGACTCTTACCACGTGTGACTCTTCTCCACCTCCAGTTGACCTTCACTCCTGTTAGGTGTCGATTTCCTCTCCACATCCAGTTGAGCTTCGCTCATGCTAGGTGTTGACTTATTCTCCACCTCCAGTTGAGCTTCGCTCATGCTAGGTGTCGACTCTTCTCCACCTCCAATTGAGCTTCGCTCCTGCTATGTACAACCTGTATTCGTCGAGTGGGTCCCACAGGCCAACTGGCGAGACCTAGGTCAGTCAGATCATTCGCCCCGGCTCAGACAGGTGAAAATACCCCCGGGTTAGTGGGGGTAAGCTGCAGGAGAGAAGGAGCTAGGCGAGTGGTGCCCTCACGGACCACTCGCCCGGAAGCGTGGGCATTCGTCCAGCTAAGCGGGTGCCCAGCGGGTGGTACCCTCACGGACCACTCGCTCAAAAAGGCTTTGAGGGGGAAATGACCATAATACCCCTTGTGGGCTGCAAATAGACCTTCAGAACAGCGGAGTTAGGCTGTTAGCAGACCAATTTGGGGTGCGGTTAGTAAAACTAAAAGGCGGATTCATGTTATTTGCAAACCAGCCTAGAAAAATCTATAAATAGACCCTTAAGGGCACCTTGGAGGGGATCCGATTCCTTGAGAGTCCTCTCCTCCATGCTAGTTTTGGTTGGCAGTCCGTGTCCTCCAAGGTGTCCGGCTGAGCTTTGGTTTGGGAGGGGAAGCTCTCTAAGATCTTCCGGGTGTGTGGCGGGACCTCCTCGCTACAGCCTAGGGTCTATTCCAAGTTTCTCATCCACCGGTCAGAGAGTCTAGGGAGGGAGAAGTAAGCGTCGGCTACACCCCCCAGTGGGTCCGAACTCAGGAGACCAGTTGCTGGTTTCAACATTTTTGGTGCGGTGAGCGTGGACCGTAGCCGGTGAAGGAAAATCTCAAGCTAGGTTCGATGACAGGAGGTGGGGAAAATGGTTCAGACTCAGGCCACTCGCAGCCGCCAGCAACAGGGGAGTGGCTGGAGATGTTTGAGAAGTTCAAGCGAGAAGTCCTGCAGACAGTTCTCGCTGGGCGGAGCGAGTGCGAGACCCCGGCAGTCCCCGTGGTTCCGCCCCTGCAGATCGGCGAGAACGCACCGGGGCAGCGGCTGGGGAAGGAGGTGCCAGCAGAAGGCAGTGCGCGAGATCTCCCCGGGCGGCAGCTGTTCAGCTGCCCGGCGAGTGCTGAGGTGTGCGAGCTGGCTCCGCGCGAGAGGACCATTCGCCGAGCAGGGGAAGGGAGCCCCTTTTGCGAGATGATCCTCTCGGCCCCAGTGCCAGAGGGGTTTCGAGGGCCGGAGATGTCCTACTACACCGGCAAGGAGGACCCAGTCGTGCACCTGCAGTGGTTTGAGGACATGACGTCAATCCTTCCCATGTCGGATGCTTTTCAATGCCGACTCTTCGCAACCACCCTGAAGGAGAAAGAAGGGACTGGTTCCACCAGCTTCCCGCAGGTTCCATCTACGCGTTCGATGATTTGCGTCGGGGCTTCCGGCTGCGCTTCTCGACGTCGAAAAAGAGGAAGAAGGATGCGGAGGCTCTCTTCAAGATCAGGCAAAGGGAGGGGGAATCCCTGGCACATTACGTGGATAGGTTCCAGGAGGAGATACACCTTGTGCAGGAGGTGCCGGGATTCGCCCTCAAGATGGCGTTCATCGTAGGGTTGCGAGATGGGTTCTTCAAGATTGACCTAAAGAGAAGGCCTCCTTTGTCCTTTGAGGAGTTGATGGAGCGAGCAGCAGAGGAGATTGAAGGGGAGGCGGCCAACCCGGAGTTCTACAAGAGGTTGGCGAAGATGAGCGAGCCCGAGGTGAGGCAGCAAGAAGGAAGGAGGCGAGAAGAACCCAGGGGTCAGGGGTTCGAAAGACCGCCTCAGAATTGGAGGAAACAAGAGCCCAACAACAGGTTGGGCTGGAGGCACCAGGAAGGACCAGCGAGAGGTCAGGAAGGGGGTATCAAGGAAGAGAGGCGGGAGGAATAAATCCGGGGTGGAGGCAAGGTCCCAGACCCCCTCACCCCCCAAGGGAGCAAGCTATGGCAGTAGACCGAGGAAGAGGAGGTAGAGGAGCAAGAGGAGGGAGAGGAAGAGCAGGAAGAGGGGACAGGGTGGCGTTGCCCTATTGTGACTTTCACCAGGAAGAAGGTCACGCGACCGCCACCTTCCCAGAATTCTTGGAGATGAGAGAGAGAGGTCAACCACGACGGCAGCAGGCCGGGATCGAGGAAGTGCTCCCAGAGGCGGGAGAGGACCGATGCGAGGACAGGGCGGATACAGGAGCCAGGGGGAATCGGGGTGATTCATGGTGGGGTTGGGATAGAAGCCTCTCGCAAAAGGAGCTTCTAGGCGATATTCTGGAGAGACGTCGCATCAACTTCCTAGACCCCACCCCCCACAGAGAAGCTCACCTTCTCCTCGGAAGATATGCCCGATTATGAGGACCCGTTCTGCGACGCCCTGGTGATCCAAACGGCGATAGAAAACCTCACGGTCTCCCGGATCCTGGTGGACAATGGAAGCTCGGTGAATGTTATCTTCAAGAAGGCTTTCGATGCGATGGAGGTGGAGAAGAAGAGGGTGCAGGCCTTTGATGGGCCGATGTTTGGTTTCTCAGGAGAAAGGAAGGAGGTTGAGGGAGGTGTCGGCCTCCAGGTGACATTAGGAGGGGTCCCGAGGAACTGCCGGTTCATCATCGTTGACGCTCCGAGCAGCTACAATGCCATATTTGGGCGCCCCCTCATCAGTGCCTTCCGATGTGTGCCCTCATCATACCACCAGTGCTTGAAGTTCCATAGTGGAGGAGTCTAGATCCGAATCCGGGGAGATGCAAAGGTGGCCAGGTAGTGCTATGTGACTGCCGTCAATACCATCTCTTGGATGGCGGAGGTTGAGAAGATGGATGAAGAGATGAGGAGGCCGGAGGGGCCAGAGAAAGGAGTGGAGAAGAGGGGAGAAGAGGAATAGGGTAGTGCCCAAAGAAAGGAGATGGAGGTAGCTCAGGAGGAGCAGGCCGAACCGATGGAGGAGGAAGGTGCGGCAGAGGAGAAGGCCAGGGTAGAGGGGCGAGAAGCGAGGGGCAGATGGGAAGAGCTGGCCCGGCTTGAAGCGGCAGAGGAAGTAGTGGAGATGGAGGTTATCACCCAGGGAGGAAGGGTGGAGAAGGTGCGTGTCAGCGGGGGCCTCAGCACGGAAGACATGGTGAGAATGCTGGAGTGCATTCAGAAGAACGTGGACATCTTCGCATGGAGCGCGACAGACATGCCCGGCATCGAAGCGGGCGTGGCTTGCCATCGTCTCAACCTTGAGCCAGGAGCCCTCCCCATCCGACAGAAAAGGAGGGCCTTCGCCGACAAACTCGAAGAACCAATTCGCGAGGAGGTGGCCAAGCTCCTTGAAGCAGGTTTTGTATCGGAGATCCAGTATCCAGGCTGGGTCTCCAATGTCATCATGGTAAAAAAGGGCGATGGTCGCTGGCGTATGTGTATTGACTTTTCTTTATTAAACAAAGCCTGCCCTAAGGATTGTTATCCCCTGCCTCGGATTGACGCGCTGGTTGACTCAGCCGTCGGTTTTTCTGTGATGAGTTTTTTGGATGCTTTTTCATGTTATCACCAGATCAGGATGCACCCCCGGATATCAAAGATGTCTCTTTCATCACCCGGGAGGGGTGCTACTGCTATAAGATGATGCCCTTTGGGCTGAAAAATGCAGGAGCAACCTACCATAAGATGATGGACCGGGTTTTTAAGGAGCAAAGAGGAAGAAACTTGGAGGTTTACGTAGATGACCTCATGGTGAAGAGAAAGAGCGTGGGCATTCATCTCCGAGACCTCGAGGAAACCTTCGCTACCCAACGCAAGTATAAGATGCGCCTGAATCCCCTAAAGTGTGTGTTCGGGGCCAGCAAGGGGAAATTCCTGGGACACCTTCTCACCCCTTCGAGGGTAGAACCTAACCCGGACAAGGTCAAAGCCATCATGGAATTGGGATCGCCTCGGAATGCCAAGGAGGTCCAGCGCTTGACGGGAAAACTCGCGGGGTTGAGCAGGTTTCTCTCCCGGGCCGGAGAGAAATGCTCCCCCTTCTTCAAAACGTTACGAGGCAACCAGAAATTCGAGTGGACAAAGGAATGCGAGGAAGCCTTCCAGGCCTTGAAGGGTCAGCTCACTGATGAGTCCCAATTATATACACATTTTTGGACTCATCTGGGCCGATTATTTAGTCTTTGCACTTCACATTAGACATGTTTTCATTCCTATTTAATACTCCATGCTAAGTGCACTTCTAGGCCCGTTTTGATGTTATTTCTTGTTCATCTTCGTTTCTAGTTTTCATGCAGTGTTAAGTGCCACCTTCAGTGGCTAGACTGGTGCTGTATGCTGGAACAGGAGTCGTGCAGGTGTTCCCGGTACAATTCTGTACAGGAACACTGCGCACGATCACTGGCTCCAGCGCGCACGACCACTGGTCGTGCGCCACTGATCGTGCGCACTTAACGCCCATTTTATGAGTTCTGTTTGGGCTTATCGCACGACCATTTACGATAGTGCGCACGACCGGTGGTCGTGCGCAACCGGTCGTGCGAACATGTATTTTATAAATTTCTTTCCTTTCAGGCTCCACCCAGGTAGCGCGCACGATCGCAGAACTCTAGTGCGCACGACCACTGGTCGTGCGCCAATGACCGTGCGCAGTATTCGTTTCAGCGCCTATATATATCCTGTTCGCGAATTAGGGCGGGATCACAATCGGGAACTCCGTTCAGTCCGCCGTTTTCGCCCTTTCCACAGGTTTTCCACCCCCTAGGCCTCCTCCATCATCCTTGAGCTCCAAGGAGAGGTTTCTAGCCCAAAGATCGCCAACATCGAGCAAGGAGGTCGTGTATCGGAGGAGATTGGATCGTGACACGAAGAAGACGAGCCATTGGGAGGAGGTGACAGCCCTCCTCTACCTCGGACGCAGTTGAAGACCGAGATTGGACGCGGATTGACAACCCAGTGATTCCAACCGTGAATCTTCGGCAAGGCTTCGGATGTGGTCGACTCCTTTACTCTCTTTTTCCTTCCTTATGTTGTTGATTGTATAAACTAGTCCCCTCTATATTTTGATGATGTGTGCTATGAACAATATTGCTTAATGTTCATTTCATTTATTTGGAATCATTTAGTTCATATGTGCTTATTGAGGTGCGCCCCCATCTAATTTCCATTCCACCATCGTGTGCGGTGCCGCCCTAGCAATTGCTAATGGCGTGCTTGTCGAAGAGGTGACGGCGACCCTCATTCCGTTTGCCTACCCTTCCATCCGCTCTCACGAAGTAGCGCGTTCAAGGTCTACGTAGTCTTCTATCTCGCCAAGCGAAGCATTGCATAGCGGCATTGCATAGGAGTAGTTGTAATATTTTATTTTATTATTCACAACCAAAATCCCTTTTGTCCGCACTCCACCTATCGCTGGACTTCGATCTCAAGTCCTACCTCGAACGTTAACTCCACATTACTGTGTTCCTTGAGAGATTCGATACTCGGGGATTACTCCTCGTTTTATATTACTTGAACGATCGGTACACTGCCGTTTCGTGTCGCAGTCGAGCTACCGCCTATAGCGGTGTGTGAGATTAGCGCCATCAAGTTTTTGGCGCCGTTGCCGGGGAACACAGTCGTGTGAGTTCTCTGGAGAGGGAGAATCTGAGAGAGAAGCCCTTCCATTTGTAAATTGCGTTCCTTTGTTTAATTTCCTCATATTCTGTTTCCTGTTGTTAATTAGGTTGCGTTAGTAATTTTTGTTAGCTGTGGTAGTTCGCACACCAGTGTTTTTATTTTTGAATCGTTTTATCTTCGCACTATGTGGGCACATCTTAATTTCCGTTGTCGTTGGTGTGGAGCTACCTCCCACTCTAGTGATGAATGCCCTACGGAGAATAGTGGGCATAATTCTTCTAGCCCAGCATATGGAGCACCGACTTCGTCTGATACTCCATATGGTGCGCGTAAGTCTTATGGCTACTCTGCTGAGCCTTTACCATCTTACTTCTTTTCGGCTTCAGCACCCGCTGTGCCAAAGAAGCCCGCTAGGCAGTGCCGGTTTTGTCGGAGCACTGATCATGTTTTGAAGGACTGTGCCGAGTATCTTCGCCAATTGGATGAGGATGACGAGCCGGATATCCGGATCGTTTCAACTCCTAACTCTGGCGGCACACCTTCAACATCCGGTTATGTGTCTTTGTCACCTTCACATCTTGAAGGGAATGGCATGGATACGGTCACCGGATGTGCGGTTGATCTATGCACCGACATTGCTGAGCCTATTCTCCCAGTGCATCCACCACCCCTAGTGGATTCGATTCTTTGTGAGGAATCGGTGTTCGACTTCTATCCGAGCACTACTCCTCCCCCTGTTGTGCATACTACTTTCGTCTCTGACGACATTGTTGAGGATGTGTCGCGGGATGAGGCTGGCGATTTCTGTGTTATGCCTGCTCCTATGGAGGAGGACAACCTTCTAGGTGAAGAGGAGCTTTCCTCAACGCCGGTGGAGGAAGTCCAAATCTTGGGCATGGCCACTGTCGATCCCGCTGAACCTTGCGGCATTGATGACAATGCCAACATTATTTTACTCCCCCAACCTGATGGGAGTGAGACCGGGATCACTCCCCCGATTGATGTTCATTTATGTTCTTCGTCTTCTTTATTTCTTGATCCCCTTCCTTCATCTGAGTCTGTGCAGGTTGAATCTTCACAGGTACTTCAGGAGGACTTGGAGCTTTTTGCTCAAGTCAATGATGCGAGCATCCTTTCATGTGAGGAGGATTACTTCCCTTCCGTTGAGGAAGCTCCATTCATTGCCTTCGCCTCCTGCTGTCTCCCCGTTGACGACACCTTGCTAGGCAAGGATGTGTTTGGTGAGTTGAGTGAGGATACCCCCCTCTCTTCTTATCTTCTGTTTCCTCTACCTGCGTTAAGTAGGTATTATCATCTGTGTAGAGGAGTAACTGTTCTGTCGCTGTATCGGTACCCGCTACCGACACGCGTATTAGAGCAGTTACCTGTTCATTTTCACTATCATACGCCTATCAGTTAATATACATCTAAAACTTTTAAATAAGTCCTGTTGGGGGGACATGTAGCCCAACAGTTATCTAGGATTAATCTTTTTCTTCGTATTTGCATTGTTCTCCTGTCTACCCTATTTTCTTACGTTAAATTAGTTTTTATTACGGCTGCGTTTGGCCCCTCATGCGCGGTGGACCCTGGAACGCTCATAGGGCGCGGTGGATTCAGTTTTCATGAAGAAGCTGGACGCCGGAAAATTTCCTTCACGCACGATCGATGGTCGTGCGCATTATTTAACGCGCACGATCATTGATCATGCGATCGGCCCAGTTTCTTTATAAAAACCGGTTCGCCCGAGCCCTGTGTGCGCATCCTAGGTCTTCGCTCCCGTCGTCCTCTCGCTACTGTTCGTGCGCCGTTTCCGCTGGGTGCTCGCCGATCGTGCGTCCTCCCTCCCTCCGGTGAGCCCATTTCGGTTCTTCCTCCTTCGCTTGCCCTAACCCCACCATGAGTTCCAGTGCTCGCCATTTCGCCAAGGCCTACCACCGCTCTGGCCGTTCCTCCGCCTCTCCAGCTCAGATCCTTGCTCGAATGGCCACTTTTTCCAAGTATTCGCACACACGGCGATACAACTCACTGAAGGAGAAGCCATTTCTATCCCAACGTTTAGTCGATTGGAACGAGCTTAATTCTATCGGCGACAATGGCGAGTTGGGGGAGGTCGTCCGCCTTCGTTATTCATTTGATCACTGGAGCAGGGTGTTTGAGTGTGATGACCTCGGCTACCGGGAGCTCACATTGGAGTTTCTCGCAACGTTCGAGTGGGAGTTGCTGCCCTGCGGCCTACGTCCAGGCAAATGTTCTTTCCGAATGATGGGGAGAGTCTTCACTCTTTCTCTGGCGGAGTTGGCGGTGAGCGCAGGTTTTTACACTGAGGAGGAGGCTGCGGCGATTGATTTTTCGAGTACGAGTATCTCCTTCCCTGACGACGTCACCCCGCGTGCCGCGTGGTGTGCTCTCACAGGTCGTGACGAAGAGTATGTAGCCAGGAAGAGCAAATCCACCTGGATTGTCGCGCCTGCTCTCCGATACCTGCAGCACGTTCTTAGTCATTCTCTTGTCGCCCGAGCTCTCAGTCAGAATGTCGTGGGGTGGCAAGATTTGACTTGCTTATATAGTATGGAATTCCGGCTGCCCTTGCATCTGGGTTACTTGCTCGCTCTCTTCCTCCATCACGAGGCCACCTACGTCACTGGTGCCATTGGTGGTGCATACTATATCACTCGCATTGCAAAGGGATTGGGGGTTTGGAGTCAGCTGCCTCCGATGGTGCAGGTAACTGCACCCTCTTTCATCACCAGGGCCACCATGGTGAGCTTTCATTTACTGCGGGTTGTGGGGAAGAAGAGTAGGAGGCGTTTTGTGGTCGTGATGCCAGGTGATGCGCCTAGGGAGAGGCAAGTTGATGAGGAGCACGGAGAGCCGGCTGAGCCGCCGACCACTCACCGAGAGATAGCCCTCCAGCAGCCGCGGCGTCAGTCATCCATGCCGGAGCGGAAACACAAGGAGGAGGGTAGTTCTTCACGAGCACCGGAGGTCCCAAGCTTCAACCAGCGCCTTTCCGACTTGGAAGCGAATCAGTATTGGCTGACGGACTTCGTGTATCAGCAAGCCTTGCGGGGAGGACTGAATATATCCCCACCTCCTGGCCGTGCCGCATCTTCATCCAGACCTCCGCCGTCCGTCGTTGTTTTAGATAGTGACAGCGACGACGAGTGATTTTTCCACCCCGTGTGCAGGCCAACCTCAGTCTTATCTTGTTCTTGCTGCTGTTTATTTTTTTTTATGTCTCTTCGAGTCGTATGAGCTTACTTTATTTTGTTGTAATAATAACACTTTGACTCTGGATGCTCATCTGGGCATCGTTTTGTGAATTTTGTTTTCATATTTCGTCCCTTCTGTTATGTGCGCATTTGCCTAATCTTATTCGCAGGAACTGGTTCACCTCCATGGGTGACAACCCAGACTTGCTGTTTTTATTTTTATTTTTTTCTTTCTAACTTATTTCAATTCAGTTTTTATCTATTTTTGCTGCTTTTAGTTGTACCGTTTGCAGGTGTGCTTTGTACTTCGTGTTGGCGGATGCTGTGGAGTGTGCACGAAATTAATGTCAATCTTCCGGTATGCTCAATTCTGAGCATTGGGTAACACCTCTCCCTCCTAGCTTTCAGTTTTGTGATGTAATGTGTAGATTAAGTCTGGGGGAGAGCACGTGTTATCCACTATGCGTACGAGTTGCACCGCATGCTAGAAGTGCTTATATTTTTCTATACCATCATCATTATTCCACGCTTCATGCACCACTTCACCCACATGAGCGCGCGCTTTCCTATTTGTGTTGTTTTCCAAATAAACTATTTTGGTTAGGAATGTGAATTGGGGTGTTAGCTTAGGAATTACTATTTCGAGTGCGATGTTGACTCGAGCAGTGTTCTGGTCGCATCCGCATGCTTCAAAAGAATTTGAGTAGAACTAGATTGTTTCTATGCATTTAATTTATGTTTAGTATTGTTGCGTAGTTTTAGATTTATTATACTCAAATGGTGAATGTGAATGAAATTGGCGATAACCCGGTGTTGTGTGTGTACGAGCACTAGTCGTGTGTTGCTCGAGTCGGGAGGAAGGTTTACCTTTCTCGTGGGCTAAGAACTTGCCCCAAGCGACTCTCGAAGCATGGGCGAGAGCGGCTCGTCGAGTTAAACGTGATGTAGGCCACCTTTTGGCTAGTTTGAGCCTTGTCGTTCCATGACCTTTTCGCTCACCCTTGCAAGCCAAAATTGTGCCTACCACTCTTTTGTTCAGCTCCTCTTCATTCACCAAGGCCTGAAGCTTTGCCCATTTCGCAACCAAATAGATGTTTATCTGCACTCATGTTCTTGATTTGGTGTGATTTTTGGAATCTTTGTGATGTGATAAAGAAATAAATTTTATTTCCTGATTATGAACCAACCGGAGGATAAAAAAAAATATATGTTGTCGAAATGAAAACCAAAAAAAAAAAATAGTATCGAAAAGAAATCCTTCCGAGCTAAATAGAAAGTCTGTTGGTAATTGTGAAGTAGGCCGTGTGCACACCTAGTTTTCATGATAAGTCTGGGGGTGTGTCACACGAGCATTGCTTTTGGTTTTGTGTGGTGCAGCGTTCCGTTAGCTCAATTTGGTTGCGTAGCCTTCAATTTTATCCTTGAATATCACGCCGCAACCTAAGCCTAACTTAATCCTAAAAGTCCTATTGATTTAACTTGTGAGTTTGCTAACGCCGTGGAGAGAGTGTGACCGGGCGAGCGTATGGTTCACGACGTTGATGGATTTCAGCGGAGTTATTCCTAAACCCCGACCTTGTGCAACACCCGCCTTAGTGTCTTGTTACTTTCACACCGGGCATGATCGTTCGAATTCTTCATAATTCCCCAACTGAGTATAACTAAATCTCTACTTACGCTCTAATGCTTTCGTAAATTAGTTAGCATAATTAGAATCTCTTTTTTTACTAAATTTCTATTTGCATGCTTTTGTTACTTCGCATTGTACTCCTTTGTGTAATTTTCTTTATTAATTACCATTTTCACACTCCGCCGAATTCGTTTGCTCGGGACGTGCAAACAGGTAAGTCTGGGGGTGTGATGAGTCCCAATTATATACACATTTTTGGACTCATCTGGGCCGATTATTTAGTCTTTGCACTTCACTTTAGACATGTTTTCATTCCTATTTAATACTCCATGCTAAGTGCACTTCTAGGCCCGTTTTGATGTTATTTCTTGTTCATCTTCGTTTCTAGTTTTCATGCAGTGTTAAGTGCCACCTTCAGTGGCTAGACTGGTGCTGTATGCTGGAATAGGAGTCGTGCAGGTGTTCCCGGTACAATTCTGTACAGGAACACTGCGCACGATCACTGGCTCCAGCGCGCACGACCACTGGTCGTGCGCCACTGATCGTGCGCACTTAACGCCCATTTTATGAGTTATGTTTGGGCTTATCGCACGACCATTTACGATAGTGCGCACGACCGGTGGTCGTGCGCAACCGGTCGTGCGAACATGTATTTTATAAATTTCTTTCCTTTCAGGCTCCACCCAGGTAGCGCGCACGATCGCAGAACTCCAGTGCGCACGACCACTGGTCGTGCGCCAATGACCGTGCGCAGTATTCGTTTCAGCGCCTATATATATCCTGTTCGCGAATTAGGGCGGGATCACAATCGGGAACTCCGTTCAGTCCGTCGTTTTCGCCCTTTCCATAGGTTTTCCACCCCCCCTAGGCCTCCTCCATCATCCTTGAGCTCCAAGGAGAGGTTTCTAGCCCAAAGATCGCCAACATCGAGCAAGGAGGTCGTGTATCGGAGGAGATTGGATCGTGACACGAAGAAGACGAGCCATTGGGAGGAGGTGACAGCCCTCCTCTACCTCGGACGCAGTTGAAGACCGAGCTTGGACGCGGATTGACAACCCAGTGATTCCAACCGTGAATCTTCGGCAAGGCTTCGGATGTGGTCGACTCCTTTACTCTCTTTTTCCTTCCTTATGTTGTTGATTGTATAAACTAGTCCCCTCTATATTTTGATGATGTGTGCTATGAACAATATTGCTTAATGTTCATTTCATTTATTTGGAATCATTTAGTTCATATGTGCTTATTGAGGTGCGCCCCCATCTAATTTCCATTCCACCATCGTGTGCGGTGCCGCCCTAGCAATTGCTAATGGCGTGCTTGTCGAAGAGGTGTCGGCGACCCTCATTCCGTTTGCCTACCCTTCCATCCGCTCTCACGAAGTAGCGCGTTCAAGGCCTACGTAGTCTTCCATCTCGCCAAGCGAAGCATTGCATAGCGGCATTGCATAGGAGTAGTTGTAATATTTTATTTTATTATTCACAACCCAAATCCCTTTTGTCCACACTCCACCTATCGCTGGACTTCGATCTCAAGTCCTACCTCGAACGTTAACTCCACCTTACTGTGTTCCTTGAGAGATTCGATACTCCGGGATTACTCCTCGTTTTATATTACTTGAACGATCGGTACACTGCCGTTTCGTGTCGCAGTCGAGCTACCGCCTATAGCGGTGTGTGAGATTAGCGCCATCACTCACCAAGGCTCCGCTACTCCAAGGTCCCAAGGAGGGGGAAGATCTATCCCTATATCTCGGAGTCGGGACTGAGGCTGTAAGCTCCGTCCTGGTCCGGGAAGAAGGCAAGAAGCAGCTGCCTATCTATTACGTGAGTAGGGTCCTGAGGGAGGCGGAGCTCAGATACCCGATCTTGGAGAAGTTGGCCTTTGCTCTGGTCGTCGCAGCAAGAAAACTCAGGCCATACTTCCAGGCCCATTCAATTAAAGTAGTGACGGACCACCCTCTTCGCCAGATCTTCGAAGGAGTAGAGCATTCGGGGAGGCTAGCGAAGTGGTCGATAGAACTCAGCGAGTTCAATATCACCTTCGTCCCTCGGCTATCCATGAAGGCACAGGTGGTGGTGGATTTCATAGCAGATTATGTGGCCGAGATGGAGGAGGGTCAAGCCCCTCGTCATGTTCCATGGAAGTTGCTGGTTGACGGGGCCTCGGGTAAGAATTCTCTCGGAGGAGGGGTAGTGCTGGAGAGCCCTCACGGGGTGAAGATCGAGCAGACACTCGTTATACATTTCCCAATCACCAACAACCAGGCGGAGTATGAGGCAGTGATCGTCGGTTTGCGTCTGGCTCGGGAACTGGGAGTCCATGATGTGGAGGTTCTCACCGACTCAATGATAATAGCCTCTCAGATCAAGGGGGAGTTCGAGACGAGGGAACCTACACTCATAAGATACTTAGCCAAAGTGAGAAGCCTCATTGGAGCGTTCAAGACTTTCTCCATCAGGCACATCCCTCGGGAGGAGAGCGCCCAGGCGGATTGCTTGGCCAAGGCCGGTCCCCGAGCCGGAGGAACCCTAACAGATCTGTTTAGTCCTTCGATCGAGGAAGGGGAACTCATGGAAATAGAGCAGCGGCCCTCTTGGAAGGATCCCTTCGTTACCTTCCTTGCAACAGGGAAATTCCCGGAGGATGTTCCGGACCAAAGGCGCTTCCGGTATAAGTCCGCCTACTACGTGCTCCATGAGGGGGATCTGTATCGGAAGACCCTCTCGGGCCTCTTAGCCCGATGCATCTCGGAAGATGAAGTCCCGAGGATCTTGGAAGAAGTTCACTCCGGCGAGTGTGGCAGCCACTCGGGGAGCAGGATGCTGGAGGCGAGAATAATGAGGCAGGGGTACTTTTGGCCGACCTTGAGTAGAGATGCGGCGGCCTTCGCTAAGAAATGCCAGAAATGTCAGATGTTCGCCCCGCTTCATCTCATGCCTGCCCAGAGACTAAGGAGTATCACGGCGCCCTGGCCGTTCGCCATATGGGGGATGGATCTGGTGGGACCCTTTCCCCAGGCCAGTGGGCAGAGGAGATTCCTCTTGGTCATGATCGACTACTTCTCGAAGTGGTTGGAAGTCAAGGCGCTGGCCAAAGTTGTAACGGCCTAAAATGTGAAGTGACCCAAAATGAATAACTAAAATGTGTCCCCTATGATGAAGAAATAAATCAGTGTCGACTCGGTGTCGCTAAGAGTGTGTTCGAACTTTTATTCGTCTTGCGGGAATGTGTATATCGCTATGTTTATCTTGGTATAAAATTATATAAAGCATGTACATGGTTGCTAAAACGATAAACAATTCATATTGAAGCTATAATGAATATCTCCTATGATGATAATGTCAAACAGCGAAATATTTGTAGTATGCTAATACAGGCTGCCTTCTCGTTTAAATGGTATTAAAGCTAAAATGGGGAACCATTGGGAGCTTTACTTGGGAGTGTCCTGTATAAAAGATGAGCTGCTGAAAGTTCATTGGTGTGCTGCTAGCATTTCGTTTAGGGTGTGCTGATAGCAATTCCTTATCATAATATGGAGAGGCGGTGGAGGACAAAATAGGATAAGAAGAGCTGACATTTATAATATACGCGGCTACCACCGACTCTCCAGTCGCACTCGCGTTTCCGTCGAAGCTAGGGTTCATGGAGACTTCTTCCCTCTCCGTTTTCCTACTCCCTCGCTGGAATAAGAGTTAGATCGAGACTCTTTCTCGGCAGGAACCTACAACTATTGCTGTGCTGGGCCGAGCTTAGAAGTTGGCCGGCAGTTACGAGCTGATTCTATTCTTACTGTTCTATGGTGAGCTCCTCCTTCCTTTTTATCTTTTCTTATCTTTAAATAATGAGAGCTCGTGAATGGTTAATCGAAAAGCCATAAGTTATTGGTTGACCGGCTGATTTAAGTTCCTGAGGTGAGATCTGCAGGAGCTCTGAGGTTAGATGTTGGCTGCCATTATTTTATATTCAGTTATGGTTATCACTATTTGATTTGGGGGAATTTTATGAATTTTCTTGCTTTAGTTTCCTTGGCTGTTAAATTGGGGTTTTATTGGCCTTTTGATTGGTCGGCTTAGGTTTTGTACAGGCTGTACATAGTGTAATGAGGGGTTTTAAACTTAATTCTGCATATGGGTTTGGCTCTGCATTTCTTTCTGACCGGCTGTTGAATTCTTAGTTGCAGCTCTTTCATGTTATAGTTATAATTTGGGCTGCGAATTGAGGTAGTGAACGACTGTTTGACTGTTTTCACTGGTAAGCCATTGTTATAAACAGCCCTTGTTATAATCAAAAATTGTTATAATCAGCAGTTGATTGGCCATTTTCTTATCAACATCCATTTATGATAATCAGCAAATGATTGTAATAAGGAGACAATGGATTGGTTAATAAAGAGTAGTGGATGGGATTGAATTGGAAATTATTATGCATGTCTTTTATGAGTATGCAACCTAAAGGGCCGGTTAAGTAGCCACCAAATGATGTCATCGTAATACTTAATATTGTAACTATAGCGAGGTGCAACCCCGATATAAATGATTCTAAATGAGATGATGCATATATAGAAATCATGGAGGATGGCACCTCAAAATAGACATGCCATTGTTATGCTATGAACACTGATACTGATGGTGAGAGCTACCTGTTTCATTTATGCTTTATGGCTTTACTTTCTTTTTATATACACTTTTTTTATCCTGAATGTTACATGCATAGTTGATATCACTGATACTAAATGTCGTTATATTGTATGGCCTTGAAAAAGGCAAACAGGCGAATGATATTTCTGAGGGGATTTTAAAAATGAATAACTCACTTTATGTAAGCGTGTCGACACGAGGTTATGTTACGGGCGAATTGAAGTGCATGCATATGAATGAAATGAATATGATGATTTGCCAAGTCAGTCGGCCGTAGGCGGAAACGCGTGTGCACGTACTGATTTGGATACAGGACCCAGAGGGGTCGGGCCAGTCTACCGAGTCAGTCAGCCGTAGGCGGAAACGCGTGTGCACGTACTGATTTGGATAGATGACCCAGAGGGGTCGGGCCCAAAGAAAAGGAAAAATGAAAATGAATTTCAATTCAATCGCCCCTAATATATCCTAAGAAAAGAAACGTTCATGGAAATACTGAATTAAAGAGTTATAATGGTACATGGATAAATGTTTATAGCATGAAAACTGATATGAAGTTATGTATGTACACTGCTTCCATGATATAGATACCGTTATGATACTTGCATTGTTTACATGTTCCATAGCTCATATGAATGCTATAGCTCCTTATACTGTTTATGATTACTGAAATGTTTCCCCCAGTCATTATGTTCTTTCATAGACATACTGATACATGGAATTATTGCTTACACTGATATACTGATACAAGAATTTATTGCTTATACGGATACACTGCTTTAAGGTTATATTGTTACATGATATGATTATGATTCTATACTGCTCATACTGTTTTAGTGATACTAACATGTTCGTATAATTATATGTTTCATAAGGTCACTGCTGAGACAAATAAATGGTTAGTATGAAAAACATGTTTTAAAATGCGTAAGTTTTACTTTAATTATTTACAGCAATGAAAGAGGTATATCCTCACTTAGTCATATTTTTATGACTAAGCCCGTCGTCAAATTTTGTAGGTATCGGACGTGACTTGGGATACGCAAAACCAAAAGAACTGATTATGGATAAAAAGAAAAGATTCAGCGAATAATGTAAGGTATGAAAGAAAATTTATATTATGTGTTGTTTATTTCATATTCACTAGCCTTACTTCAACCTGGGACACATGTAAGAACATAGCTTAGATACAGATATATGTGGGTCTAAATAGGGGTCTCACAAAAGTCACCTCCCAGGTGATCCGCAACTTCTTATGGGGGTAGATCATCTGTCGACATGGGCTTGCGCAAGCCATAGTCACAGATAATGGCCCGCAATTCGCCAGCGAGGAGCTCATCAGTTTTTGTAGCCAGCTGGGGATAGACCTCAGGTTTGCATCCGTCCACCATCCCAGGAGCAACGGGCAGGTGGAGGCGGCAAACAAGATTATCGTGAACTTGCTCAAGAAGAAGGTGGAAAATCTTAAGGGCAATTGGGTGGAGCAGCTCCCCTCGGTCCTGTGGGCTTTAAGAACCACCCCCAACACCGCCACTGGAGAGACCCCTTTCAAGCTCTCTCACGGCTGCGAGGCCGTCATCCCCATAGAGTTCGAAGT
Organism: Dactylorhiza incarnata; assembly: GCA_033032865.1. NCBI lineage: Eukaryota > Viridiplantae > Streptophyta > Magnoliopsida > Asparagales > Orchidaceae > Dactylorhiza > Dactylorhiza incarnata. The sequence continues at coordinate 4,137,500 of JAWHQI010000154.1, read as the reverse complement.
CATGACGCCACGGGTAAAGGCCGCCACGAATGGAGAGGAAGATTGGAGAGCTGGGAATGAAGAGGAGTTGCGGTTCTCCCTCGACCTCATCGAAGAAGCCCGGGATCTAGCAGCCATTCGCCAAGAAGAGGTCAAGCGGCGGATGGCCAAGTACTTCGACAAGCACATCGGGGTCAAGCAGTTCGAAAAAGGGGACCTAGTGCTCAAGAAGGTTGACGCGGCCGGGAGGTCTGCCGCAGTGGGAAAGCTTAATCCCAACTGGGAGGTCCCTATGTCGTTGAGGAAGCGCTAAAGTCTGGGGGGTATCGCCTTCAGAACGTGGAGGGCCAGCCCCTCAGCCACACCTGGAGCGGTGACGATCTTAAACGTTTATATCCCTGAAACTATGTAATAAAAATGTTTTGAAATAAGAATATTTTGTTTAACATATGTGTTTGAGATTGATGCTGCAACTTGTAGGAAAAACTCCGAAAGCTCCAAAAATGGCCCCGAGCAGACCCGCTGTCCAGACTCTCATCTAGCTGGCAGGTCCGAAGGCTCACTCGGTGGCAGGTTCTATGTTGAAGGAAAAATGGCCCCGAGCAGACCCGCTGTCCAGGCTCTCATCTAGCTGGCAGGTCCGAAGGCTCACTCAGTGGCAGGTTCTATGTTGAAGGAAAAATGGCCCCGAGCAGACCCGCTGTCCAGGCTCTCATCTAGCTGGCAGGTCCGAAGGCTCACTCGGTGGCAGGTTCTATGTTGAAGGAAAAATGGCCCCGAGCAGACCCGCTGTCCAGGCTCTCATCTAGCTGGCAGGTCCGAAGGCTCACTCGGTGGCAGGTTCTATGTTGAAGGAAAGATGGCCCCGAGCAGACCCACTATCCAGGCTCTCATCTAGCTGGCAGGTCCGAAGGCTCACTCGGTGGCAGGTTCTATGTTGAAGGAAAAATGGCCCCGAGCAGACCCGCTGTCCAGGCTCTCATCTAGCTGGCAGGTCCGAAGGCTCACTCGGTGGCAGGTTCTATGTTGAAGGAAAAATGGCCCCGAGCAGACCCGCTGTCCAGGCTCTCATCTAGCTGGCAGGTCCGAAGGCTCACTCGGTGGCAGGTTCTATGTTGAAGGAAAAATGGCCCCGAGCAGACCCGCTGTCTAGGCTCTCATCTAGCTGACAGGTCCGAAGGCTCACTCGGTGGCAGGTTCTAAATTCTCAAGGAGTGACCTCAAAAACACTCGCATAGACCACGCGCCGGAACGGTGATCTCACCTCCCTTTCATAACTACCTAAACGCAGCCCCGTGATGCGCGAATGGTCCAAAGGCTCACTCGGTAGCGGGAAGTTGAAAAGAGCGATGCATCCTAGATCGTCAACGAGCAGCGGCGAGTGGTCAAGAGAGTTACACTACGGCCTAGCGTCCTAATGAGCCTAGCGAGATATAGCGGCAGATGGGAAAAAATTAAGATAGCACAAAAATTGTAATCAATATATATCTTTCAAGGGGACTCGCCCAGTTCATGATTACATCCAAAAATGAAGAATAAAAAGAGAACAAAAAAATACAAAGGGCCCATCTCATGGATCGGCAGGCTTCTCGCCAGAAGATCCATCGCTTTCGCTCGAATCCGGTAGGAGGGCGTCTTCTCGCGGCTCGCCGTCCTCATCTTCCGGGAAGGGGATCGGAATGTAGAGCTCGGGGACGACTTATCGGGCAGAAAGGCATTCGGCCTCCTCCTTCAGGTACCCAGCCTGCCGCAACACCTGCAGCGCGTGCTTCACGGCGCTTTGAGCATTCTCCTGCATCAGCTGCTCTAGCTCATGGAGGGGATAAAAGTGCCCCCTGCTTCCTGAGGCGAGTGCCAAGGCATCGGCTTCTCGCGCCTGCTGGACCTCGGCCTTAGCCAGCCGGACTTCCTCCTCAAGATTGCCCACTCGCGCGCGAAGCATCTAGGCGATCATAGCGTCCTGAGAAAACGAAGATGGTGAGAAGAAAGTGCGGCAATCATCAACGGTCATTCGCGGGGAGGAGGGAGGAGGGAAATATACCTCTCTGACGGGACGGCTGGCGAGAAGGGCTTCCGCAGCTGCCAACTTTGTCTTGAGTTCCTGCGCCTCGGCCGAAACAAGGGCCCTGGTCTCCTCGACCTCGGCCAGACTCCGCGACAGACTGATGCTCCGGCGCGAAGACATGTGCGCGAGCTCAAGGGCCCGCAGTAGGGCTCGGGCGGTCTCGTGGGCGAGGACTTGAGTCTTCTCGGCATCAAAGACCTCGGCATCGTCACGGCCATAGAGGGCATACGCCATGGCGTAGGCCTCGCCGGTAGCGACATCGCTCTCTATCCAAGTCGAATGGAGGGTGGAGAGTGAGACCCGGTTAGTGTTTCTGTCCCACTTCACTAGAGGAGCCCCCGAGGGATCCACGTACTTCTCGCCATTTGCGAAGTTCCGGTGGTCCCTGGGCAGCGGAGGCGGCGGCAGCGACGATCTCGCCTGGATCCCAGTCCCGTCTGGCACACCCGACCCCAAGGTTTGGGCCGGCGCATCTGTCCCCTGGGTTAGGGCCGGCGCGCCCGTCCCCAGGGTTTGGGTCAGAGCACTTGCCCCTGGGGTCTCGCCCAAGATCCCCTTCCCCTTGGCGGAAGGACTTTTCAGCTTCTTGGAGGAAGAGGAAGTGAGCGCCCCGGGTTTTCGTTTCCGGCCGCTAGGTTTGGAGGAGGAAGGTTCCTCCCGGCAGGCATCCGCGGCCGCCTGTGCAAAGGATACGGAAACCCCAGGAGGTCGTGGCGGGTGAAGGGGGAAATTACGCACACCTGCATAAGAACGCGAATGGTTTAGCGAATGACGTAAGATCCGCCAAGCCGAAACGAATGCAGAAGGTCTCGAAAACTTACCCTCACCCTGCGGAATGGGCGGGAGCGAGTTGACATTTCGTTGGAGATGGATGAGGTCCATCCCGTGCTGAAGGATGTATTGGTGCAGCTTGGCCTCGTTCCCCCCTAAGGTCGGGGGGCGAAAGGTCGACTCCTCCTCCTGCACCGGGGCGAGAAGGGTATTCCCAAGGCTCCCGCCGACGAAGATGAAGTGGCGGACTCAGTCGTGGTTCTTGTTCGGGAGACCGTAGTGTTTGAGAGGGTTTTGACCCGAGAAGAAGGAGATGTCGTGTGAGCAGCGGAAGGTGTAAAGTTTGCGGAAGACGGGTATCGAGAACTCGATCCCCTCTTCTCGCAGGTAGCACGCGTACCCGACCAGCATGGCGATAGAGTTGGGATTGAGCTGGTCGGGCACGACCCCGTAGTACCGGAAACTCTGGCGGAGTTCCGGCCAGATGGGAAGGCGAAACCCCACCTCGAAGTGCTCTAGCGGGATCGCGAGAGCACATGGCGAGAGGGAGTTTAGACGCTCCTCCGGCTCGGGCTTTCGCGCCTCGAATGCCGACGGAACGTAGTCTGCAACCGCGCTCAAGAAGGCCTCCTCGGAGAGGTCGCAGGAGTCGAAGACATGATTGACGAATGCGCTGGCACACCTGGCCCTACCTTCAGCGTCGCCACCCATTTCGCGAAAGCTGGAGAAGACGGGAGCAGCAGAGAAGAGAGAAGCGCGAGTGCTAGCGCGAGGAGAGAGAGGGAGCGGATGGCAAGGTAATTAATATGGTGGTCGGACGGCCTATTTATAGAAGAACTAAAAGACGCTTGGGCTTTCGAGGCAGCGGGTGTGCGGATAGCAATCGCGCCTTCCCGACGCCTCGAAACCCGGGCCAATCCCTCTCAACCATTAATGGCGAATGCCCAGTGGCTATCCGCTCGACGACCACGCGAAAGATTTACGAAAGCATTCGACAATATCATATCATTCGGCATGCTCAAGGAAGTTGCAAGAAATATAAACGAAAATAGAAATAAAGCACTCGCCAAGCACAGAATGTAAAATTATTACAGGCATAAATAGAGTGCAGTATCCTCAGCACCATAAATAGAATAAAAGGAAAAAATACAAAGGAGGCGAATGAAGACCAGACTAGCGCTCCTCCCAGTACCACCGACCATGACCTCGCGGCCCAGCCTCCGAAGGCATTCGCGGACGATAATACGCGAGCATGGAGGTGATCTCGTGAGACGCCAGCTGAAGCTGATCCCGGGCTCGCGCAGCGTGCCTCCCGGGAGAAAGCTCCCCCCTTCACCTCCCAGACGCTCCACCGCCGCGAGAAGGCGCGAATAGTCCTTCCGAAGGTCCTTCAGCTCGCGCGTGACCTCCATCCGCACATCATCCACCTGGCCGGCGATGTTCCGTTGGATATGGATGAGCTTCCCCAAGACCTCCGTGACTCGATCATTTAGGGTCACATGATCTGAGGAGTCGCCGAGGAAGTCAGAGAGATCCCCGGGAGAGGGGAGGGGCGAGAGCATTCCGTCTTCCCCTCGTGGTAGGATCCAAAGGGAGAGGCTTCCCGATAGCCTGCGAGATCATATACTGGTCAGTCACGTTAAACAAAGCGGATGCACTAAATGCAGCAGAGGTCGCTAACCTAGTGAGGGGTCCCCATGACCGGAGGGACGAGATGAATGGGGGTGCGTTTTAAACAAATCGGCGGGAGGTAGGACCTTTCCCTTTCCAGGACGGTAGGGCTGTGAAGAAGGAGCTGGAGCATCCGCAGGATCATCCGTGCGGTCCTGTTGACCGGGTCCCTTCTCAGGAGACACCCTTGGCTCATCCGCAAGCACGGAAGGATTCGGTCGAGCAGGGGAGCTCGGAGGAATGAAGTCCCGCGGCGAAAGGTCGGGGACGAGAGCTACGAAAAACAATGGTCAGTGACGAGCAGTATGAAGGACGAATCAAGAGGGTTCACAACTTACCGGACTGCAATGTGGTCTCGCCCGGAGGGGGGGGGGGGAGGAGCAAGGTCCAGGTCTGGAGGAGGCCTCTCGTTCGCGAGAGGTGGCACCGCCGCACTGCTCGAGACTGCCCCGTGGCCGGCCTCAGGCACCGAAATCCCCCGCGAACGGCCAGAGCGAGCGCAGGATAGGGGACAGGAACCAAACAGAAAGACAGGAGGAATCCTCATACCTGCATCCCAGGTGTACAACCCCCATATCCATCGAGTGAGGCCCAGCGTGGAGGGCCGCCGAGACGTGTCTGTACAACCCTATATCCGCCGAGTAGGTTGCCAGGACCCAAGAGTGCATCAGGGTCACGTTTGTAGTATGATCCAAGACAGAGAGAAAGGAGGGAGAGCGGTAGAGGCAGAAACCTCCTGCTCACCCAGCTGGAGTAAGAGGCAAGTGAGGGGGCGAGAGGAGGAGGGGCGGGTGCCCCCCCCCCCTCTCGCCCGCGCCCAGCTAGGGGCGAGAGGAGGAGGGGCGGGTGCCCCCCCTCTCGCCCGCGCCCAGCTGGGGGCGAGAGGAGGAGGGGCGGGTGCCCCCCCTCTCGCCCGCGCCCAGCTAGGGGCGAGAGGAGGAGGGGCGGGTGCCCCCCCCCCCCCCTCTCGCCCACGCCCAGCTAGGGGCGAGAGGAGGAGGGGCGGGTGCCCCCCCTCTCGCCCGCGCCCAGCCAGGGGCGAGAGGAGGAGGGCGGGTGCCCCCCTCTCGCCCTCGCCCAGCCAGGGGCGAGAGGACGAGGGCGGGTGCCCCCCCCCCCCCCCCCCCTCTCGCCCTCGCCAGGCCAGGGGCGAGTGGAGGAGGGGGGCCGACCCCCTCTCTCGCCCCCGACCCTGGTAAGGGGGAAGACCCTTGGTCTCGCCCCACCCCAGCGAGGAGGCTCGCCGAGCTCCGCGAGGTAACCCCTCTCGCCCAGTTCCAGAGGAGGGGGGGGGGGGGTTGGTCTGCGTTTAGTATCCCAGAACAGCGGGATTTGGCTATTTCCAGTCCAGTTTTAGCTATTCGCAGTCCAGATCCGAGGTATTTTGGTAATCTGGCAGATCAATTTTTGGCTATTTGCAGCCCAACTTGGAAAACCTATAAATAGACCCTAAGGGGCACCAAAGGGGAGGACTTCTAGATTTCCAAATTTTGGATATTCTTCTTCCCTTAGAGCTCTCCTTTGGTGCTTCTGGTTCAGCATTGGCTAGGGAGGGGAAGATCTCTCAGGTCTTCCGGGTGTGAGGTGGGACATCCTCGCTGTAGCCTAGGGTCCGTTTCCAAGTCCAAGTGCTCTTGCCTAGAGAGTTGGCTCGAGAGAAGTAGGTGTGAGACCACCCCTTTTTTTGGGACCCCGAACTCCACGGAGACCGAGTAGTCGGTTTCAATATTTTTGGTGCGGTGAGCGTGGAGAGTGGTCAGCACAGAAGTTCTTGAACCAAATCTCATGGCAGGAGACCTCGTTGGAGGAGACGATGAGGGGTCTCACATCCCAAGTGAGGTGGTAGGAAGGGGAGAGTTCATGACGGCCATCAAGGGAATCATGGAGCTGCTCCAAGGCATCACCAGGGGAGGTTACTGCTCGGCTCCCTCCCCCCAGACACCGCCTTCTGGGTCGCAAGGAGTGCTCGCCCAGGGGGTCGGCAAGGCAAGGAACCAGTGCCTCAAGTTCAACACTGGAGGAATCCAAGTCAGGATCCGCGGAGACCCCAGGATGGCGAGGCACTGCTACGTCACAGCCGTCAACAGCATCTCTTGGCAAGCGGGGGCGGAGGAGATGGAGAAGATCATGGAGAGCATGAGCCAGATGGGAGTGGCAGGAGAAGCCGAGGAATGATCATCTCGCGCAAGCAGCCTGAGAGGCGAGTGCCATGGGGAGGTATGTTGTGTTTATTTTTTGTTTTTTGTTGTTTTCCTTTGTAGCAAGTTCTACCCCTCGCTGGTTGGGCCAGGAGGTTTTGACAAGGGAAATCCCCCCATTAGATGGATGAAGTTATTTTGCTTATATGATTAGTAAGAGCTTGCCATCGAGATGGCCTCCTCACTCCAGGCTCTCACTAGCTGGGTGGGTCGAATGATCCTCGGATGGGTAAGTTCAACGCCGAGATGTCCTCCTCACTCCAGGCTCTCACTAGCTGGGTGGATCGAATGATCCTCAGAAGGAAGAGCTTGCCATCGAGATGTCCTCCTCACTCCAGGCTCTCACTAGCTGGGTGGGTCGAATGATCCTCGGAAGGAAGAGCTTGCCATCGAGATGTCCTCCTCACTCCAGGCTCTCACTAGCTGGGTGGGTCGAATGATCCTCGGATGGGTAAGTTCAACGCCGAGATGTCCTCCTCACTCCAGGCTCTCACTAGCTGGGTGGGTCGAATGATCCTCGAAAGGAAGAGCTTGCCATCGAGATGTCTTCCTCACTCCAGGCTCTCACTAGCTGGGTGGGTCGAATGATCCTCGGATGGGTAAGCTCAACGCCGAGATGTCCTCCTCACTCCAGGCTCTCACTAGCTGGGTGGGTCGAATGATCCTCGGAAGGAAGAGCTTGCCATCGAGATGTCCTCCTCACTCCAGGCTCTCACTAGCTGGGTGGGTCGAATGATCCTCGGAAGGAAGAGCTTGCCATCGAGATGTCCTCCTCACTCCAGGCTCTCACTAGTTGGGTGGGTCGAATGATCCTCGGATGGGTAAGTTCAACGCCGAGATGTCCTCCTCACTCCAGGCTCTCACTAGCTGGGTGGGTCGAATGATCCTCGGAAGGAAGAGCTTGCCATCGAGATGTCCTCCTCACTCCAGGCTCTCACTAGCTGGGTGGGTCGAATGATCCTCGGATGGGTAAGTTCAACGCCGAGATGTCCTCCTCACTCCAGGCTCTCACAAGCTGGGTGGGTCGAATGATCCTCGGAAGGAAGAGCTTGCCATCGAGATGTCCTCCTCACTCCAGGCTCTCACTAGCTGGGTGGGTCGAATGATCCTCGGATGGGTAAGTTCAACGTCGAGATGTCCTCCTCACTCCAGGCTCTCACTAGCTGGGTGGGTCGAATGATCCTCGGAAGGAAGAGCTTGCCATCGAGATGTCCTCCTCACTCCAGGCTCTCACTAGTTGGGTGGGTCGAATGATCCTCGGATGGGTAAGTTCAACGCCGAGATGTCCTCCTCACTCCAGGCTCTCACTAGCTGGGTGGGTCGAATGATCCTCGGAAGGAAAAGCTTGTCATCGAGATGTCCTCCTCACTCCAGGCTCTCACTAGCTGGGTGGGTCGAATGATCCTCGGAAGGAAGAGCTTGCCATCGAGATGTCCTCCTCACTCCAGGCTCTCACTAGCTGGGTGGGTCGAATGATCCTCGGATGGGTAAGTTCAACGCCGAGATGTCCTCCTCACTCCAGGCTCTCACTAGCTGGGTGGGTAGAATGATCCTCGGAAGGAAGAGCTTGCCATCGAGATGTCCTCCTCACTCCAGGCTCTCACTAGCTGGGTGGGTCGAATGATCCTCGGATGGGTAAGCTCAACGCCGAGATGTCCTCCTCACTCCATGCTCTCACTAGCTGAGTGGGTCGAATGATCCTCGAAAGGAAGAGCTTGCCATCGAGATGTCCTCCTCACTCCAGGCTCTCACTAGCTGGGTGGGTCGAATGATCCTCGGATGGGTAAGTTCGACGCCGAGATGTCCTCCTCACTCCAGGCTCTCACTAGCTGGGTGGGTCGAATGATCCTCGGAAGGAAGAGCTTGCCATCGAGATGTCCTCCTCACTCCAGGCTCTCACTAGCTGGGTGGGTCGAATGATCCTCGGATGGGTAAGTTCAACGCCGAGATGTCCTCCTCACTCCAGGCTCTCACTAGCTGGATGGGTCAAACATGCCTCGGGGGCGAGGTTCTGCCCCCTCGATGGATATTTGGGCTTGGACTTTTCTTTCCGAGGTTGTGCCAACCTCGCAAAGAGCGGAGATTGTGTACAACCCCCATATCCATCGAGTGAGGCCCAGCGTGGAGGGCCGCCGAGACGTGTCTGTACAACCCTATATCCGCCGAGTAGGTTGTCAGGACCCAAGAGTGCATCAGGGTCACGTTTGTAGTATGATCCAAGACAGAGAGAAAGGAGGGAGAGCGGTAGAGGCAGAAACCTCCTGCTCACCCAGCTGGAGTAAGAGGCAAGTGAGGGGCGAGAGGAGGAGGGGCGGGTGCCCCCCCCCTCTCGCCCGCGCCCAGCTAGGGGCGAGAGGAGGAGGGGCGGGTGCCCCCCTCTCGCCCGCGCCCAGCTAAGGGCGAGAGGAGGAGGGGCGGGTGCCCCCCCTCTCGCCCGCGCCCAGCGAGGGGCGAGAGGAGGAGGGGCGGGTGCCCCCCCTCTCGCCCGCGCCCAGCCAGGGGCGAGAGGAGGAGGGCGGGTGCCCCCCCCCCCCCCCCCTCGCCCTCGCCAGGCCAGGGGCGAGTGGAGGAGGGGGGCCGACCCCCTCTCTCGCCCCCGACCCTGGTAACGGGGAAGACCCTTGGTCTCGCCCCACCCCAGCGAGGAGGCTCGCCGAGCTCCGCGAGGTAACCCCTCTCGCCCAGTTCCAGAGGAGGGGGGGGGGTTGGTCTGCGTTTAGTATCCCAGAACAGCCGGATTTGGCTATTTGCAGTCCAGTTTTGGCTATTCGCAGTCCAGATCCGAGGGTATTTTGGTAATCTGGCAGATCAGTTTTTGGCTATTTGCAGCCCAACTTGGAAAACCTATAAATAGACCCTAAGGGGCACCAAAGGGGAGGACTTCTAGATTTCCAAATTTCGGATCTTCTTCTTCCCTTAGAGCTCTCCTTTGGTACTTCTGGTTCAGCATTGGCTAGGGAGGGGAAGATCTCTCAGGTCTTCCGGGTGTGAGGTGGGACCTCCTCGCTGTAGCCTAGGGTCCGTTTCCAAGTCCAAGTGCTCTTGCCTAGAGAGTTGGCTCGAGAGAAGTAAGTGTGAGACCACCCCTTTTTTTGGGACCCCGAACTCCACGGAGACCGAGTAGTCGGTTTCAACACCGGGGTCCGGAGGATTCCTCGCCGGAGGAGTTTTCGCCGGAGGGGTATTCGCCGGAGGGGTATTCGCCGGAGGAGTTTTCGCCGGAGGGGTATTCGCCGGGGGAGTATTCGCCGGAGACTCCAAAGCGGTCTCGCCTCTTTGACGATTCAGCCGAATCGCCTTGGCTCGACGCGAGACGTAGGGGGCACTCGGATCCCGTTTAGACATAAGCCAGGGAGCAAATTTGGCAGCCTTGGGGGCGGTTACACTTTGGGCCGCATCCAGGCGCTCGATCATCTCCTGCGAGAGGGGTCTCGCGGATGGTTTGTGGGAAGACATTGATATCGGCGAAAGGCCAAGGGAGAGAAGAAGCTCTGAATCGAGGAATGAAAGCGTTCCAGGAAAATCTGACATGAAGAGATATATATAGGGCAACGGTGGGACCCACAGAATCTTATGGGACCAGTCAGCCAGCACTCACCGAATACCGAGTTGGACTGTTCTTTCCGAGCGCAGGAACCGCTCGCAAAGAGCGGGGATTGTGTACAACCCGTATTCGTCGAGTGGGTCCCACAGGCCAACTGGCGAGACCTAGGCCAGTCAGATCATTCGCCCCGGCTCAGACAGGTGAAAATACCCCCGGGTTAGTGGTTGTAAGCTGCAGGAGAGAAGGAGCTAGGCGAGTGGTGCCCTCACGGACCACTCGCCCGGAAGCGTGGGCATTCGTCCAGCTAAGCGGGTGCCCAGCGGGTGGTACCCTCACGGACCACTCGCCCAAAAAGGCTTTGAGGGGGAAATGACCATAATACCCCTTGTGGGCTGCAAATAGCCCTTCAGAACAGCGGAGTTAGGATGTTAGCATACCAATTTGGGGTGCGGTTAGTAAAACTAAAAGGCGGATTCATGTTATTTGCAGACCAGCCTAGAAAAATCTATAAATAGACCCTTAAGGGCACCTTGGAGGGGATCCGATTCCTTGAGAGTCCTCTCCTCCAGGCTAGTTTTGGTTGGCAGTCCGTGTCCTCCAAGGTGTCCGGCTGAGCTTTGGTTTGGGAGGGGAAGCTCTCTAAGATCTTCCGGGTGTGTGGCGGGACCTCCTCGCTACAGCCTTGGGTATATTCCAAGTTTCTCATCCACCGGTCAGAGAGTCTAGGGAGGGAGAAGTAAGCGTCGGCTACACCCCCCAGTGGGTCCGAACTCAGGAGACCAGTTGCTGGTTTCAACATGCTATGTGTCAACTTTCTCTCCACCTCCAATTGAGTTTCGCTCCTGCTAGGTGTCAACTTCCTCTCCAGCTCCAGTTGAGCTTCGCTCCTGCTAGGTGTCGACTCTTTTCCACCCATAGTTGAGCTCGGCTCCTACTAGGTGTCGACTTCTTCTCCACCTCCATTTGAGTTTCGCTCCTACTATGTGTCAACTCTTCTCCACCCATAGTTGAGCTCGGCTCTTGCTAGGTGTCGACTTCTGCTCCACCTCCAGTTGAGCTTTACTCCTGCTAGGTGTCGACTTCCTCTCTATCTCTAGTTGAGCTCGGTTCCTGCTAGGTGTCGACTATTCTCCTCTTCCAGTTGAGCTTAACTCCTGAAAGGATCTCGCGCGACACACCCTCTCATTCACATCTCTCCGAACTACGGGTTCAACATTATTTTTCTGAGCTCGTATCGAACTCGAAAAAATGGGGATTGTGCATAGCCCGCAATTCGTCGAGATCAGAAATGCCTAAGAAGACAACAATTCGGAGACCTCGCCAGTTGAGTACCAGACATCCTCAAGAAGGCGAGCATGGGCGTGCATAGGCATGCATGAACGAGAATAGTCGAACAAGAAGGCGAGCATGGGCGAGCATGGACGAGCATGAGTGAGCATGTGCGAGTATGGGCGAGTACCCATTGCAAATCGCGAATATGGTCAGGTAACTACCCCCATTAGGATTTGTCTATAAATAGACCTTCAGGGGTACCATGAATGACACATTTTTGTAAGAGGCTGACCCCCCCCCCCCCCCCCCCCCCCACCACCAAGCGAGATACTCGCCAAGTCTGTGCCTTCCTCGTACCTAGCTCAGCCTTCGGTTTTGGAGGGGAAGCTCTTCTAGACTTTAGGGTACGTGGCGAGACCTCCCCGTTGAAGCGTCTGGGATGTTCTTGTAGACATTTTTCTCTCTCTTGTTCTAGTCATTATAGTTGTGGCGTTCGACCGCGGGATCAGTAACTTTCGGCTACACTTAGGTCCGAATATTTGAAGCTATGAATTTTCTGACTTCAATAGTGTAGAGCGTTCCAAACTAGACTGGCACGCAGGATGCTTCGAGCACTCGAACATAAGGTAGTTATTTGATCTAACCCGTCCTATGTTGTGGAAATTCTGTAAATCTACCGAACAACCATCTAAAAAAGATTGGATCTAAGGTTAATTTTGTGTATGTTCGAAATAGGTTTCTCTTTGTTTTCATAAAGAAATATTTTTGTAAATAAATGCATTAATCTCTCAATTTCAGTCACATGTTTTAGTAAAGAAATGAGTTAATTTAGCACTATCCCAAAAATAAGCTACTCTTTGTCGAGCGCATACCATTTGACATTTGAAGATGAATATTAAAATTCGCCAGTATCTTCAAATCTCTCCAACTCATTAGCCTCTGCCTCTTTGTGCGAAACACTAGACCTACGAACAAGGTAAATGTTTGCTCTTGTGGAGAGTTGTGGTTAATGCTTTCCTCTCGGGTGCAAATTTGCTCAAATCACTACGAGAAAATTGGATTTTACCTGCGTTTTTATTAGCCATGGAGCATAAATCATGATGAATAGATGTGTATTAGTCACGTTTGTAAAGTCGTGACTAATATTTAAAGTTTTAGCTACGGCTGAAAAGAATATGACTTGTTGTACACCCGTAAAGGCCTTAGTACGCACCTGAAGAAAGCCCCGGAAAAGAGAGGAGGGGTCGACAGTCAAAGAGCGCGGTAGCACGCAGGTTGCACCCCCCGACCGCACCGCCCTTAGGGGTGCGGCCGGCCAAGTCAACCCCCCTTAGGGTGCGGCCAAGCCGCACCCCCCAAGGGGATGCGGCCAAGCCGCACCCATTGGGGGGTGCGGCCAAGCCGCACCCCTTGGGGGGTGCGGCCAAGCCGCACCCCTTGGGGGGTGCGGCCAAGCCGCACCCCCCTTGGGGTGCGGCCAAGCCGCACGCCCCAAGGGGGTGCGGTCAAGCCGCACCCATTGGGGGTGCGGTCAAGCCGCACCCCTTGGCGGGTGCGGCCAAGCCACACCCATTGGGGGTGCGGCCAAGCCGCACCCCCCTTGGGATGCGGCCAAGCCGCATCCCCCCTTTGGGGGGTGCGTCCAAGCCGCACCCCCTTGGAGGGTGCGGCCAATCCGCGCCCACCCCTCCTCAGGGTGCGGTCTGGCGCCCTCTCCTCGCCAAAGGATCCCGGTCCCCCCCTTGGGGGGCAACTCCCCGTCCGCCGTCCGCCCGAGGCATCCCCGTGGTTCGTTGCGCACTTGGAGCACTTCGGCGCTAGCGCGCGCTCAGAATGTTTCTGAGCGCGATCAGGAAGTTTTCTCACTTTTTGTCTTTCCGGCTTCTCACTTCTTGGATTTCCGGCTTCTCACTTTTTGGGTTTCCGGCTTCTCACTTTTTGTCTTTCAGGTTTCTCACTTTTCAGGAACAGTCGGTCGCTTTTTTCGCCTCCAACAAAGCTGCCCGAACTGCCCGAGCCGCCCAAGCTGCCCGAAGGGCAAGGTGGTCATTTACGAAAAATGGCGATCCGTGTGCCCCAAACCGGAAAATATGATTCGTCCACCGAGCATTTATGGAAACTGCCAACGACAAGATTACCAGACTACCCCCGGCCAAAGCTATAAAAAGGGCCCTGGGGCTTCATTTGAGAGGACCTTGACTTCTGGACCTGGGAGAGCTCCTTGCAGACTTTTGCGGAATTCTCCTTCGGTGCTGGAAGATTTCCTTTCCGGACTTGAAGATTTCCTTCATCCCGAAAGGCGACGCAGCAGCTCACTTTTGTTCCCCGGAGCAGCTCACTTTTGTTCCCCGAAGCAGCTCACTTTTGTTCTCAGGAGCAGCTCACTTTTGTTCCTCGGAGCAGCTCACTTTTGTTCTCCACCTTTCTCAGAAGGAGAAAAGGACTTAGTTTTTTCCAAGAGGCGGCCTGTCGCCTTCGGATCTCTCTATCTCTCTACTACTGTAACGAGTTGCGGCCTGTCGCACTCAAGTTCTAAGTCTCACTTTGTAACCCCCCTGAAGGTAGTGGAATTTGGTCGGCACAGCCCCGACCACGTGGTTTTTTACCCTTTCCGGGTTTTCCACGCTAAAAAGTCCCAGTGCAATCAACGAATCTCTAATTGACTGTTTGCGCGCTTAGTTCGCTCACGAGCTAAGGTGGTTCAAGTGAACCGGTCTACCAAGGGCCCTAAGCGTTCCGCAACAGTTTGGCGCCGTCTGTGGGAACTTTCCCGAAAAACTCTTCGAAAGCCAACTGCTATGGCGAGAAAGAGTGCTCGCATTACTGAAGGATCGATGCCGGAAGGACGCGTCGACCCAGCTCCTTCCCACTCACTTATCAGTGCACCTCCCGCGGAGGAGGCGCTGCCAGCACCTGCAGCAGATTTGGAGGCGTGCATGCAGCAGATCGAAGAACATCAAGCGGAGATGTTGGCCCTCGTGAGGAATCTTGGGGCTCCTCAAGTTCCGAACCAACCGCCAGCTTTAAACGCACCGCCGCCCCCGACTCTGAATCATGCCCAGAACGGGGAGGCTGTCCAAGAAGACGAAGCTTCAGAAGGATTCTCCAATGCGGCAAATACCGCTCACCTAGGCCCACCAATTGGAGGCCCAGAAGCTGATCACCGCCGCCACCACCACGGAAGAGCTGCCCCTGAGCAAGCAATGGAAAGAACTACGCGGGAAGAGATACGCAGCATGATAGAGGAAGAGTATGCCCAAGCAGGAAGACGCGCCGCTCTCACCCGCCGTCCCGCGCATCATGGCTCCCCGCTATCACCTCAAGTCTTAGCCCATCCAATTCCTAATGGCTTCAAGCTTCCCAACATCGAGACGTTCGACGGGACGGACGATCCACTGGAGCACGTCAATCACTTCACCACCGTCATGAGGATTTACAGCGCTCCTGATCAGCTCCTCTGCCAAGTGTTCCCAGCAACCTTGAAGGGACAAGCGTGCACTTGGTTCCATTCCCTGCGGAATGGGGCCATCAACAACTTCACAGAAATGGCGCAGCAGTTCGTGGATCAGTTCATTGCCAACCGCCGAATTATCCGGGATCCCTCCCACCTCTCAGGAATCCGCCAGAACGATGGAGAGACACTCAAAGATTTCTTCCGACGCTTCACTACCGAGGCTCGACAGATCCCCGGAGTCGACCCCGAGCTCCTGCGAGGAGTTTTCCTGGGAGGACTCCGCCCAAGTGTCTTCTACTCGGCTCTCATGAGAGAAACCGTGCCAAGTTATCCCGACCTCGTTCATCGGGTTGAAGCACAGATAGCTGCAGATGAGGATATTGAAGCACACCGTCGGCAATTCGAAGGAAGCCAGGGAAGGAAGAGGGGATCAGATCAAGCCCCTCGAGAACAAGAAGAACGTCGCGGCGGGGAGCGTCGCGGCGATGAACGTCGGCGTAACCACTAGAGGGATCTGGGACCACAGCCACCCAGGACCTACACCCCGTTGAACACCACCAGAACGAATGTGCTCTACGCCATACAAAACAACTCCGAGCTCCGCATGCCCAGGATACCCCCGCCAAACCCAAGGGGCGACCAGTCCAGGTACTGCGAGTTCCATCGGGGAACCGGGCATACCACTGAGGAGTGCACCAGACTCAAAGACGAAATCGAGCGCCTCATCCGCCAGGGACTCCTGGGAAGATTCCTACAAGGCCAGATTCCCAATCAGCCCCAGCAGCCTAGGGATGCAGGGGAGCAGCCTCCCGCCCCCCCGAGGCGCGGGGGGAGGAAGGCCGATGGTAGGAGAAATCGAGAAGATCGCCGGACCCCCCCCCCCCCCCCCCCCCCGTCTCAGCATCACAGATCCTCGCAATTGCCCAGCCCGTAAGAGACCCCGAAGACAAAAAACTCAAGCAAGATATTACGATAGCTTTCGGAGACGAAGACTTGCAAGGGTTGCGGCTTCCGCACCAGGATCCACTCGTGATCAGCGCAGAGATCGGGGATCCCTGCTTCAAGGTGAAGAGAATACTGATCGACAATGGAAGCTCGGTCGATGTCTTATTTCTCTCCACTTTGCAAAGTATGAAGCTCACAAAAGACCAGCTTAGTCCTGCAGCCGGGCCCGTCTACGGCTTCGATAACAGACCTGTCCCGGTGTAAGGCATGATCATTCTCCCAGTCACATTGGGCGAATTTCCAAGACAGTCAACGCACAACATCCAGTTCATGGTGGTAGAGTCCACCTCCGCCTACAATGCCATCTTCGGGAGACTGCTCCAGTCGATCTTCGGGGCAATCCCCTCCATTCCACACCTAGCTATGAAGTTCCCTACTGCCGCAGGAATAGGAGTCATAAGAGGAGACCAAGAGGCAGCCAGGACCTGCTACCTGAAGCAGGCCCAACCAGCAAGGGCGACCGCTCCAACATCAATAACTTTGACCTGCGGGACGAGGCTACTTTGCAACGAGGAGCGCCCGTTGAAGGGCTGGTAGAAATACCACTCTCCTGGCGAGACCCGACTCGAACTGTTCAGGTCGGGTCACTCTTAACACAAAAAGAGCGAGAAGAGTTCACCACCTTCCTGCAGGAGAACGAGGACATTTTCGCTTGGAGCCCGGAAGACATGCCGGGGTAGATCCTAACGTTATCTATCATTCGCTAAACATCAACCCCGCCTGCATACCTGTGATTCAAAAGAAGAGGAACTTTGCCCCCGAGCGTTTAAAGGCGATCGAGGAGGAGGTAGCTAAGCTCCTAGAGGCACGATTCATACGCGAAGCAGAATACCCCACATGGCTCGCCAACGTAGTCATGGTGAAGAAGGCCTCGGGAAAGTGGCGGATGTGCGTTGACTACAGCAATTTGAACCAAGCGTGCCCGAAGGACAGCTTCCCCCTCCCAAGGATTGACCAGCTCGTCGACGCTACGGCATGCCATGAGCTGCTCAGCTTCATGGATGCTTATTCAGGTTACAACCAGATAAGGATGAACCCCGCAGACGAAGAACATACTGCCTTCCGCACCGACCGGGGAGTCTACTGCTACAAGGTGATGCCTTTCGGCCTTAAAAACGCCGGAGCCACCTACCAAAGGCTGATGAACAAGGTCTTCAAGGACCTCATCGGAGAAACGATGGAGGTTTACGTGGACGACATGCTAGTAAAGAGCATCCACCGGCGCGACCACTTGGAAGACTTGGAAAAGTGCTTCCAGCTTCTCCGTCGCTTCCAGATGCGGCTCAATCCCAGCAAGTGTGCGTTTGGTGTGACGGTGGGGAAGTTTCTAGGTTTCATGGTAACCCATCGGGGAATTGAGGCCAACCCCAAGAAGATCAAGGCGTTGGAGGATATGTCGCCACCTCGCTCAATTAAGGAAGTACAACGCCTAAACGGGAGGATCGCTGCTTTGTCCCGTTTCCTATCACGAACGGGAGACAAGTACCT
Source organism: Dactylorhiza incarnata (assembly GCA_033032865.1). Lineage (NCBI taxonomy): Eukaryota > Viridiplantae > Streptophyta > Magnoliopsida > Asparagales > Orchidaceae > Dactylorhiza > Dactylorhiza incarnata. Next base: position 4,120,053 of record JAWHQI010000154.1, on the reverse strand, counting down.
CCCCTTCTTCAAAATCCTCCGGGGAGCGCGCCATTCAGGTTTCCAGTGGACGGACGAGTGCCAAGTGGCCTTCGAGCTACTCAAACAGTACCTGGCTTCGCCACCGCTCCTGTCAAAGCCCACCCCCGGGGAAACTCTGTTCTTGTACCTGGCCGTGTCGCCTACGGCTCTTAGCTCATTGCTCGTGAAAGACGAAGGAGGGGTGCAGCGACCGATCTACTACCTCAGCAAAGTCCTCACCGACACCGAAACCAGGTATCCGGCAGCAGACAAGACAGCCTTGGCTCTTGTTTTCTCAGCTAGAAAACTTATACCCTACTTCCAGGCTCATGCGGTCAAAGTATTGACGCAACTCCCATTGCGGGCAATCCTCCAGAAGCCGGAAGTCTCGGGGAGACTTGTAAAGTGGGCCGTAGAACTCGGCGAGTTCGACATCCAATTCCTGCCTCGGCCCGACATCAAGTCACAGGTGCTCGCCGACTTCGTAGTGGAATACACCATCCCGCCAGAAACAACCCTCATTAAAGACACCACCAGCCCCCGTTGGACCCTCTATGTCGACGGCGCCTCTGGAGCTGAAGGGGCCGGAGCAGGATTACTCCTCAAAAGCCCCGAAGAGATCACCCTGGATTACGGACTCCGGCTAAACTTCCCCGCAACAAATAACATCGCGGAATACGAAGCACTGATCGCCGGACTCCGACTCGCCATTGACTGCAAGGCCGAGAGCCTAACGATCTATACAGACTCCCAACTCGTGGTCTCACAGGTTGAAGGAGATTACGAGGCTAAGAGCGAACAGATGGCAAAGTACCTCGCATTCGCGAAATCACTTCTCCAGAAGATCTCATCGTATCAGATTCTACACATCCCCCGAGAGCAGAATTCCAGGGCGGATGCTCTATCCAAGCTCGCCACCTCACCCTCCAGCTACCAGTCTCGAAGACGCCGAATCGAAGAAGTCGTGATCCCAAGCATTCAAGGGCCATGGGAAATCGCAGCCATCCACCAGGAAGAGTCATCCTGGATGACCCCATTGCGAGCTTACCTCGAGCAAGGGCACCTTCCCGAAGATCGCCTAGAGGCGCGAAGGCTACGAATGCGGGCAGCATCGTTCACCATTATAGACGAGGAGCTTTACAAACGGGCATTCTCAGGACCATATCTAAAATGCCTGCCAGCAGGCGAGGCGGACTACGCCCTCAGGGAAGTACACGGAGGAGTCTGCGGAGAGCACCTGGGCGGGAAGGCATTAGCGCGGAAAATACTGCGTCAAGGCATCTATTGGCCAACAATGAGGAAGGACGCGGCCGACTTTGTCCAGAGGTGCAAAAGCTGTCAGCTGCACGCCAACATGCCTCATCAACCCCCGGTCTCACTTTCCACGCTGCAGAGTGCGTGGTCATTCGCGCAGTGGGGGATCGACCTCCTCGGTCCCCTACCTCTAGCATCCGGGCAGAGGAAGTTCATCATCCTAGCCATCGACTACTTCACCAAATGGGTGGAGGCGGAGCCCCTGGCCAAAATTACGGAAGAAAACGCCAAACAATTCGTCTGGAAGAACATCGTCTGCCGCTTCGGCATCCCGACTGCGATCATTGCCGACAACGGCACTCAATTCACTGGGAAGTCCTTCACCAAGATGTGCGAGGATCTGAAGATCAACCTACGTCACACAGCCGTGGCACATCCGCAAACCAACGGACAAGTAGAAGTCACAAACCGCACCATCCTCAAAGGACTGAAAACACGCTTGGAAGAAGCCGGGGGACAGTGGGTAGACGCGCTCCCGAATGTGTTGTGGGCGTATCGCACAACAGAGAGGACTCCTACAGGGGAGACACCTTATAACCTCTGTTACGGAACCGAAGCTATCATCCCCGTCGACATCGGCGTTCCGAGTGCTCGAGTACTAACCTTCGACCCCAGCAAGAATGATGGACTGCTCCGAGAAAACCTCGATCTAATCCCAGAAGTTCGAGACAGCGCTGCTCACCGTGCTTCACTCTACCAAATGCGTGTCGCCCGGACCTACGACAGGAGGGTGAATCCCAGACCAATCAGCATAGGAGATCTCGTCTTACGCAGCATCGAGGCCGTCGGTAAAGGCCCCCAAGGAGATAAGCTCTCACCGGCCTGGGAGGGCCTGTACGTAGTCACCACAGTCGTGAAACCCGGAACATACAGGCTCAGGACGGCGGAAGGGAAGACTTTGCCACGCACCTGGAACGCTCAAAACCTGCGCCGCTTTTACCAGTGATCCAGGGACCTCTACCATGTACTAAGCCACGAGCTCAAGCTCGTGCAAACTTATCTTCAATTCATGTACAAGCCGCGAGCTCAGACTCGTACACCTATCTTATATTACATGTTATGTAAAAGCCGCGAGCCCAGACTCGTGCACCTATCTTATCTTACATAAAGCTATGCACCAAATGATTTCATACTGTAAAACCATATTTTGACACTTACACTCACTTAAGAAAAAAAACTTTATAAAGAGGCCCTGCCTCGGGGGCTTTGCACCGCCGTCGATTGAAGGCTCGCCCTTCTCCTCCGTCGTCGAGTCCCAGCGTCGTAGGGGCCTGCCCCCCTACGTTCGCCCCCGGTTTGAATACACCAGCTATTCACCGGCCACTTCGAGGCCCTGCCTCGGGGGCTTTGCACCGCCGTCGATTGAAGGTTCGCCCTTCTCCTCCGCCATCGAGTCCCAGCGTCGTAGGGGCCTGCCCCCCTTACGTTCGCCCCCGGTTTGAATACACCAGCTATTCACCGGCCACTTCGGGGCCCTGCCCCGGGGACTTTGCACCGTCGTCGATTGAAGGTTCGCCCTTCTCCTCCGCCGTCGAGTCCCGGTGACGTAGGGGCCTGCCCCCCTTACGTTCACCCACGGTTTGAATACACCCGCTATTCACCGGCCAAGCCGCGAGCACAGACTCGTGCAAAAAAGCCGCGAGCACAGACTCGTGCAAAAAAGTCGCAAGCACAGACTTGCGCAAACTAATTTTCTATTGTGTAAAAGCCGCGGGCTCAGAACCGCGCAAGCTAATCTGTCATTTTGCAGAAACCCATCAGCCCATACGGATATCAGAGCCGGGCAGCAAGCCCATAACGACCTCGGAAAACCAACACCCTCCGACATCAGCTCCTACCAGAAAAGCGCCGCACAGAGGACAATGGGTAAAGCCGCCGCAGAAAAAATCAAAACCTTCGAACTCCTCGCTCCGGAACTCGGACTCCGAAGGTTTTGGGGGGCTTATGTTGTACACCCGTAAAGGCCTTAGGACGCACCTGAAGAAAGCCCCGGAAAAGAGAGGAGGGGTCGACAGTCAAAGAGCGTGGTAGCATGCAGGCTGCACCCCCCGACCGCACCGCCCTTAGGGGTGCGGCCGGCCAAGTCGCACCCCCTTAGGGTGCGGCCAAGCCGCCCCCCCCCCCCCCCCAAGGGGGTGCGGCCAAGCCGCACCCATTGGGGGGTGCGGCCAAGCCGCACCCCCCATGGGGTGCGGCCAAGCCGCACCCCCTTGGAGGGTGCGGCCAATCCGCGCCCACCCCTCCTCAGGGTGCGGTCCGACGCCCTCTCCTCGCCAAAGGATCTCGGTCCCCCCCCCCTTGGGGGGCAACTCCCCGTCCGCCGTCCGCCCGAGGCATCCCCGTGGTTCGTTGCGCACTTGGAGCACTTCGGCGCTAGCGCGCGCTCAGAACGTTTCTGAGCGCGATCAGGAAGTTTTCTCACTTTTTGTCTTTCCGGCTTCTCACTTTTGGGGTTTCCAGCTTCTCACTTTTTGGGTTTCCGGCTTCTCACTTTTTGTCTTTCAGGTTTCTCACTTTTCAGGAACAGTCGGTCGCCTTTTTCGCCTCCAACAGAGCTGCCCGAACTGCCCGAGCCGCCCAAGCTGCCCGAAGGGTAAGGTGGTCATTTACGAAAAATGGCGATCCATGTGCCCCAAACCGGAAAATATGATTCGTCCACCGAGCATTTATGGAAACTGCCAACGACAAGATTACCAGACTACCCCCGGCCAAAGCTATAAAAAGGGCCCTAGGGCTTCATTTGAGAGGACCTTGACTTCTGGACCTGGGAGAGCTCCTTGCAGACTTTTGCGGAATTCTCCTTCGGTGCTGGAAGATTTCCTTTCCGGACTTGAAGATTTCCTTCATCCCGAAAGGCGACGCAGCAGCTCACTTTTGTTCCCCGGAGCAGCTCACTTTTGTTCCCTGGAGCAGCTCACTTTTGTTCCTCGGAGCAGCTCACTTTTGTTCTCCACCTTTCTCAGAAGGAGAAAAGGACTTAGTTTTTTCCAAGAGGCGGCCTGTCGCCTTCGGATCTCTCTATCTCTCTACTACTGTAACGAGTTGCGGCCTGTCGCACTCAAGTTCCAAGTCTCACTTTGTAACCCCCCAGAAGATAGTGGAATTTGGTCGGCACAGCCCCGACCACGTGGTTTTTTACCCTTTCCGGGTTTTCCACGCTAAAAAGTCCCAGTGCAATCAACGAATCTCTAATTGACTGTTTGCGCGCTTAGTTCGCTCACGAGCTAAGGTGGTTCAAGTGAACCGGTCTACCAAGGGCCCTAAGCGTTCCGCAATATGACTAAGACTTAAATGTTAGGATTAGCCACGACGAATCATAATTGTGGCAAATACCTTGACATTTACCATAATCTTAGTGTTTTGTCGTGACTACACCGTGACAAAACATCTGTAGCTACAATTTTAGACTTTTTGCATGGCAAATTATCCTAGCTAAAACTCTATTTTCCTGTGATGATCATACCACCTTAGATACTAAATGTTGCCCACTCCTTGCATATATCCAACTATGAAGATACATTACGTGTGTTACTTGTTTGCCCATTTACTCGCAATGCTTGCCGTCAACGAATATTACACAGTCTTGCCCATAAAAATCGGGCCCGTCGGGCCGGCTCGAACCCGGCCCGGAAAAAGCCAGTTGGGGCCCGGGCTTGCCCGATCGGGCCCAGGCCGGGCTGTGGGGGCCTAACAAGGCCCCCACAATAAGCATTTGCCCGGCCCGATACCTGGCCTAGGCCGAGCAAAGCCCGACCCACCCTTGGGTGAAGCCCAACGGCTCTTAGAGCCGTTGGTTCCAACAGCTCTTAAGAGCGAACCAACGACTCTAAGAGCCATTGGCATGGCAGCCAAATAGGCTGCCATTATGGCAACTAGTAGGCTGCCATTATGGCAGCCTACTAGCTGCCAATGGCTTAGGGCCTAGGCTGGCAGCCTAGGCCCTAGGCTATAATAAAAAAAAATCAAATTAAAAAATTTAAAAAAAATTAATATACCCCCCCTCCCACCTCTCACCGGCCACCCCCCTCTCACCGGCACATGAAGTGGTGGAGCACAAGCATAAGACTCCAGTTTGGGAGCATTTTGACAAAGTTAAAGTCGGCGCGGAATTCAAAGCAAAGTGCAAATTATGCGGGAAGTTGCTGACCATGAGCGGCAACTCAACTTTAGCAAGACACATCAAGTCGTGCATTTCGTAACAAGCTCTGGAGTCCAGTCAGGCACAATATCGGGAGCCGGACAAATTTGGACGTACGATCAAGATCGATAACGGCAGTTGCAAGTGAAGAACGTAATCAGACGTGGATTGTCATTCAGCCACTATGACGACGAGGAAGAGACCGAATACATCCACGAAGTGCTTCAACCAAAATATCAGAAGGTTAGTAGATCTTCGCTTAGGCGCGTCGAGCTCAAATTTTATTTGGAATCAAAACAATCATTAATAAATTATTTTGAAAATTTCGAAGTACGTGTGAGTTTGACGAGTGACGTTTGGTCTAGTAGCATAAAATTAGGACTATCGTACATTTGTATAGCTTGTCATTGGGTCGATCTCGTTTCATGGGATCTAAATAAACGTATAATATGTTTTGAAGGTTTCGAAGTCCCGCACACAGGTCAAGCCATATATCAAATTATTATAAAATATTTTCGATAATTTAAAATTAAAGATAAAATTATAAGTATTTCTTTCGATAACGCTACTAATAATACCATGACAATTGAGTGGTTAAAACGCGATTTAAAACCAATGTTAAGCAGTGCGTTTTTTCATACTCGGTGCGTTTGTCAAGTTTTAAATTTAGTTGTAAAAGATAGTTTATCTTTTATGGAACTTTATAAATAAAATTCGACTTATGTTACAATTTATTTATTGTTCTAGGCAACGAAAACAAAATTTTAAAAAATTTGTAAACAACCAAGGTCAAAAATATTTGAAACCTCAATTTGACATGCCAATTAGATGTAACTCAACATATAAAATGTTAAAGAGAGCGTTGCGACAAAAATCACTTCTTATGGAATACTACACTATGCTAAATATTCATGATTTGAACGACAACGATTGAGACGTAATAGAAAATTATTTGGATTTATTAAAATATTTTTATAGGGCGACAATTTGTTTATCTGTCGTGTATTATCCAACTAGCTCTCTAGTAATAAAAAATTTTGTTAATATCGTACAAAAATTAAACTATTATAAGCAACACAAAGGGTGACGTCCTTTAATTGAGAAAATGAAAACAAAATTTTTAAAATATTATAAAGAAATGCCAGCAATGTTTTCACTTGCCCTTTGCCTTGAATCCTCTATTCGGCGTAGACGGCGTAGAAAATCTAATCGAAAAAATAAATAAAATTTTAACTTAAATATAACTTTTTCGGAATTTGATAACGTTAGTATTTAAAATTTTAACTCTTTTTTCACTGAATTTTATAATCATTACGATCAATTATACGGATCGCGGCCCCGAGAAGATATATCACAACCTAAAACAAAGGATGATTTTAAAAATAAAATTTTAGAATTAGCTTCTAGAAAAAAACACGCACATCATCTAGTAGTTTAAATGAATTAGGATTGTACACTAAAACACAATTTCGCGATTTTATGAGTACAGACGAAATTGAAAATTTTGATCTTCTAAAATGGTGGAAAAGTAAGGTTAATACCTATCCTATTATGGTCTATATGGCCCGTGATTTACTAACAATCCAAGCTAGCACAGTAGCTTCAGAATCTGTTTTTTCTCTTAGTGACAGGATTTTGACCGAGTGGAGGAGTCGCCTAAGCGAAGAATCGCTGGAAATTTGTATATGTTACAAGGACCGCTTGGATGCTATGAAGATGAAGCAACACATTACACCGATCGAGAATAGTCAACTGACGTAGACGACGAGGTGAGCGCAATAAATTTAGGAGATGATTAAGCGCGCGCGCACTCACAAGTCGCACCCGAGGAGCTGATTTTTTTTATAATGTTTTAAATTATTGAATTTGTAATTTTTTGTTGTCATTCATTTTTTGTATTTTTCATCTTTTTTAAATTTGAATGTAAATGTGTATTTATCATTTTTGAAGATTAATAAATAAAAATTCTTGTATATTTAGATATGAATTTATTGTAAATTTTTATTTTTAGATCTTTTTTTAATATGTAAAATATTTAATATATATAAAAAAAATAAAAAAAAAACGGGCTTCCAAGGCCCGACCCGGCCTTGGGGGCCTTATCAGGCTCCCCCGGGGGGGAGGGGGGGGGGGGGCCTTAGCCCGGCTATAACCGGGCCCGGGCCCGAGCCCGGTTCAGGAAAGCCCGCGCCCCTACCGGGCTTTTTGGACAGGGCTAATATTACATGACATTTATTTCATTCACCATTGCGAAAACAGTAAATCTACAAGAAGCTTTCATAACTACTTCAATATTTTTTTCTTCAATCATCCCTCTCATGGAGGATCCCACGGTTCTTATCATTTCTCTTAAATTTTTTAAATTTTCTTTTGCCAGAAGAATCAAGAACATAGTTGCTAACTCTTTAACTGTGATCGTGAAATGATACTGCACATATGAGAGCATATTTTAATTATTGCAAAAAATAGTTATACATCATTTTTTGATTTTTTTTAACAATCTACCTGATACATATAATATCGCGCATGCCAAAACAACTTTAATAAAAGTTGATGAGTTTAATGATAGCTCATCAAAAATACCGTTGACATGACTAATAACAACTTTTCTCGAAAATGTCGCTGACATGCCTAATGAATTCTACCATAATAGGTATATGAGCTCTACTTTTTTTTTTAATAAAGTTGTTGGTGGCCACAGCCTTCCTTTGATGAGGCAAACTCGATAGTCAAGCATGCACCACGTGGACTTCCCAGGAGGTCACTCATCCCATAATTGCTCCAGCCCGAACACGCTTAACTATGGAGTTCTTCCACTTCTCATCACCAATTGAGCTGCACTTTTTTGTGACGACCCAGACACCAACCCACTCTAGACCACCACACAGGGCCACGACCACTGGGGTCCCACCTGGCCTCGTCCGGGCTGCAGCCCAAGCACCCAACCCATCTCTCTCCACGGCGGGTTGTTCGTGGCCACAACCTCCCTTTGATGAGACAAACTCGATAGTCAAGCATGCACCACGGGGACTTCCCAGGAGGCCACCTATCCCAGAATTACTCCAGCCCGAGCACGCTTAACTATGGCGTTTTTTCACTTCTCATCACCAATTGAGCTGATGATCATTGCATTTTAATTTTCATTTGAACTAGATTATAATATATATTAAGTAATTGAATTCAAATAATAAACTATATCTCACAATTTTAACTGTTTCACCGGAGACAAGTTTATAAATAATTTTATCAGAAAATCATGTTTTTTTTTATTTTTTAGTGATAATTTATGCAGTATAAGAAAAATATATGAATAATAAATAAAACTACAGGAGAATTCCTTCACTAGAATAAAAAAAATACACACGCGAAGACAAATTTGTAGCAATCATCCAATTTTATTTCAAATATAATATTTATGATTGTACTATCAAATACATTTTAAACTATTGTCCCATCACAATAGCATATTTAAATAAAAAACAAATGTGACGTGGGCCGCCCAACAGCCGACCCATCAGCCAGGAGGTCAGGCCGCCCGACAGCCCGCTTGACACTGGCGGCCCTCCAAGAATCCACACGTCGGGCTTTAATTTATCAAAGTCTAGCCGGCTTAGCACATTTATTTTAATTTTAATAATTGTTAATTCACTAATTATTATATCAGATAAAACATAAGCTAGCCGGCTTCAACTCAAACTAAACAAAGTAGAAAATATATAAAAATTTAATATAAGAATTAAAAATTTAATTAATATTTTTAATCAATCTATAAAAAAATAATTTAGAAATAATTTTTAAATATGAAAAATTACAAAAATTAATAACAAATTTAATTAGTAAACTACTTTATTTTATTAAAAAATTACATCACAAAGCAATCAAATGAGTAAAAAAGAATGGAAAGTTTTTCAAAGAACGCAAGGCTGTTTTAAGAGAAAATATTAGGTGCACTAATTTCTTTCTAAAAATCTCATTTTGATTATTTTTTATTAGTAAACTAATGTAATATTTAAAATAAAAATATTTATAATGCAAGATTTTTTTTTATGAACATTTTACATAAACAAATTTTCAATTTTGAACATTTCCTGGTCCATCACACAAACATGCGCTCACATACTTCCTGTCATATAGGCTCCGTTTGACGCGGCAGCAGCAGTGCCGGTCGTGAATGTGGTGGTTATAAACTGTCGTTCGTGAATGCCTGACCTCATCTAAGGAACTTCAACGACTTTTATGTTCAAAACTAATATTTTTTTCTTGGTAGCAGTCATAATCGTTGTCATGCAAACATACATTCTAGGACGACAGCGTTTTCGCCACTGTAGGACCCGAAAAAGCTCAGGTATGCTCGGACATCAAATTGAAAAAAAAATGTTTATACATATTTCATGAAAATTACAAACATTAATTTCGAAGAATTTTTAATATAAAAAACTGTGCAAATGCAAAATGCGGGCATGTTGACAAATGGCGTGTTACTATTGATAACTAGGAGAAGTCTGCCGTAGGCAGCTCAGCGCACACAATATTCTCCATGGAACTATACAACTATCAAATAATTTCGAGTGATATAAAAAAACTATACGTTGAAACAATTAAATATTCAAAGAAGCTAATGCTGACCATATGTCACCGCGTCCATTTTTTTTCTGCCAAACTCTTTTTTGCGGCCCACTCGAGGCTCCTGAAATCGGTCTACATTGGATTGCCTTATCCCGGTAGCGGTCGAGTGCGCAATCAGTCACAAAGAAACGGGACTGCCGGCAAGGAACTTTTTTACCATTGAAAACCCCAAAAAGAGGTGAAAAACCACGTGGCTGGGATGGTGTCGACTAAACTTCATTATTTTAGGCTGTTACACAAAGCTTTTAGGGAAGGCTAGAGCGACAGACCGCTCCTCGTTACAACTTGTAGGGAGAGAGAGAGAGAGAGAGAGAGAGAGAGAGAGAGAGAGAGAGAGAGAGAGATATGCCACTTCTCACGAAGCCGAGTCTTTTTGCTTGTCGCACTGGGGAGCACTGTTCTCTAGGAGCTTTAATGTCTTCTGCGGATGCTCGGAGGCTGACAGAGTGCGCTCGATCCGCACGTCTTGGTGTTTGCGGCTTCCTGCGGCGTGGACAAGAAGTGTCTTGCTCGTGGCGGAATGGATCTTGTGCTGGAGCGCTCGAAGGAGGATGAAGGCCTTCGAAGGATCTTCCAGACGCTCGAAGATCTTCGAAGGGGTCTTCGATGGCGAAAGAGGTCTTCTAGGGATTCTGGAGAGAGCTCTGGAACACGTGGGAGGCGGAATTCGAGGAGGAAAAGATAGAAATGAAGGAGGGTCTTGGGGTCCTATTTATTGGCCCCAGTGGTGGTTATAGTGGTTACGCGGTTATTCGCAGACTATAACCGCCATTTTTACAGACCAATTTAATAAGGTTTACAACACGCATTATTCAAGTATTTTTCTATACGCAGACTGATATAATTTCGGATAAGAACACCCACCCAAAATGGGTGATTACGCTGGTGGTTATGTAACATCCCAACTTTAAAAATGGGGTCTAACCGGTTCAATTGAATCCTTGGAGGAGCTTAGGCCGGGTCCTAGAAAACCACAACCCAACTTTCACCCCAAAATGATGGTCATTTAGAGAAATGAATGTTTTGAGTGACATTGTGATTCGTCACAATGCCGAAGTAGTATAATGAGCATACTTGCTCCGAATTGACTTATGTCAGTTCTGTTAGACTCGTATGGTCGATACGAATGCAACGGAACTCGTTTCGTTCCAATCCAAGGTCATTGGGTGAAAGTGACCATTTTGAGTGTCGTACGCGTCACGATGACGTTATTTTAGTTTAATGAGCATACATGCTCCGAATTGACTTCCGTCAGTTGCGTTAGACTCGTATGGTCAATACGAGTGCAGCGGAACTCGTTTCGTTACAATTCGAGGTCGTTTAGAGAAAACGACTATTTTGAGTAACATCGAGCGTCGCAACAACGTCATTTTAGAATATTGAGTAAACGAGCTCCGAATTTAAGTTTGTCAGTTGCGTTAGATTCGTATGGTCGATACGTGTGCAACTAAATTAGTTTCGCTCAATTCCAACGTCGTTTAGTCAAGTAAATAAAAATAAATGTTCGCTCAATTCCAACCTCGAGATACTTGAACGTTTGATTTCAACCCCGTTACATCAATGATGACCCGACACTCAACGACTGAGACCCATAAAGACTTTGACCCATAAGGGGGACCCACTTATGATTGACTTTGATCAACTCTTATAAAAGCCAAAAGGTGAATTTTTGGATTTTGAAACCCTTCATAATATAATTAAAAAAACAATTAAACAAACGTTTAATTTATCAAAGTCTACCGGCTTAGCACATTTATTTTAATTTTAATAATTGCACGTCCTTCAGACTTTATTATTAATTCACTAATTATTATATCAGATAAAGCATAAGCTAGCCGGCTTCAACTCAAATTAAACGAAGTAGATAATATATAACAATTGATATAAGAATTACAAATTTAATTAATATTTTAATTTTTAAATATGAAAATTACAAAAATTAATAACAAAGTTAATTAATAAATTACGTTATTTTATTAAAAAATTACATCACAAAGCAATCAAATGAGTAAAAAGGAATGGAAAGTTTTTCAAAGAAAGCAAGGCTGTTTTAAGAGAAAATATTAGGTGCACTAATTTCTTTCTAAAAATCTCCTTTTGATTATTTTTTATTAGTAAACTAATCTAATATTTAAAATAAAAATATTTATAATGCAAGATTTTTTTTTATGAACACAAATAAATTTTCAATTTTGAGCATTACCTGGTGGAACAGTCGTCGCCGCCGCCAACGCCCTAGTTGCCGCCGCCAACGCAACAGTCGTCGCCGCCAACGCCGTCGTCGCCGCCGCCAACGCCACCGTTGCCGCCGCCAACGCCACCGTCGTCGCCGCCGCCAACGCAGCCAACGCTGCCAACGCCGTCGACGATGCCAATTTGGTTTGACATTAAAAGTTTCGGTCTGACATTAACATTATCGGTCTGCCATTAACCTTGAACAGTCATTAGCCAAAGTTGGTTTGCCCATATCACCACCATATAAAAAAGCTATAATTAAGATGAAACAATTAAATATTCAAAGAACCTAATGCTGACCATATGTCACCGCGCCCGTTTTTTTGACAAATACTTTTGTTGCGGCCCGAGAGCGGTCGAGTGCGCAATCAGTCACAAAGAAATGAGACGGCTGACAAGGAACCTTTTTACCGTGGAAAACCTCAGAAAGGGGTGAAAATCACATGGTCGGGACGGTGTCAACCAAGCTTTACTATTTTGGGTTGTTGCACAAAACTTTTAGGGAAGGCGAGGGCGACAGACCGCTCCTCGTCGTTACAACTTGTAGGGAGAGAGAGAGACATGTTAAGAGGGTGACAGGTCACCTCTCGCAAAGCTAGGACTTTTTGCTTGTCGCAGTGGGGAGCACTGTTCTCTGGGCGCTTTAATGTCTTATGCGGATGCTCGGAGGCTAACGGAGTGCGCTCCGCACGTCTTGGTTTTTGCGGCTTGCTACGGCGTGGACAAGAAGTTCTTTGCTCGTGGTGGAATGGATCTTATGCTGGAGCGCACGAAGGAGGACGAAGGCGCGGTTATCCGCAAATCATAACCACTTTTTTAACTATTTGCAAGTCAATTTAATAAGGTTTACGACGCGAATTACTCAAGTATTTTTCTATACACAGACAGATATAATTTCGGATAATTAGAACACCCACCCATAATGGGTGGTTACGTTGGTGGTTATGCAGGTGGTTATGCGTACATCAGACGATGGTGATCGCATAGGAACGATCGGATGGCGGAGGAAGGCCGACCCCGGAGGGGGGGCGATTGGCGACGAGGCCCTATCGGCAGGGGCCGCCGGGGCGGCCGGCCAAGGAGGGCGGCTAGGGACCGGGCGGAGGCCGGCCCCACGGCGGGAGGGCGAATGGAGGTCGGCCGAAAAGAGGCCGGCCTCGGGTGGCCGAGCGGAGGCCGACCTCGCGGTGGCCGGCCGAGCGGGGGTCGGCCTCGCGGCAGCCTGCCTTGCGACTGAGCGGTGGCCGGCCACGCGGTGGCCGACCTTGTGGCCGAGCGGGGGCAGGCCGAGCGGCGGGAGGCCAAGCGGGGGCCGGCCTCGCGGCGATCGGCCTCGCGGCGGCCGGCCGGCCGGAGGAGTGGCGGCCGGTCGGTTGGCCGGCCGCAGACTGTTAGCGCGGCGGTTGGGATCCTGCGTGCGGTGGCTAGCATGCGGATCACATGTGGATCGTGTGGGATGATCGTGTGTGCGATGGTTTTATCCTATAACTCTCCATTAAGATAGTGAGGGTTATGAGAATTTCGGCTATTTGCACCCTAGAATTTCTATAAATTTAGGGAGACCCATCAATGCTCACATCCCTAGAAGTGATTGGGCATGCATGTTTAAACTAAAATTCTAATATTTTTGATGAAGTAGAGAAATATGTGATAAATGATATTCTTTTAGGGGAGATTAAATCAAACTAATCAAAGCAAGCAAGATAACGTGTACGTGTTCACTTAATGAACTATTTAATATCAGCGTTGATGTTTGAATAATGAAAACAAATGAAGTATGAATTTTATTAGGTCTTTAATTTGTTTATAAATAGACCTTCAGGGGTACCAGAAATGAGACTTGAAAAATCATAGATCAATCCCCCCTATCTAGGAGAGAATCTCATCAAGTCAGCGTCTTCCTTGTACCAAGCTTAGCCACCTGTGGTCGTGGAGAGAGAGTTTTATTTAAGCCATTGGGTACGTGGCGGGACCTCCATGCTAAGCTCCATGAGGTCTGTTTATGATCTCCCTTTTTCTTCTTCGCGCCAGCCTTCAGATCCAAATCGCCGAAGCGCGGAATCAATAACCTTCGACTACACCTAGGTCCGAACATTTGGAGTCGGAAATTTCCTGGCTTCAGCAATCACCACAACGTTTATATTCTATGGCAACGCTTTTTTTGGGGCGTTTTAAAAATCGCGACCATAGAAAATTTTGAGAGTTTCTTTTCGTCGCTTCCATCTTCCTCTTCTTCGAGGTGGCGCGATTCTGTAACCACGCACATCATATGAAGGAAGGTAGGGCACATGAGCGCGCCTCTTCTCCAGAAAGTGAATAGTTGCAAGCTCACGTGAGATTTCATCGGAGAATCTGGCCAGGGGAGGACAGGAGCGTGCGGAAAGGGGGGAAACTTTATTTATTAGTTTGCAAATATATATATCTTTATTATATAAACCAATAGTGATAGCTTGAAAGCACACCAAAGAATGCATCTGGACCGTCCGATCAAGCAGGATCAAACGCTGGCCGTCGGATGCAAGGGGAGGTCTGCCTATAGCCATTTCTCCTAAAACTGAGCCTGCAAATAGCCATTTGCAAGATACAGTTACTGTTCATCCTCCCAAAAATCCCGATACCAGCGTTTGCCTCCGCTCTGCCTCGCTATTTCCCGACAGTGCCGCCGGCAGAGCCGGCGGCGGCCTGCCGGGCGGCCACCGACGGGTTCGCCGGTCTCCGGCGAACCCGCCGGAGGTTATCCGGCGGCGAGCGGGCAGGGCCACCGGCGGCGGTGGCCCTGCCCGTGAGCTTCAGTTTTCGGACTCACGGGCAGGGCCACAGCCGGCGGTGTCCCTGCCCGTGCGCCGCCGGACAACCTCCGGCGTGTTCGCCGGAGTCCGGCGAACCCGCCGGTTGGTGCCGGTCAGCCCTCCGACGCCTACGCCGGCGGCGGCATGGCCGGGCAGGGAG
The DNA here is from genome assembly GCA_033032865.1 of Dactylorhiza incarnata. NCBI lineage: Eukaryota > Viridiplantae > Streptophyta > Magnoliopsida > Asparagales > Orchidaceae > Dactylorhiza > Dactylorhiza incarnata. The sequence continues at coordinate 4,104,791 of JAWHQI010000154.1, read as the reverse complement.
GCAGGCGGAATCGGGATCTCACGGGCAGGGCCACGACGACGGTGGCCCTGCCCGCTCGCCGCCGGACAACCGGCGGCGAGGTCGTCGGAGTCCGGCGAGGCTCCCGGTGGGGTCCGGTCAGGCAGCAGGCGGCTCCGGCGGCGTGGTGAAGAGCTGAAAGCGCGGGCGGAAGCGGAACGTAGGCGGAAGACTGTTCACGGGAAATTTTTTATTTCGTTTTTTAATTTCGATTTTTATTTCGTTATATATATATATTACCCCATGGGTGTTTGCAACTTTGCATACTTACAGCCTGCAGCCCTCTATATTTCGAAAATACATTATTTTTATTTCGTTTCTTAATGTCGATTTTTATTTCGTTTCTTTTATTTTATAATTTAATAAGTAATTAAATACTTTAATAAATAAAAGTTTAAACTCTTAAATTTTAAATAACGGTTGGGGGCGGGGCGAGCGAAGCCCGCCAAGGGGGGCCGCAACGCCGCATCGAGAACGGGCGAACCCCGCTTGAATGTCATTACTGAATTATAAATAATAATAATAAAAATTGGTGTGCATTGCTCGCGACCGGACAACCCCCAGCGGGTTCGCCAAGGGGGTGGGGGCGGGCCCGCCGTTATAAATAATAAAAAATCACCAAGGGGTGAGGGTTTATTTACTTATTTATAAATAATAATAATAATTGGTGGGCATTACTCGCGACCGGACAACCCCCAGCGGGTTCGCCAAGGGGGTGGGGCGGGCGAAGCCCCGCCGTTATAAATAATAAAAAATCGCCAAGGGGGTGGGGGCGGGCGAAGCCCAGCTTAAATGTCAAGCGGGCGAAGCCCGCTTGGTTACGGGCGAAGCCCGCAGCGACGCATCGAGAACGGGCGTAGCCTGTCGAGTGGGCGAACTCCGCCTTTAATGCCAAGCAGGCGAAGCCCGCATTGATGCGGCCGAAGGCCGCCCGAGAGCATCGAGCACAGGCGTAGCCCGTGCGAAGTTGCTCGTGTGTGTATATATATATATATATATATATATATATATATATTTAGAGGATCTAAAAGTCAACGTTTTTTATTTGCATACAGCCAAACTTTATCTATATGTAAAGAAATATCTTATGAAAAACTTAATTACAGCTACCATTAGAATCACTACTGTGCTTTAACTATAAATACCCCTCACTTGGCCCCGACAGCTTCTCACACCCACCACACTTAACAAAAAATGGCGCACGCCGGTAAGTTAACGGTTCTCGTCTTGCTGGTTCTTCTCTGCATTAGCCTTTCCTCTGCCTCTAGGTCCTTGAATGGCTTCGGAGGGGAAGGGGTCACGAAGGCGGAAGGGGCCACGGTGGTGGAAGGGGCCAGAAAGGCGGAAGGGGCCCCGAAGGCGGAAGGCGGGAGGGGCCACGGTGGCGGAAGCGACCCCGAAGGTGGAAGGGGCCACGGCGGCGGAAGGGGCCACGAAGGCGGAAGGGGCCCCGAAGGTGGAAGGGGCCACTAAGGCGGAAGGGGCCACAAAGGCGGAAGGGGCCACGAAGGCAGCCACGGAGGCGGACACGAAGGCGTCCTCTAAGGCGGAGGCGGAGGAGGCGGAGGAGGCGGAGGAGGTGAAGGGGGAGGCGTATCAAAATAATAAATCATGGCATCAACATATCTAATATAAGTAATCATTCTATATAAGTCATCATGTATCCCTGCTTCTATATAATGAATAAATTGAAGAAGTGTTACCTTACTCTGCTTTATTTCTCTGCTTAATTCTGCTCTTGTGGGGAAACGGTTGCGGCTGCGCCGGTTGCGCTCCGATGTGTTTGGGCCGTGCAAGATCAAATGAAGTTGTGGGCACCATTGGGGCCAGAGAGCCGTTGTCAACAGCATCGTAGGTGTGGGTGTCCGGTGCTGGGAGTAGAAGCGGCGGCGCAACAACGACTCGATGGGGGCGGCTCTGCTAACACTCAGTGTTGGGAGCTAGATAAGGGGGCGGAACATAGCGGAAGCTTTCGAAATTTGAGGGTTCGGGTCTAGGTTCCGTTTGACACGGCTTTTGAAATTTTCGTGTTGAAAACTTTTCCTAAAAATGCATGTACAATGCGTATTTTCAAAAGGCGCGTAATAACTCATAGAAATTGGTTTGCCAATAGCGAATTCTGGTTTGCCTTTAACAACGCCCAAAATATATCTCCAAAAGGTGTACATATATTACATATTATATGCAATGTCTGCATCAGATTATTGCTTGAGTTTAAAATACATGTATTTTTCAATATTCTTGAAAGCATACAATTAATTTTAGGCCGGGTGGAAAAATTGCACTAGGACTTAAAAATAAGAATTAAATATATGATTACAAATTTATAAAGTTTGCACCGAAAAATAGGCCGGGTGGAAAAATTGCACTAGGACTTAAAAAAATTATATACTAGTAATATAAAATGGAACAGGATAATATTGCTTATAAAACTTATATTGCTTATACAACAACAATTTTAATTTATTGATTTTATTTATTTATAATATAGAACAGAATAAGTTAGATTTTAATTTATTTAAAAATCTATACCTTATAATTCGAAACGGGATAATATTACATTGTTTTTAATAAAAAAAATATATAATTAAATAACTTATATAATTTAAGCCTTATAATTCGAAACAGGATAAATAAGAAGATATTGAAATTATATTAATTAAATTTATATTATTTTAGTATTTTCCAACAACGGTACCCGATTTTTATATTATTAAAATGGAAAATATTATAAAAATGAGTTATTTTTAAAAGTAATTATATGTTTATTATAGATTAATTAATTTTAGAACTAAATCAAGTATATTAGAAGGGACCGATTTCTTTCAAAAATAAAGTATAGGGACTGATTTCATCAAATTATGAAAATTTAGGGACCAAAATCATAATTTTGCCTTAATTTTAAGTCATTCACATATATGTATTAGAAAGGGAACCTTGACGCACTGATTAAGGTGTTGTCGTGCAACCTTGAGGTCAAGAGTTTGAGTCCTGGAAGCAGACTCTTGCAAAAATACAACCTTCAAACATACATGTATTTTAAAGAATAGTTCAGCCCATGCGCCAATGCTCTTAAAACCATTACTCAAAGAAAAGTTCTCTAGCTTCTCAAAACTTCAACCTTCAAACTCTAGTAAGCACGTCATTTTCCTTTATATTATTACCCGGTAGGTCTCTCGTGACGGAGGCAAAGCGCCAGGGGGCGCAAGACCAGGGTTGGGCGCGATCGAGGCCATGCGGCCTTGGCCGCATGGCCGGGAGGCTGCCCGACCGGCTCTGCCACGCGGCAAGGATGCATGGGGCGCGGCGGTGCACGCGTGCCCCGGTGGTGGTGAGCGGTTTTGGTGGTTACTAACGGTTCCCTCCATTTTGAGCACTCCTCGTAATGGAGGGGGGTTTCGTTATCCGCAGCCCAATTTTGATGGGGGATACAATATCCGCCGCCCACCTTCAATTATAAATAAAGGGGGTACTCATCTATTTACCGCCCCCTCCCCCCCCCCCCCGGTCGGGCCTCACTCTGGTAGACTGAATCCGACTGAATATCATTATTTTATTCAGCGCAACCTAAGAAAATATAAAATATAACGAATCCCGCCGCTTCAATCCCGCGCCCCTTCATTTCTCCTCTCCGTACTCAGCTCTCCTCGCTCTCCTCGCACAGCTTCCTCGTGATTTCTCTAGGGTTTGATTCCGGCGCAGCCTCCCCCATCGTCTCCGGCAATTAATCACAGCTCTCCGGCGCTCCTTTTCCAATCCGATTCAGTCTACACAGGAGCTCTCCGACGCAGCCTACCCATCCTCTCCGCAAGGTACGTATCGCATCCACCATTATCATGTTCGAACCCATTAGGAGAAACGACTCTACCCGGAGAGCCAGTGGCTATCCGAGGAGAGTAGAATGGCTCTCCGCGTAGAGCCAGTGGCTATCCGAGGAGAGTAGAATGGCTCTCCGTGTATCGCATCTGTTTGGCTCTCCGCTGATGGCTATCCAAGGAGAGTACAATGGCTCTCCGCGTAGAGCTAAACAACTCTCCCGCTGAGATCCACTGGCTCTCCGAGGAGAGCCCTTTGTCTCTCCGCGGAGAGCCGGAGAGCGGTTTGGCTCTCCGCGGAGAGCGGTTTGGCTCTCCGCGGAGAGCCGTTTGGCTCTCCGCGGAGAGCCGTTTGGCTCTCCGCGGAGAGCCGTTTGCTCTCCGCGGAGAGCCAAAAAGTTTTAATTACTGTTTTTAGGAAATACGTTTATTTGTTCATTCTTCTACGACAATCCTTGGAAATAAATTATAATTAGCATATAATTTGGAATGTGAGGTAGGAAATAACCTAGGCAAGCTACTATAACCAATTATAATTACTCAAAATAGGATGCTAGTATTATGGCTACTAATCTACCCTTTGGGTTTGGTGACTAGATTATTTGACTATTTGTCTTTATCGGCAATGAATGGTGTTGACATTGTGCTGCGGGACATTGCGAAAACACAACGATCAGTAGAGACCCTCGTTCATCGCTGCCCTGAAATTCTACCCGAATCGATTCCGACGCAAACGCCTCCATTCTATTCGTCAGCCTTCGACCGCCCCACTACTGAGCCGTGCATTTGTGGGAAGCAATCAGGCACGTTGAACAAAATTCAGGAAGATTGGATCAAGACCCAAGTGAAAATGATGGAGGATGGCATTCGCCTTCCCATCCGAATCGATCCGCCCGTGCCACTGTGGAACAAGCGACCTGACCTGAATGCGTATCTTTTGAAACCGTTGTTCGTGATTGATCCGGAACGGCAGTACGGCGTCAATGTGACAGCGGGTGCATGTCCATCTTGCAACAAAGTCGGCTTTCTTTCCCGCAAGCAATTAAGTGCTCCGCGAGTTGTCGATTGCATCGACACCACTGCATTCTCTATCAGTGCTAGATACATGTGCAAGAAGTCGAACACCTCCGGCGGCTGTGGTGTCACGTTCCAGGTCATGGACGAGGCAAAAAACGAGAAGTTGATCCCGACAGCCATCATCCTTAACTATCCTGTGCAGCTTTTCGAACAGAGCGCACACGACGTCGGTCTTGTTCAAATGGCATACGACTTGTACACGTCCCGTTCCGGCATTGCTGATGCAGCCAAGGTGATTCGTTGTGCACGAACGACTCGATACATGCGTCAAGCCGCACTATATCGTGGTCACGTGTCGTGGTATTTGGATATGCGCTTATGGGATGCAGCAATTGGGCAAACGTCATCGCAGAAGGATCCAGCAGTGTTCCCTGATTTCCCATCATTTTTTCAGCATTGTAACGGGTACAATGGCACTCTTGGTCCAGTGGAATCAACGCTATCACGCCTAATCAATGACTGCATTGCTCGCCAACTTTCTTTCTTCAACCGAATGGAAGGCGCCATAACCGGGACTCATCTCTCGGCTGACCATCATCACAACGTGCCGGGACGCATGAAATTGACGGACGAGTTCAATGGCAGGAAATTTTCCCCCGTTGAAGGATTGCACTCCGTCATGAACGAGCGCCAACAAATTCTCTCCCATCAATTCACATCAACTACGGGCAATGCAGAGCGTCGATTTGTTGGTCGAAGTTTGCAGAATCGGTACAATGCTTACAATATTGATACTTCTCTGCTCATCATGTACCTTGACAAGTGCTGCGATGACCGAGAATGGCTACAAGATTTCGACAACATCATTGTTCTCCTAGACAATCATCACCTGATCACGAGGTATAGGGACAATTCGAACGGCACGGATCGTGCTCGGCAGGAACTATTTATGGCTGGCGTGGCCGAAATCATTGTTGGCAATGGAAATGCTTCAATGCGGGAAGGCTCCATCATTGAGGCTGAACTGGATGCATTGTTGGAGAGCATTAAAAGCTGGGAAAACGAGAATGATGTGCCACAGTCGAAGCGCATTGTGACGACCAAACTTCTATCTTGCCACGAGACGCAGAAAAAGCACATCAGAAATTGCTTAACACCGCCTGTAGGGGGGTCAAACACCGTCGTGGATCGCTTCTTCCGTTCGACTCTACGTCGTGGATCGGGGAAGAACGAAAACTTATGGCGTCAAGGACGAGCCATTTTCCCGGAGACTATTTCCCTGGATGGAGGGATCTTGCTGCTCCATGCCGTGGTCGCTCAAATCAACTTTCGCGGCGAACTCCAATTTGATCCTCGCTGGGCATATTTGCCAATCTCTGGTATGCATATCATTCTCACTCAATATCTCGCAGCTCTTACGACCGACGGCATAACTCCCTCCCAAACGTCTCTTTCGACAATGTTTCATATGTTGCCTCTCTCGATTGAGGATTGCCACGGAGAGTTTGGATTAACGGAGGCATTTGGACAATCCCTTCCTCAACTTCCAGAAATTCCAGCAGGTCAGATAGAATCCGTTGGAATGATTGCCGAAGCAATAGCTGATAATGCAATTTGGTCGAGCCACACGTTCGATGCGATTGTGAACGATGCGCTTGAGGTTGCCGCAACTGCTGTGGAGAGGACTCCGAACGATGATCATCACTGCATTGGAGAAGACGAAGCACTACCGCTAAACCATACTGATATAAGCAACACGCCCCATTCTATTCAGTCCAGTCGCAAGCGCAGAAAACCCGGACCAACATCGCATGGGCAAAGCTCTGCTTCAAATCACCATAAAAAATCACGCAGCCTCAACGCGTTGGGAAATGAACGTCAATCGGCATTAGAAGGCCTTAATCTCTGGGAAAAAGTGATGAGCACTTCACCAATGATCAACCCCTTCGAACGGCGCTTACTCAGAATGGTGGCTCTCAAATTTCTTCAACCCGATGAACTGCTTGATCTAAAAGATTTTCCAATTGAATCTTTGCATATTCCACAATTGCATCGAATTTGGTCTGTTCTTGTCTCGGCTTTACATAGCACCAATTACGCTTTCAAACGGTTCATTCGGCCAAAAACAGAACAGGTTCTTAAACAGCACTTGGAGGATATGGTTGCCCAGTCTCGTTTCAGATTGCCCATTCAACGAGCAGCGCCAAAACGCAGCATCATTACTGCACTAAATCTGGCCGCGTCATTGATTGCTCCAACGCAGGCGGGCCGTGAGGATAGTTTCATCCAGTTAGAAGAGACTGTCACCACAACAGTAACTCGAAGCGTCACTTTTACAACCGGCGCCCCAAGTCACAGTTCAAGTCAGCCCCTTGCAACAGATCTGCAAACGTCCCCGCCCGATCTAGTAATTGAAGGATCAGCGGACGATATCATTGATCGAATTGTTCAAAACGAGATTGATGCTGGGCATGCCGGCAACATTCACTGGACCAAAGTGGTCGCCCCAGCTTACGCCCGCATTGCTGCACGCCGTGAGGATCTAGTTCAGATGACCCACAAGGAGATTCAAAATCGTTGGGATTATCTTAGACGTCTCAAAAGGAAAAGGACATCAAACACTTTGCAGTCGCATACCGAAGCGCAAAAGGAGCTCGGTGATCAAGACGCCATCTACATTCAATCATCGCCGGTTGTTACACAATCATTGCCAGCCGAAACTCCGTCCACAAATAATTTAACTCAACCAGCGTCTTCTGCAGTCATCACGACGACGGAGGAACCTAATGTGGGCATCTCGTCCGCTGTCAGCGAGATTGGTTCTCGTCCTCCATTCATGGTAAATCAACAATTGCCGACTTTCAATCAGATAATGGAGGCCATCGTCCCCGCCCCAGCTACAGGAGAGCCGTTCTCCCAATCGGAGAAGGAGCTGCTCAATTACTTGCTAACTAGTCCAGCAGAGCGCTCCCATGTGAAATCGTCGACTGGTGATCAAATGTCTTGGAAGAGCCTAGCCAAGCGTTTCTTGTACTGGGGGCGAGTCGCACGGGTGTTGGGGATGAACCAGTTTCGGGTTCGATCCGATGTGCAGCTCAAGCAAAAGGTTAAGGATATTAACAAAAAAAAGAGCTTGCAACAGTATGTGTGAAACCATGAAAGGTATGTTTTTTATATGTATTATAGTAAAAAAATGATTTGAAAATAACACAATAATTTGCACTTATTATTCCATGATACAATTGTACCTCATTTAGGCCATTACCCAATTGGATCTCCATGGAGAGCCAATTGGATCTAAACGGAGAGCCAAATGGCTCTCCATGGAGAGCCAATTGGATCTAAACGGAGAGCCAAATGGCTCTCCATGGAGAGCCAATTGGATCTAAACAGAGAGCCAAATGGCACTCCATGGAGAGCCAAATGGCTCTCCACGGAGAGCCAATTGGAATGGCTCTCCGGAGAGCAAATGGCTCTCCCCGGAGAGCCAAATGGCTCTCCCCGGAGAGCCAAATGGCTCTCCGCGGAGAGCCATCTGGCTCTCCGCGGAGAGCTACATAGCTCTCCGCGGAGAGCCGTTTGCTTCCTCTATTTCTCTCTCCAATTTATTCTTCTTGTCCCTCTATTGTAACATATGTTTATAAATTTTGCAGATCAATGGGGCAGAAAAAGATCCATTTTTTGAGCTCGAGGTGCTATTTAAACTCATTTGTTGGCCTAAGTTCAGCAATACTAGAACGATTGGAGGAGGATCAGAAGAAGATGCTGATGGATGCCAACATCTGGCATATCTTCCATGCACCAAAGGTATCGCAGAACACTCCCCTTCTTTACGGTCTACTAAACTGGTATGATATAGAGAAGGATGTCTTCGTCATTGGATCGAGGGAGCTAACCTTCTCCCCCAATGACGTGGCAATGATATTGGGTCTGCCGAACCATGGGGAGGAAGTCATCCTGACTACCAAGCCATTTGGACCGCTAACGAAATCCGATTTGAAGACGGAACTTCAATCGATGGAGAAAGGGTCGTCCCCTGTGACGATGAAGATATTGATTTTGCACCTTCTGTGCAATTTCTTCTTCCCCTCGAGCGCGGAGAGGATGCCAATGTTCTTCGAGGAGGTCTCCAGCTTGGAGAAATTTCAAAAGTTCAATTGGCCAGAAGCGATCTATACCTTCGTTATGAGGTCGTTCAGGTCGATGGTGGAGAAGCTGCCACCTGTTGCAGAAGAAGGCCAACTGCAACATTGGCCAGAGTCTTCAATGGGATACATCTATGGATGCACCCATGTTCTCGTTGTAAGTATCTATATTTCTAATTCCTAAAATGAAATTTGTTTAATATGTTCTAAGCTATCGCAATGTTTGATATAGATTTGGTTCCTCGAGCACACCACCACCTTCGCTCCGCACTATCCGTCGTTGAGACCACGAATATTAAGATGGTCGGAGAAGGTCACATTTTCAATGAAAGAGATGGGGACTGTTGCAAAACTCTTGGATGAGCAGGTAAATAATTTAGTTTATTCGATTAATAACCACTTTTGAACTATCCAATACAATAGTTGTATTTCTTCTTTTTAGGTGTTGGAAGTACTAGATGAAATAACACCGACAGAGAAGTTGTTATGTTCAGACGTGACAACACAGTGGACACCACCACCTCCCACATTTAAGAGAAAACCAATAGTCTCGCCATCTAGGGTAGTAAAAAAAATGAAGTTTGCACCACCACCTCCCACATCATTACCACCTCCCTCATCATCATCACCTCCCCCATCACCCAGCACATCAGCACCTCCCCCACCACCTAGCACACCATCTATCCCTCCGTCACAGTTTTGGATTGATTTCCAACATAGGATGTTAGATCAATTTGCTTTATTAAATAGCAAGATAGATAGTTCTGTAGATAGATTAGACAAAAAAATAGATAGAGTACATAGTGATTTAATTAGTTTTAGTCACAGTGTAGGTGAACGTCTTGAATCCATGAGTGCTGATATAGACACACTCATTCATCATTCCTCACCATCATCTAGCCCGAGTATCTCTAGATCCCCTGCCCATCAAAACGCTACCACCCTCACTACCCCTCACGATACTTCCATTACTAATATTCTAGACTCCCCATTGGGAGAAAGAGAAATTAAAACTACAAAGGCGGATGAAATTGATGTGTACCCCGTTGACTATCCGGGGAGACCGCTAATAGCTGCAGAAGATAGAGATATCATCCATCAGCGTATGAGCGCCATACCATCGAGGTGCCCTTTTGACATTATACACTTTTATATTTTCAAAATTTTGATCTATGCACATTGATATTGACGATGACTTTCTAATGTTTCAGGAACGACCAAGCATTCAATAAATGGAATATAGTCGGATTTCGAGATGGCATGGATGCTCTTCTGACGGACAAATACGTCGAAGATTGTCACATTGATGCCTACGCAAAGATCTTGACTTTGCGTAGAGATCGGGATAAAGAACCGTATCATCCGTTTATGTACATCAGTCCGAACTTTTTGGTATGATCTCCCTATCAGTGTTTTATACATTAATAATTCTGTTTGCATTGCTAAAAAATGTTACAAATTATGTAGTTGCACTTCCCAAGGTCCAATGACGGAGAATCTAAGCTTGTAGCTGCATTCCTTGAGGGCATTACCAAGGAGAATCTTGCCAATATCAAAATGATTCTAATGCCAGTATGTTATAGTCAACACTGGTATTTATTGGTGGGTATGGTTAAAGAGAAGAAGTGGCTTATACATGACTCTCTGCGTAATGCCCAACGAAAAGTTTCCGCTAAAGAAGCTGTAAGTGCAGTTCATTGACATGCACTGTAGTATTGTACATTACGAGTTACTAATGTACGAACAAATTTGTGTTAATGCAGATTTCTGCGCTCCAGAAGGCGACCGTTAAAAAAGTCCACGCAGGATTTTCCAATTGGAAACTCGACTTGACTGCTGGTATACCACAGCAGGAGAACTCCGTGGATTGCGGTGTCTTCGTTATGAAGTATATGGAGCACATAGCGAAGGAAGGGCTGATGAGCTGGGAGAGTTGCGTAGACTGGCAGAAAAATATGCCTATGTTTAGAGCCCAGATCTGTGCAGACATCTTTAAAAATTTTGTGGTTGATTGATGTAAATTAAGAAACATTATTCGTGTACATTTGTAATGTTTGTCTATAATAACAATTGTTTCATGGATGAATACCGTTTTCAAATGGGTCAAAATCATAGCTTTAAATGAAATCAGTGAAGATACAGAAGGCTCTCCGCGGAGATCCAAAAGGCTCTCCGCGGAGAGCAAAAAGATCTCCGCGGAGAGCAAAAAGCTCTCCGCGGAGAGCAAAAAGCTCTCCGCGGAGAGCAAAAAGTTCTCCGCGGAGATCCAAATGGCTCTCCGCGGAGATCCAAATGGCTCTCCGCGGAGATCCAAATGGCTCTCCCCGGAGATCCAAATGGCTCTCCGCGGAGATCCATTTAGATATCCGCGGAGAGCCATTTGGCTCTCCGCGGAGATCCATTTGGCTCTCCGCGGAGAGCCATTTGGATCTCCGCGGAGAGCCATTTGGATCTCCGCGGAGAGCCAAATGTCTATCTTTCGCAAATTGTGGCCGCGTTCTCTCCCTCCCTCCCTTCATTTTTTCTTCCTTTCCCTCTTTTTTCTTTCTCCCTCCCCCTTTCCCTCTCCTCCCCCTCTTTTTTCTCCTCCCCCTCTTTTTCTTTTTTCTCCCCCCCCCCCCTCCCCCCTTTTTTCCCCCTCATACCAGAGTGGAACCCGGCGGCCCCCCCCCCCCCAATCCTCGGAGTTCGCGTTCGGTGCCAGAGGAGTGTGAGGATTTTTTCCCATTCTTTGTTCGTTGTGGATCGAGTGGAAGTGGTGGAGGCGAGAAGTGCGGATACAACGTCGCGGGTCTCGGTGCAGGAGACCTTTTCAAGAACGAGTGTTCCGATGTAGATGTTATGGGTTGAGTTGGTCTCCCCATGTGCACCTTGCTTGTATTTCGCGTTGTTTTTCTTTTCTCTAGTTTGTAGCCTCCTTTGGCGGAGTGCAGAGTAGCATTTTGATGAATGTGTAATAGACGTTTGTCTTTATTGGATTCAATCTCTTTTGTGCATCCTTGTGTAGGATGTCTTGTTGTTGGTTCAGCTTGTTGCATTTGTGCTGCTTACGAGGGGGGTAGCTCCCGATGATGATGATGGCGCAGGCTTATGTCATGTCGGTGGGGAGTCCTTCCCCCAATGCATTGCGAGCATGGTCTTGTTTATCTGCGATTTTTTGGAAATAACGGGGTATCAGTTTGTTGTGCTGATAAAGAGCTCTCTCGTTCGAACCAATAACGTGGTCTTACCCGAGGAGTGGATCTATTATGACGGTGAAGAGTTTTCTCGTTCGAACTAATAGTTACGGTCGCGTAGCGGACTTACTATGATGATGAAGAGCTTTGTCGTTCGAACCAATAGCGGCAGCCAGGGAGCGGATCCCCTATGGCGGTGAAGAGCTCTCTCGTTCGAACTGACGCCGGTCGTGAGGGGGGCAGGCCCTGGCGGTGGCACGGACCTATTACGACGATGAAGAGCTTTCTCGTTCGAATCGATAGCTGCAGTTGCGAAGCGGACCTACTATGACGGTGAAGAGCTTTCTCGTTCGAACTGATAGGTGCGGTTAGGGAGCGGACCTACTATGACGGTGAAGAGCTTTCTCATTCAAACTGATAGTTGTAATCGCGACGGTTCACTTCTAATATAGGGACTGATTTCATCAAATTATGAAAATTTAGGGACCAAAATCGTAATTTTGCCTTAATTTTAAGTCATTCACATATATGTATTAGAAAGGGAGCCTTGGCGCACTGATTGAGGTGTTATCGTGCAACCTTGAGTGTTGAAACCAGCAACTGGTCTCTTGAGTTCGGACCCACTGGGGGTGCAGCCGATGCTTATTTCTCCCTCACTAGACTCTCTTGACGGTGGATGCTGGAAACGGAATAGACCCAAGGCTGAAGCGAGGAGGTCCCGCCACACACCCGGAAGATCTTAGAGAGCTTCCCCTCCCAAACCAAAGCTCAACCGGGCACCTTGGAGGGCACTGGCTGCCAACCAAAACTAGCCTAGAGGAGAGGATTCTCTAAAATCGGATCTCCTCCAAGGTGCCCTTAAGGGTCTATTTATAGTTTTCCCAGGCTGGTCTGCAAATAGCATGAATCCGCCTTTTAATTTTACTAACTGCACCCCAAATTGGTCTGCTGATAGCCTAACTCCGCTGTTCCGAGGGGCTATTTGCAGCCCACCAGGGGTATCATGGTCATTTCCTCCTCAAAGCCTTCTGGGGCGAGTGGTCCGTGAGGGAACCACTCGCCGAGTTCCCGCTTGACAGGGCGAATGCTCAAGCCCCCCTGAGCGAATGGTCCGTGGAGGCACCACTCGCCGGGTTCCCTCTCGCCTGCAGCCTACCTCCACTAATCTGAGGATCCTTTCTCCTGTCTTGGTATGGGCGAATGGTCTGGCTGACCCCTGTCCCATCAACTGACCCGAGGGACCCACTCGCCAAATACGGGTTGTACACAATCCCCGCTCTTTGCGAGTGGCTCTTCCACTCGGAAAGAACAGTCCAACCCTTTATTTGGTGAGTGCTTGTTGATTGGGCCCCGCAAGATTCTGTGGGCCCCACCGTTATCCTATATATATATCCCGTGTCAGGTTTTTCTGGACCACTTCCACATTTCGGCTCAAGATTTCTTCTCTCCCTTGACCTTTCGCCACTTCTAATGTCTTCTCATAAGCCTTCCGCGAAACCTCTTTCGCAAGAGATGATCGAGCGCCTGGCCGCAGCCCAGGTTGCAACCGCCCAGAAAACTGCCAGATTCGCTCCCTGGCTGACATCTAAGCGAGACCCGAGCGTCCCGTACGTCTCGCGGCGAGCCAAGACGATTCGGCTGAATCGTCAAAAAGGCGAGACCGTGGTCGAATCTCCGGCGCGTACTCCTGTTGACCTCGGGACCCAGGTATGGGAATTCCTCCCGCCTTACCTTTTAGTTCGGACCCTTATTCCAAAATTGCTTTGACCACTCGCAGGGGACCTCGGTGCCAGAGGACGACCACGTGGTCGTCTTGAGTAGTGTCGCGGCGCCACCCCCCGAGTCTGAGGGGCCTCCTCCGGATCTGGACCTGGCTCTTCCCCCTAACCCGGACCTGGCTCACCCCCCTCCTCCGGGCGAGACCGTACTTCAGTCTAGTAAGTTTTGGAACCCTTCCGATTTACCTTTGAGACGGCTTGTTTCTGACCCTCAACTTTTCGCAGCCCTCAACCCAGACGTCTCGCTACGGGACACTATTCTTCCACCTTCCCCAACCCAGCGGAACCCTTCTGTTACAGCGAATGAGCAGAGGGTCCACCCCGAGCGGGAGCCGGGTCAGCACCTCCGTGCTGAAGATAACGCGAATCCCCCGGCGGATGATCAGGCTCCTCCTCCCCCGCCTTTCCGCCCCGGAAAAGGGAAGGTTTTCCCCCCTTTCGCCGGGTTGCCCGAAGTACACCCCCATACTTCTCGCCCCTCAGGCCACAGGGTACCCGCCCCAGGTCAGGCCTCTATCTTGTCCTTGCCGCATTCGCTAACTTCATCGTACTGATCCTTTTATAATCTCATAGGGTATCGGGAGGTCTCCCCCCCTGAGTCCTACTATGAGGGGGAAGACGGGGTGCTCTCGCCCCTTCCCTCCCCAGGTGATCTCGCTGACTTCTTGGGTGACTCATCTGACCACGTGACCCTGAAGGAGCGAATCACGGAGATCTTTGGGAAGCTTATCCACCTCCAGCGAAATGCTACCGGCCAGGTGGACGAGGAGAAGCTGGAGATCAAGCGCGAGCTGAAGGAACTCCGGAGGGATTACTCGCGGCTTCTCGCGACGGTGGAGCGACTGGGGGGCGAAGGTGGGGAGCTGTCGCCTGAAAGGCACGCGGCGAGAGCCCGGGACCAGCTCCAACTGGCTTCGCACGAGATCACCAACATGATGACATACTATCGTCAGCGAATGCCCCCAGAAGCCGGGTCGCGAAAGCGAGGTCGATGGGTTTGGGTGGAGTACTGACCCAGATGCCATAATCTCCTTCTTTTACTACCCGCCTCGCCGCGAGTGTCGAACATTAATATTTGTCTGTAATAACTTTGTATATTATGATTCTGAGAATGCTCTATTTATCGCTATTTACTTTCCTCAGCCTATCTGATTGTCGCCGAATGATATGTTTTGCGAATGCTTTCCTAACCCTTTTCGCAAAGCCGTTGAGCGAATAGTTATAGGTCACTCGCCATTAATGGGCGAGAGAGATTTGGACCGGGTTTCGAGGCGCCGGACTGCCGCAGATTGCTATCCGCACCCCCCGTTGCCTCGAAAGCCCAAACGCCGTTTAATGCCTCTATAAATAGGCCCTTCAACTACCGTAATAAATACACCACCATTCGCTCCCTCTCTTTCCTTGCTTCTAGCATTCGCACCTCTCCCTTCTTTGCTGCTCCTTTCTTTCCCCTCATTCGCGAGATGGGTGCTGATGCCGAAGGAAGGGGCAAGTGTGCCAGCGCATTCGTCAACCATGTATTTGATTCCTGCGACCTCTCCGAAGAGGCCTACTTGACGGCAGTCGCTGACTACGTCCCTGGGGGGTTCGAGGGGCGAAAGCCCAGGCCTGAAGAGCGCCCGCACTCCATCTCGCCTTGTGCTCTCGCGATCCCGCTAGAGCACTTCGAGGTGGGCTTTCGCCTCCCCATCTGGCCGGAGTTGCGCCAGACTTTCAGGTACTATGGGGTCGTGCCCGCGCAGCTCAACCCCAACTCCATAGCCATGCTGGTCGGGTACGCGAGCTACTTGCGAGAAGAAGGGATCGAGTTCTCGCTGCCCGTCTTCCGCAAACTCTACACCTTCCGCTGCACCGGCGACATCTCCTTCTTCTCGGGTCTAAGCCCTCTCAAACATTACGGGCTCCCGAACAAGAACCACGAATGGGTTCGCCGCTTCATCTTCGTCAGCGGGAGCCTAGGTAACACCCTTCTCGCCCCGGTGCAGGAGGAGGAGTCGACCTTCCGCCCCCCGACCCTAGGGGGGCATGAGGCGAAACTCCATCAATACATTCTGCAGTACGGGATGGACCTTGTCTATCTCCGGCGGAACGTCGACACGCTCTCGTTCATTCCACAGGGCGAGGGTAAGATTCCAAGACTTTCGAATTCATCTTGGTCGTGATTCTTACACCATTCGCCTAAACCATTCGCAATATCATGCAGGTGTGCGTAATCTTCCCGTTCATCCGCCGCGTCCTCCTGGGTTTTGCCCACCTCTCGCGCAAGCCGCCGCGGATGCGTGCCGGGAGGAACCTTCCTCTTCCAAGCCTAGTGGCCGGAAGCGAAAGTCGGCGAAGGCTTCTTCCCCTCCTCCCTCGAAGTCGCCCTGTCCACCCGCGGCGAAGGGCAAGGGGGTTCTGGGCGAATCCTCTGGGGCGGGTGCCCCACCCTCAACCCTGGGGACCGACGCGCCTGGTGTGAATGCTCCTCCGGACAAATTGGCGCTGCCGCCGCCTCCGTTGCCCCGGGACCATCGTAACTTCGCGAACGGCGAGAGGTACGTGGACCCTTCCGGGGCTCCTTTGCTGAAGTGGGACAGGAACGCGAACAGGGTTTCGCTATCCACTCTCCATCCCTCTTGGGTGGAGACCAACATTGCTAGCGGCGAGGCCTATGCCCTGGCGTATGCCCTTTATGGCCGGGAGGACGCCGAGGTCTTCGATTTGGAGAAGACTCAGGTTCTCGCCCACGAAGCCGCCCGGGCTATGCTGCGCGCTCTCGAGCTCTCGCATATGTCTTCTCGCCGGAGCCTTGAGGTCTCGCGGAACCTGGCCAAGGTCGAGGAGACCAGGGCTCTTCTATCCCAGGAGGTGAGTGATCTCAGGGAAAGACTGAAGACCGCGGAAGCTCTTCTCGCCAACCGCCCGGTTGTAGAGGTACATTTACTTTTACTCCTGCGAATGGTTATCACTGACCGTCCCATATTCCTCTCATCATGATCGTTTTATTTTTCCAGGATGCTACAAGTGCTGGGATGCTCCGAGCGCGGGTGGTCGACCTCGAGGAAAAAGTCCGTCTCGCCAAGGCCGAGGCCCAGCTGCTGCGAGAAGCCGGAATGACAGCACTCGCCCCGGGCGATGGGGGGCACTTTTACCCCCATCACGAGCTGGAGCAACTGCTTCAAGAGAATGCGCAACGCGCCGTCAAGCACTCGTTGCAGGTGCTGCGGCGGGCTGGGTATTTGAAGCCGGAGGCCGAATGCCTCACCACTCGCCAAGTAGTCCCGGAGCTTTACATTCCGATCCCTTTCCCGGAGGACGACGGCGTCGCGCCGCGAGAAGATGCCCCCGACCAGGATGAGAGCGAAGGTTCTTCGGAGGAGTCTGGTGACCCTTGAGGGGGGCCCTCTGTATTTTCCCTTTTTTTGTTGTTTTTACCTTTTCTTTTTCTGGTGTAACCATGAATTGGGCGAATGCCCCTGAAAGATATATCTATGGATTACAATTTTTGTGCTATCTCAATTTCTGCGTAATCTCAGTTTTTATGTTATCTCAAACTTTATTATCATTCGCTGCAGCGTCTTGCTAGGCTTACCAGGACGTTAGGTCGTAGAGTAACCGTCCCGGCTACCCAGCGAGTGTTCGGAGATGACTTAGGTGTGTTGTCCCTCTTCGACTTCCCGCTACCCGAAACACTCGCGTACCCTCGCCATTCGCTCGGACTGGGATTTCGTCCGGGCAGTTAGGAAGAGAGGTAAGATTATCATTCGCTTGGGTGGTCCCTGCGAATGCTCCTGGATCCACCTTAGAGAATTTGGATCCTGCTACCCAGTGGACCCTCCAACCTGCCAGCTGGATGAGAGCCCGGACAGCGGGTCTGCTCGGGGCCATTTTCTCATCACCTTGGAACCTGCCACCGAGTGAGCCTTCGGACCTGCCAGCTAGATGAGAGCCTGGACAGCGGGTCTGCTCGGGGCCGACCTCTGGAACATAGAACCTGCCACCGAGTGAGCCTTCGGACCTGCCAGCTAGATGAGAGCCTGGACAGCGGGTCTGCTCGGGGCCATTTTCTCATCACCTTGGAACCTGCCACCGAGTGAGCCTTCGGACCTGCCAGCTAGATGAGAGCCTGGACAGCGGGTCTGCTCGGGGCCAACCTCTGGAACATGGAACCTGCCACCGAGTGAGCCTTCGGACCTGCCAGCTAGATGAGAGCCTGGACAGCGGGTCTGCTCGGGGCCAACCTCTGGAACATAGAACCTGCCACCGAGTGAGCCTTCGGACCTGCCAGCTAGATGAGAGCCTGGACAGCGGGTCTGCTCGGGGCCAACCTCTGGAACATAGAACCTGCCACCGAGTGAGCCTTCGGACCTGCCAGCTAGATGAGAGCCTGGACAGCGGGTCTGCTCGGGGCCATTTTCTCATCACCTTGGAACCTGCCACCGAGTGAGCCTTCGGACCTGCCAGCTAGATGAGAGCCTGGACAGCGGGTCTACTCGGGGCCGACCTCTGGAACATAGAACCTGCCACCGAGTGAGCCTTCGGACCTGCCAGCTAGATGAGAGCCTGGACAGCGGGTCTGCTCGGGGCCAACCTCTGGAACATAGAACCTGCCACCGAGTGAGCCTTCGGACCTGCCAGCTAGATGAGAGCCTGGACAGCGGGTCTGCTCGGGGCCAACCTCTGGAACATGGAACCTGCCACCGAGTGAGCCTTCGGACCTGCCAGCTAGATGAGAGCCTGGACAGCGGGTCTGCTCGGGGCCAACCTCTGGAACATAGAACCTGCCACCGAGTGAGCCTTCGGACCTGCCAGCTAGATGAGAGCCTGGACAGCGGGTCTGCTCGGGGCCAACCTCTGGAACATGGAACCTGCCAGCGAGTGAGCCTTCGGACCTGCCAGCTAGATGAGAGCCTGGACAGCGGGTCTGCTCGGGGCCAACCTCTGGAACATAGAACCTGCCACCGAGTGAGCCTTCGGACCTGCCAGCTAGATGAGAGCCTGGACAGCGGGTCTGCTCGGGGCCAACCTCTGGAACATAGAACCTGCCACCGAGTGAGCCTTCGGACCTGCCAGCTAGATGAGAGCCTGGACAGCGGGTCTGCTCGGGGCCAACCTCTGGAACATGGAACCTGCCACCGAGTGAGCCTTCGGACCTGCCAGCTAGATGAGAGCCTGGACAGCGGGTCTGCTCGGGGCCAACCTCTGGAACATAGAACCTGCCACCGAGTGAGCCTTCGGACCTGCCAGCTAGATGAGAGCCTGGACAGCGGGTCTGCTCGGGGCCAACCTCTGGAACATAGAACCTGCCACCGAGTGAGCCTTCGGACCTGCCAGCTAGATGAGAGCCTGGACAGCGGGTCTGCTCGGGGCCATTTTCTCATCACCTTGGAACCTGCCACCGAGTGAGCCTTCGGACCTGCCAGCTAGATGAGAGCCTGGACAGCGGGTCTACTCGGGGCCAACCTCTGGAACATGGAACCTGCCACCGAGTGAGCCTTCGGACCTGCCAGCTAGATGAGAGCCTGGACAGCGGGTCTGCTCGGGGCCAACCTCTGGAACATAGAACCTGCCACCGAGTGAGCCTTCGGACCTGCCAGCTAGATGAGAGCCTGGACAGCGGGTCTGCTCGGGGCCAACCTCTGGAACATAGAACCTGCCACCGAGTGAGCCTTCGGACCTGCCAGCTAGATGAGAGCCTGGACAGCGGGTCTGCTCGGGGCCAACCTCTGGAACATAGAACCTGCCACCGAGTGAGCCTTCGGACCTGCCAGCTAGATGAGAGCCTGGACAGCGGGTCTGCTCGGGGCCATTTTCTCATCACCTTGGAACCTGCCACCGAGTGAGCTTTCGGACCTGCCAGCTAGATGAGAGCCTGGACAGCGGGTCTACTCGGGGCCAACCTCTGGAACATGGAACCTGCCACCGAGTGAGCCTTCGGACCTGCCAGCTAGATGAGAGCCTGGACAGCGGGTCTGCTCGGGGTCAACCTCTTGGATATCCAGGGTCTCCCCTGCGAGCTGCATCATCATTTTCATTCACATAGTTTAGACAAAATGCTTTTATTCAAAAAACATCATTATTACATGGTACTAAGGATAAAAGCGTTTAAGGTCGTCGCCACTCCATGTGTGGCTGAGGAGCTGGCCCTCCACATTCTGAAGGCGATATCCCCCAGACTTTAGTGCTTCTTCCACGACATAGGGGCCTTCCCAGTTGATGGATGGCTGCTCGATCCCGAGCTTCTTCGATGAGGTCGAGGGAGAGCCGCAACTCCTCCTCGTTCTCGGCTCTCCAATCTTCCTCTCCATTTGCGGCGACCGTGACCCGTGGTGTTGTAATTTCGAACTCTATGGGGATGACCGCCTCGCAGCCGTGAGAGAGCCTGAAAGGGGTCTCCCCCGTGGCGGTGTTGGGGGTGGTTCTTAAAGCCCATAGGACCGAGGGGAGCTGTTCCACCCAATTGCCTTTGAGATTTTCCACCTTTTTCTTGAGCAAGTTCACGATGACTTTGTTCGCTGCCTCTACCTGCCCGTTGCTCCTGGGATGGTGGACGGACGCAAACCTAAGG
Source organism: Dactylorhiza incarnata (assembly GCA_033032865.1). Taxonomy (NCBI): domain Eukaryota; kingdom Viridiplantae; phylum Streptophyta; class Magnoliopsida; order Asparagales; family Orchidaceae; genus Dactylorhiza; species Dactylorhiza incarnata. Next base: position 4,084,292 of record JAWHQI010000154.1, on the reverse strand, counting down.
TCTATCCCCAGCTGGCCACAGAAGCTGATGAATTCCTCGCTTGCGAACTGCGGTCCATTATCCGTGACTATGGCCTGCGGAAGCCCATGTCGACAGATGATTTCCCCCCATACGAAGTTGCGGATTACCTGGGAGGTAACCTTAGCCAACGCCTTGACCTCCAGCCACTTTGTGAAGTAGTCAATCATGACTAGGAGAAACCTCCTCTGCCCGCTGGCCTGGGGGAAGGGTCCTACCAGATCCATTCCCCATATGGCGAATGGCCAGGGCGCCGTGATACTCTTCAGCCTCTGAGCTGGCACGAGCTGAAGCGGGGCGAACATTTGACACTTCGGGCATCTCTTTGCGAAGGCTGCTGCGTCTTTGCTTAGGGTTGGCCAGAAGTACCCCTGCCTCACTATTCTTGCCTCCAACATCCTGCTCCCCGAGTGACTGCCGCACTCGCCGGAGTGGATTTCTTCCAAGATCCTTGGGACCTCTTCCTCCGAGATGCATCGGGCCAGGAGGCCCGAGAGGGTCTTCCGATACAAGTCACCCTCATGGAGCACATAGTAGGCAGACTTATACCGGAAGCGCCTCTGGTCCGGAACTTCTTTCGGAAATTTTCCCGTTGCAAGGAAGGTGACGAAGGGATCCTTCCAGGAGGGTCGTTGTTCTACTTCCATGAGCTCTTCTTCTTCAATCGAAGGACGGAATAGGTCCGTCAGGGTCCCTCCGGCTCGAGGACCAGATTTTGCCAACCGATCTGCCGGAGTGCTCTCCTCTCGTGGGACATGCTGAATGGAGAAAGTTTTGAACGTCCCCACGAGACCTTTGACTTTTGCTAAATACTTCATGAGCACAGGTTCCCTTGTTTCGAACTCTCCCCTTATCTGAGAAGCTATTATCATGGAATCCGTGAGGACCTCCACGTCATGGACCCCGAGCTCCCGGGCCAACCGCAGGCCGGCGATTACAGCCTCATACTCCGCCTGGTTGTTGGTGATTGGAAAGTGTATCACTAGCGTCTGCTCTATCTTTACTCCGTGGGGACTCTCCAGCACTACCCCTCCTCCAAGAGAATTCTTGCCCGAAGCTCCGTCCACCAGCAGCTTCCACGGAATGTGACGAAGGGCTCCGTCTTCTTTTATCTCGGCCACGAAATCTGTCATGAAATCAGCTACCACCTGCGCCTTCATAGATAATCGGGGGACAAAGGTAATGTTGAATTCACTTAGCTCGATTGACCATTTTGCGAGTCTTCCCGAGTGCTCCACTCCTTCGAAGATCTGGCGGAGTGGATGGTCCGTCACTACTTGGATCGAATGGGCCTGGAAGTATGGCCTGAGTTTCCTGGCTGCGATGACCAGGGCAAAGGCCAACTTTTCTAGAATTGGGTACCTGAGCTCCGTTTCCCTCAGGACCCTGCTTACGTAGTAGACTGGCAGCTGCTTCTTTCCTTCCTCTCGAACCAGGACGGAGCTTACGGCCTCCGCCCCGACCCCGAGATATAAATATAGAACCTCCCCCTCTTTGGGACTTTGCAGTAGCGGAGCCCTGGTGAGTTGGCTCTTCAGGGCCTGAAAGGCCTCCTCGCATTCTCTCGTCCATTCAAACTTCCGATTGCCCCGTAGCGCTTTAAAGAAGGGGGAGCATTTTTCCCCTGCCCGGGATAGAAACCTGTTCAGCCCGGCGAGTCTTCCGGTCAAGCGCTGAACTTCCTTGGCGTTCCGGGGCGACCCCAGCTCCATTATAGCCCTAACTTTGTCCGGGTTAGGTTCTACCCCCCAGGGGGTGAGAAGGTGCCCGAGGAACTTCCCTTTGCTGGCCCCGAACACACACTTCAGGGGGTTCAGGCGCATCTTGTACTTGCGTAGGGTGGCGAAGGTTTCCTCGAGGTCCTGGACGTGAGAGCTCACACACTTGCTCTTTATCATAAGGTCATCCACGTAGACCTCCAGGTTTCTTCCCCTTTGTTCCTTGAATACCCGATCCATCATCTTCTGGTAGGTTGCTCCTGCATTTTTCAGCCCGAAGGGCATCATCTTATAGCAGTAGCATCCCTCCCTGGTGATGAACGAGACATCTTTGACGTCCGGGGGGTGCATTCTTATTTGGTGATAACCTGAAAAAGCATCCAAAAAACTCATCACAGAAAAACCGACGGCTGAGTCAACCAGCGCGTCGATCCGAGGCAAGGGATAACAATCCTTAGGACAGGCCTTATTTAACAATGAAAAGTCCACACACATACGCCAGCGGCCATCGGCCTTTTTTACCATTACGACATTGGAGACCCAGCCTGGATACTGGATCTCCGTTACAAAACCTGCCTCGAGGAGTTTCGCCACCTCCTCGCGGATCGGTTCTTCGAGCTTGTCAGCTATAGCCCTTCTCTTCTGCCGGATGGGGCGGGCTTCTGGATCGAGGTTGAGGCGATGGCAAGCCACGTCCGCCTCGATGCCTGGCATGTCCGCCGCGCTCCACGCGAAGATGTCCATGTTCTTCTGGATGCACTCCAGCATCCTTCTCTGGTCCTCCGGGCCGAGGCCCCCGCTGACCCGCACCTTCTCCACCCTTCCTGCCCGGGTGGTAACCTCCATCTCTATCACCTCTTCTGCCGGCTCGAGCCGGGCTGGTTCGTCCCACTGGCCCTTCGCTTCTCGCCCCTCTTCCCGGGCCTTTTCTCCTGCAGCTCCTTCCGTCTCCATTGGCTCGACCTCCTGCTCCTCACGAGCGACCTCCAACACCTCAACCTCCTGCTCCTCACGAGCGACCTCCAACAACTCCTCTCGGGCATCGCCCTCTCCCCCTTCTTCTTCCTTCTCCTCTTCCTCTCCTGGCCCCTCCGGCCTCACCATCTCTTCATCCATCTTTTCGGCATCCGCCATCCATGAGATGGTGTTGACGGCAGTTACGTAGCACTGCCTCGCCACCTTAGCATCTCCTCGGACGCGGATCTGGACTCCTCCACTATGGAGCTTTAAGCACTGATGGTACGATGAGGGCACGCACCGGAAGGCGCTGATGAGGGGTCGGCCGAAGATGGCGTTATAGCTGCTCGGAGCGTCCACGATGACGAACCGGCAGTTTCTTGGGACTCCTCCTAGTGTCACCTGGAGACCTACGCCCCCCTCGACCTCCTTCCGCTCTCCCGAGAAACCAAACAGTGGTCTGTCGGAGGCCTGCACTCTCTTCTTCTCTACCTCCATCGCGTCGAAAGCTTTTTTGAAGATCACATTCACCGAGCTCCCATTGTCCACCAGGATCCGAGAGACCGTGAAGTTTTCTATTGACGTCTGGATCACCAGGGCGTCGCAAAATGGGTCTTCGTAGTCTGGCATATCCTCTGAGGAGAAGGTGAGCTTCTCGGAGGGTGGTGGGGTCTGGGAGGTCGACGCGACGCCCCTTCGGAACATGGCCTGGAAGCTTCTCTTGCGAGAGGCCTCTATCCCAACCCCACCGTGAATCACCCCGATTCCCCCCCTGGTTCCTGTATCTGTCCTATCCTCACACCGGTCCTCTTCTGCCTCTGGAAGCACTTCCTCAATTCTGGCATGCGGCCGCCGTGGCCGTCCTCTTTCCCTCATTTCCAAGAACTCTGGGCAGGTGGCGATCGCGTGACCTTCTTCCTGATGAAAGTCACAGTAAGGCAACGCCACCCTGTCCTCTCTTCCAGCTCTCCCTCTTCCTCCTCTCGCTCCTCTACCTCTTCTCCCTCGGCCTACCGCCATGGCTTGCTCCCTCGGGGGGTGAGGGGGTCTGGGACCCTGCCTCCACCCCTGATTCACTCCTCCTGCCTCCCTTCCTTGGTACCTTTCATCCTGACCTCGCGCGGGTCCTTCCTGGTTCCTCCAGCCCAACCTGTTGTTGGGTTCTTGGTTCCTCCAAACCCGAGGTGGTCTTTCGAACCCCTGGCCCCTGGGCTCCTCTCGCCTTCTTCCCTCTGGCTGCCTCGTCTCGGGCTCGCTCATCTTCGCCAACCTTTTGTAGAATTCGGGGTTGGCTGCCTCTCCTTCAATCTCCTCCGCGGCTCTCTCCATCAACTCCTCGAAGGATACAGGAGGTCTTCTCTTCAGGTCCATCTTGAAGAACCCCTCTCGCAGCCCTACGATGAATGCCATCTGGAGGGCGAATCCCGGCACCTCCTGCACTAGGTGTATCTCCTGCTGGAACCTGTCCACGTACTTAGCCAGGGATTCCCCCTCCCTCTGTCTGATCTTGAAGAGAGCCTCCGCATCCTTCTTCCTCTTCTTTGACGTCGAGAAACGTAGTCGGAAGCTTCGGCGCAGATCATCGAACGCATAGATGGAACCTGTGGGAAGTTGGTGGAACCAGTCCCTTGCTTTCTCCTTCAGGGTGGTCGCGAAGAGTCGGCATTGGAAAGAATCTGACATGGGAAGGATTGAAGTCATGTCCTCGAACCACTGCAGGTGCACAACTGGATCCTCCTTGCCGGTGTAGTAGGACATCTCCGGCCCACGAAACCCTTCTGGTACTGGGGCCGAGAGGATCATCTCGCAAAAGGGGCTCCCTTCCCCTGCTCGGCGAGTGGTCCTCTCGCGCGGGACCAACTCACACACCTCAGCACTCGCCGGACTGCTGAACAACTGCCGTCCGGGGAGGTCTCGCGCACCTCCTTCCGCTGGCACCTCCTTTCCCGGTCGCTGCCCCGGTGCGTTCTCGCCAATCTGCAAAGGCGAGACCACTGGAACCACCGGGGTCTCGCACTCGGTCCTTGCTGCGAGAACCGTCTGCAGGACCTCTCGCTTGAACTTCTCAAACATCTCCAGCCACTCGCCTGCCGCTGGTGGCTGCGAGTGACCTGGGTCAGAACCACTTCCTCCATCTCCTGTCATCGAAACCAGCTTGGGATTTTCTTTCACCGGCTACGGTCCACGCTCACCGCACCAAAAATGTTGAAACCAGCAACTGGTCTCTTGAGTTCGGACCCACTGGGGGTGCAGCCGATGCTTATTTCTCCCTCACTAGACTCTCTTGACGGTGGATGCTGGAAACGGAATAGACCCAAGGCTGAAGCGAGGAGGTCCCGCCACACACCCGGAAGATCTTAGAGAGCTTCCCCTCCCAAACCAAAGCTCAACCGGGCACCTTGGAGGGCACTGGCTGCCAACCAAAACTAGCCTAGAGGAGAGGATTCTCTAAAATCGGATCTCCTCCAAGGTGCCCTTAAGGGTCTATTTATAGTTTTCCCAGGCTGGTCTGCAAATAGCATGAATCCGCCTTTTAATTTTACTAACTGCACCCCAAATTGGTCTGCTGATAGCCTAACTCCGCTGTTCCGAGGGGCTATTTGCAGCCCACCAGGGGTATCATGGTCATTTCCTCCTCAAAGCCTTCTGGGGCGAGTGGTCCGTGAGGGAACCACTCGTCGAGTTCCCGCTTGACAGGGCGAATGCTCAAGCCCCCCTGAGCGAATGGTCCGTGGAGGCACCACTCGCCGGGTTCCCTCTCGCCTGCAGCCTACCTCCACTAATCTGAGGATCCTTTCTCCTGTCTTGGTATGGGCGAATGGTCTGGCTGACCCCTGTCCCATCAACTGACCCGAGGGACCCACTCGCCAAATACGGGTTGTACATTGAGGTCAAGAGTTTGAGTCCTGGAAGCAGACTCTTGCAAAAATACAACCTTCAAACATACATGTATTTTAAAGAATAGTTCAGCCCATGCGCCAATGCTCTTCAAACCATTACTTAGAGAAAAGTTCTCTAGCTTCTTAAAACTTCAACCTTCAAACTCTAGTAAGCATGCCATTTTCCTTTATATTATTACCCGGTACGGAATCCGAACTCACAACCGCAACCAACAAGTTTCAAATAGTTCCAAAAATTTTAGACCCAATCCGAATCAAACTATATCAGAAGTGAACCGTCGAACTACAACTCATTTAGTTTAATATATATATCATACTGTTTATAAACGAAATTAAAAGAAAAATAATAATTTAATATTGTACTGTACTATTTTAAGCTAGGCTCCGTTCGGGGGAGATTTTTGGCCCCATTCTGATGTGAGAAAACGAAGTTATTAATTTTGCAGTGTTTGATAGCACAATAAAGACAACTTCGTTTATTAAAAAAAGCCATATTTCGCTTTTATGGTTATTTCACACCAGAGGTAAGAGTTCTAGTTTCATGAAAACAAAATTGTGAGCTTCTAGTATTGTTGTGGGTCGCTCGTCGCTCTTATAGACGAGTCGAATTGAACCGTCTCAGCTCGAGAGTGAGTCAAGCGCACAAATAATCACAGAGAAGACCAACAACTGTCAAGGAGACTTTTTAACGTGAAAAATCCGAAAATGATGAAAAACCACGGGGCGGGATCGGTGCTGACCAATGTGCAATATTTCTCTGAGTATTACAAGTAGTAGAAAGTTTGAGAATGACAGGTCACCGCTCATTACAATGAGTGTTTGGTAGAGAGAGAGAGAGAGAGAGAGAGAGAGAGAGAGAGAGAAGCGGGATCTTTGAGTCGCTTTTCGGAAGAAAGAGAGATCTTTGAAAGAGATATTCGAACGGGAAAAGAGGTCTTCAAAGTCCGAAGGAGATCTTCGAGGGAGTCTTCGAACGCCGAAGGAGAACTCTGAAGGATCTTTGATTGAACTCTCTCTGACGTTAAATGCAATTTGTCTTCAAATGAGTGCTCTGAGCTCCATTTATACTTTTTGATAGGGGCGGCTTGGTAATTGGGCCGTTATAACCACCATAACTACCGGAAGGGCGAATCAGATTTGTTGATCTGGAGCACGTGGATCGCCATTTTTGCCGATATGACGTTTTTGCCCTCCGGGCAGTTTGGCCAACTGGTGGCGGCGTTGAACGCGGCAAGTCCTGCATCTTTGTGGACACCTGGGGCAAAGAAGGTAAGCTGTCGCGCGCCGGAAGGAATTCCGCGTGTGACAGTGTTGTGAGCACGCCATAAGCGTGAAGGTATTGTGAGGGCATCGTGAGCACGGAGGTGTTGTGAGCGCGCTGTGAGTGCGGAGGCCTTGTGAGCGCGTCGAGAGCGCGGAGGCCTTGTAAGCATGTCGTGAGAGCGGAGGTGTTGTGAGCGCGTCGTGAGCGCGAAGGCCTTGTGAGCGCGGCGTGAGCGCGGAGGTGTTGTGAGCGCGTCGTGAGCGCGGAGGCCTTGTCAACGCGTTGTGAGCGCAGATGCCTTGTGCCCGGGGTCCGCGCGACCTATGAGTTGGCGGAGGGACGCCCGTGAAGGAGCGTCAAGGGCGCAAACGGGGCCGCGCAGACGGAGCCGAGCGTGGTTGGGGCCGTGCGCCAAAGGGGCATGCGGAAAGGGTCGCGCGCCAAGAGGCGCTTTTAAATGGTGAATCGTTTCTTCCCTCGTGGGAAGTAGGTCTCTCGTGAAGGAGGCATGACCGGCTCTGCCACGCGGCAAGGATGCATGAGGCGCGGCCGTGCGCGCGTGCCCCCGGTGGTGGTGAGCGGTTTTGGTGGTTACTGACGGTTCCCTCCATTATGAGCACTCCTCGTAATGGAGGGGGGTTTCGTTATCCGCAACCCCATTTTGATGGGGGATACAATATCCGCCGCCCACCTCCAATTATAAATAAAGGGGGTGCTCATCTATCCCCCCCCCCCCCTCCCCCCCCCCCCCCCACCAATCCTCGGAGTTCGCGTTCGGTGCCAGAGGAGTGTGAGGATTTTTTTCCCAATCTTTGTTCGTTGTGGATCGAGTGGAAGTGGTGGAGGCGAGAAGTGTGGATACAGCGTCGCGGGTCTCGGTGCAGGAGACCTTTTCGAGAACGAGTGTTCCGATGTAGATGTTATGGGTTGAGTTGGTCTCCCCATGTGCACCTTGCTTGTATTTCGGGTTGTTTTTCTTTTCTCTAGTTTGTAGCCTCCTTTGGCGGAGTGCAGAGTAGCATTTTGATGCATGTGTAATAGACGTTTGTCTTTATTGTTTGCTCTATTGGATTCAATCTCTTTTGTGCATCGTTGTGTAAGATGTCTTGTTGTTGGTTCAGCTTGTTGCAATTTTGCTGCTTACGAGGGGGGTAGCTTCCGATGATGATGATGGCGCAGGCTTATGTCATGTCGGTGGGGAGTCCTTCCCCCAATGCATTGCGAGCATGGTCTTGTTTATCTGCGATTTTTTGGAAATAACGGGGTATCAGTTTGTTGTGCTGATAAAGAGCTCTCTCGTTCGAACCAATAACGTGGTCTTACCCGAGGAGTGGATCTATTATGACGGTGAAGAGTTTTCTCGTTCGAACTAATAGTTACGGTCGCGTAGCGGACTTACTATGATGATGAAGAGCTTTGTTGTTCGAACCAATAGCGGCAGCCAGGGAGCGGATCCCCTATGGCGGTGAAGAGCTCTCTCGTTCGAACTGACGCCAGTCGTGAGGGGGGCAGGCCCTGGCGGTGGCACGGACCTATTACGACGATGAAGAGCTTTCTCGTTCGAACCGATAGCTGCAGTTGCGAAGCGGACATACTATGACGGTGAAGAGCTTTCTCGTTCGAACTGATAGGTGCGGTTAGGGAGCGGACCTACTATGACGGTGAAGAGCTTTCTCATTCAAACTGATAGTTGTAATCGCGAAGCGGACCTACTATGATGGCGAAGAGCTTTCTCATTCGAACCAATAGCTGAGGTCAGGGAGCGGACCTACTATGGCGGTGATGAGCTTTCTCGTTCGAATCGATAGTTGCAGTAGTGAAGCGGACCTACTATGACGGTGAAGAGCTTTCTTGTTCGAACTGATAGCTACAGTCGCGGAGCGGATCTACTATGACGGTGAAGAGATTTCTCGTTCGAACCGACAACTCCGGTCAGGGAGCGGACTTACAATGGCGGTGAAGAGCTTTCTCGTTCGAATTGATAGCTGCAATCTCAAAGTGGACCTACTATGGTGGTGAAGAGTTTTCTCGTTCGAACCGATAGCTGCAATCGCAGAGCTCAATCATGTTGAGAAAAATGATGTTAGAAGCAGTTGCAATATAAATCAAAGCAGATACATGCACGCAAGTGCAGACTTGCAGATAAAAAGGGTGGACTTCTCCGTCACGTTCTTATCCCTTCTGGACATGCTTGTGTGGGATACTTCGGCGAAGTGATGTAGTGAGCAGCAGCTGCGTTCCGGGGGTCGTCTGCGCCAGAGGCTGGAGTCATGCCTTTTCCAGGGTGTGCCTTCTGCAGATAGCATGAGCGCTCTGCTTCCTGGTTGCCACGTACGACGTCCACTCCTCCGGGGGTGATAAACTTCATCGCTAGCTGCGGGATGGAGGGTATGGCCTCAAACAGCGCCTGGAAGGGACAACCGAAGATGACATTGTAAGCGGAGTCGGACTCCACGACCACGAACTGGACATCGTGCGCGACATGCTTTGAAAACTCGCCTAGGGTGACGAGTAGAGTGATGGTTCCTTGTACTGGGATGGGGTTGTGGTTGAAGCCGTATACCGGGTCGCCGACTAGAGTTGTTCTTTCGAGATCTTCATACTGCGGAGGGTTGGGCATGAATAAGACATCAACAGAACTTCCGTTGTCGACCAGGATCCTCTTGATGTGGAAGCTTGGACTGCATACTCCCGCACAAATGACGAGAGAGTCTTGGTGCGGTAAGAGCAACCCTTGCAAGTCTTTGTCCCCAAAACTGATAGTGGCGGCCTGTTGCGCCCCCTGAGATTTCTGATCCTCCTTGGGCGCCTTGGTGCGCGGGTGGCTGATCCCTCCTGGGTTGATGCGGTGTCGGTGATTATGCACCTGGCCTTGCAGGAACCTTCTGAGGAGCCCTTGTCGAACAATGCGCTCAATTTCTTCTTTCAGCTTGGTGCATTCTTCGGTGTTGTGACCGTTCCCTCGATGGAACTGGCAGTATTTTGACGGGTCCCCTCTGGCATTTGGGGGGAGTGCTTTCGGCCTTTCGAGTGCCGGGTTATCTTGAATCGCGTAAAGCACATTAGCGTGAGATGTGTTGAGGGGAGTGTAATCCCGAGGCGGTCGGGGTCCCCAATCCCTCCGGGGGTCCCGGCGAGGCTCGTTGTCGCGGCGCTCTTTCTGTCTTCAATCGCATCTGTCAATGTTAGATCCTTCCCCATTCACGTTGCGTGTAAATCCTCCATGTTCTTATCTCCACTTCACCACAATTTGGTCTGACAAATTATATTTAATTTTCACCACTACGCGCCACCTAGTTAGTGTGATATGCCGACGAATTATGCCAAATTAGGTTGGGTTGGCAAAAGATGTCCCACAGAACCTCATTCAACTTCATAAACTACCCCAAATAGAGATGGATGATATTGTCTATCAGTATGAAGTTAATAACAATGTCAAATTTAAAACAATTTCCATGATATGATGAACTTCAAAATTTCAACTGTCAGAATGAACAAAGACACACTAATAATGATGTTCATGCAAAAAGATACTCTTAAGTAGGCAATCTTCGGTTGATGATTTAATACTCTACTTATCAATTACAATCATACAACAGAAATAACCAATCACTTCAGTAAGATAATAGCAGAAATGTTCTAATAAGGAAAAATAAATATCTGTAGCAAAAAAAATGCTCCTTCGCTGATTTACAAGTATAAGAGTTTGGTGGCCACTTACTTGACAGTCCATTCTATCGGCGATGCCACCATGTCCAGGAATACTGTCACCAAAATCCTACAATGCAGAAAAAAGTTCAACAAAAAAGATCGTTTCAAGAAATTCTAACAAGTTTCTACCATTTTAATCTTTAGTCAAAAACAAAAAACCTTTGGTTTGAAAGCCCTTTTGAAACCATGGCATTGTAGACAAGAAGAGAGTATACTGAAAAGAATCCTTGGCATTGTAGACAAGAAGAGAGTATACTAATAGTTGATGAAAGAGAAGTTCAAAGGAAAATAGAAGAATCAGTCGAGCTTCAAAGGAAAATAGAAGAATCAGTCGAGCTTCAAAGGAAAATAGAAGAATCAGTCGAGCTTCAAAGGAAAATAGAAGAAGCGGTCGAGCTTCAAAGGAAAATAGAAGAAGCGGTCGAGCTTCAAAGGAAAATAGAAGAATCGGCCGAGCTTCAAAGGAAAATAGAAGAATCAGTCGAGCTTCAAAGGAAAATAGAAGAATCGGTCGATCTTCAAAGGAAAATTGAAGAACCAGTCGAACTTCAAAGGAAAATTGAAGAATTGGTCGAACGATGAAAATGGCAAGGACCGCAAAATTTTCGATGCTACTTCTAACACCTTTCAATTCATTTATGATGGTGATGTCGTCAACCTTAATACGACTCGAGTTGGAAGATTGATAGCAGCATCTTGACTCATGTTATCTCACGAAAGGATTACTTCACATTTTAGAATCCCAAAGATGTCAAACTTAAATGATAGAGAATGGTAACGTATTCAGAGTTCTTGATAACGATGAGAACTACTTAGAGACCACAAGCGATATAAGTCTACTTTTGAAAGTCGTTGTGCATGATCTAGATATCAGGTTTAACATGATCTTGACAAGTAGATTCGATGATGATGGATTTTGCAACTACTTTGGGAATGACCAATAGAAGCTTACTTATGTCTCTATGACTGTAGCACAAGGTAAGAAACACTATTTTAAATGTCCTCGGACATGTCCGACATGTTATTTTTTAGGGTAAAACAACATTTTTTCTGAAAAAAATGATTGTCCTTTGTAAAATATAGACTGATATATCGGCCAACACGACTTTTGAGCATATCGTTCGCTACTTTATTTTATGTTATGGTAGCAGTCTAGCAGTATATCTAAATCACACATACATATATATCTAAATCACACATACAGATATATGGTAGCAGTCTACTTTATTTTTGAGCACTTTATGTTATGCTCGTTGCTCCTCGACGGCCTTCGGCCGCCGCGACGGCGGCCTGCGGCCTCCTTCGGCCGCCGCAAAGGCGCCCTGCAGCCGCCCCGACGGCGGCCTTTGCAGCCGCCCCGACGGCGGCCTTTGCGGCCGCCGTCGCGGCGGCCGAAGGCGGCCTGCGGCCGCCCCGACGGCGGCCTTCGGCCGCTTCCGCACAGGCTACGCCAAGCAGTAGAAGCTCCGCACGGGCTTTGCCCGTGCTCGCTGCTCCTCGACGGCCTTCGGCCGTCGCGAAGGCGGCAGCCGCCCCGACGGCGGCCTTTGCAGCCGCCCCGACGGCGGCCTTTGCGGCCGCCGTCGCGGCGGCCGAAGGCGGCCTGCGGCCGCCCCGACGGCGGCCTTCGGCCGCTTCCGCACAGGCTACGCCAAGCAGTAGAAGCTCCGCACGGGCTTTGCCCGTGCTCGCTGCTCCTCGACGGCCTTCGGCCGTCGCGAAGGCGGCCTGAGGCCTCCCCGACGGCGGCCTTCGGCCGCCTCCGCACAGGCTACGCCAAGCAGTAGAAGCGGCCCGCAAAGCCCGCCCGGAGCCAGCCCGGAGCCCGCCCGGAGCCCACCCCCCGCTGAGACCCTACAACCAACCGCTGAGACCCAACCACGTCTCAGCGGTCCAGTCCCAACCGCTGAGACCCAACCGCTGGGACGAAGTCCTGCCCCAACCGCTGACACGCGGTTGGGGATGGACTTCGTCTCAGCGGTTTCAAGATGACGCCGTCTCAGCCCAACCGCTGAGACGAAGTCCAGCCCCAACCGCTGGGACCCAACCGCGTCTCAGCGGTTGGACTGGCAGGTTGGGGTGCGGATAGGCTTCGTCGGTTGGACTGGCAGGCTGGGGTGCGGATAGGCTTCGTCTCAGCCGGCTGCGCCCACAACATATACATATGAGTACTCAAAATGACCGTAAAAAAATTTTAATTACTATTTTATAAATTTTTTTAAATATATATATATTAACAAAAAATCATTTTAAAGTTTATTTTAGTAGGTCTAATGATAAGCTATCATAGTAGGTTTAGGAGGTCTAGTAAAAACTTTTGGATTTTATGAATTTTCATAATTATTTTTATTATTGGGATATAGTGTCAAATAACACTTATATTTTATAAATTTCCATTTTTTTCATCATATATGTTAAGTCATTGGAGTAAAAGAATGAGGTTATATTTGGGAATCTTGAATGTTGCACCAAAGGCCAGTGTCGTTTCACTCGTGTATATATATATAGGTTTGAACAATTTATTCTGTGAAAGAAGAGCGGACTGGTACAAGGCTTACCCGAAGGGGCCAAAGTTCTCTCATATCCTCTATGCTGATGATACTATCGTGTTTGGGAAGGGGAATGTTCGTACCGCTAGGGCTATTCTCTCATTCCTTCTTAGATATGAGAAGTTCTCCGGTCAAATGGTTAACAAGGCCAAAAGCTCTCTCTACCTTTCTGATGGAATTCCCAAGCCTCGGGTGGAAAAATTAGTGGACATCCTTAAAATTCAACAAAACTCCTTACCATTCTCATATCTTGGAGTCCCCATATTTAATGGTAGGAGTAGTGTTGGGAATGACCCAACAAGTAGGACTCGCTTTTTTGATCATCTGGTGACAATGGTCCAAGGCTAGATTAATGATTGGAGATTCAAGCTGCTCAATCAAGCGGGCCGGGTGGTTCTCATTAAATCTGTATTATCTAGTCTTGCTGTTTACACTTTGTCCTCGTGCAATGTGCCGAAATACATTTTAAAAGCTATCGATAATTGCTTGGCTAGGTTCTTATGGTCAGGGAATGATAGTAGAAAAAGTTGATAGTAGAAGAAGTTTCCATTGGGCTAATTTCAAATCGATATGTTCTCCGGTCTCTAAGGGTGGGATTGGTATTACTAGAATGCAAGATATCTACAAAGCATACAAATGCAAAGATATATGGAATTTTCTAAGCAACGTCTCCCGCTAAATGACTACATAAGACTCATATACTATAAAAAAATAAACAAAGGTCTACTTGATACTAGATTTAATGCTCATGGCCCTTGGATGGATAACCTGAAGTTTTATCATTGGATGAAGGACTACATTCTTTGGAATATGGGGTGTGGTAAAATCAACCTATGGAGTGATGTGTGGACGGGCAATAGGCCTCTTGGTGATTTGGCTCCCCCTCTCCCGAGTCGTATCCTTTCAATGGTGGTTGCCGATGTTTTTAATGAGTGCGGGCTGATTCGTATTCCAGACTTTTGTGAGAGGGCGTCTCTTGAGATAATCTCGAGCTCTAGCCTAAATACGTGCAATCGGCAAGACCGCCCGATTTGGTCTCCCACCTTGGACGGTCGTTTCTCCATCAAAAGTTTCAATTGGACCATCAACTTCCACCGCCTGGAAGTCTGGAACCCTTTGCCTTTGATTGGATATGGGATCATCGTATTCCTATGCGATTCTCAATCATCTCTTGGAAAGCTATTCAGAGCATTTTGCCGTTGGACTTAAACCTCTCAAAGGCTGGAATCTCAAATGTGTCCAAGTGTCGGTGCTGCTTATTAGAGCCCAAAAGAGAAACTATTGATCATCTTTTAGTTGTGAGCGAGATGGCAACTTCCATATGGGGGCACTTTGAGCGGTTAATTTTTGGGGTGATTCACAAGAGGAGTACTTATAAATCAAAACTCAGTTTTTGGAAACTCAAATGTGGGAGGTTCTCGAAGGCCATTAACAAACATTACCTAAGCATTCCAATTGTTTGCTCATGGATTATCTGGGTTGAGAGGGGCAAGCGAACTTATCAAGGATCATACACCTCAGGAATTAAACTAATTCGGAACTCTCATGACATGATTGGTTCGGTTTTTAGCGGCCAAGGTAGCATTGCAGCCGGTAATGAGGAGGAGAAATGGTTATTGGAATGGTTTGGCTTACATTCTAACTACTCATCCCCTAGATGTCGGGTGTTCTCTTGGAAAGGTGTGAAGGGGGTTCATGTTGATTGGTTTCTTCATATTGACGGCGCGTCAAACCTCCGATTGGGTAAGGCGGGCGGGGGTGGTTGCATTCGTAATGCTAATGGTCATCTCATTGCTGGGTTTGCTCACATTTATGGGTATAAAAATGTATTGGAAGCGGAATGCTTGGCCCTCAGAGACGGGATTTCACTCTGCTCCGCTCTTAACATCAGAAGGGTGCACATTTTGGGTGACTCCAAAATTATCTCGGGATGCTTGTAGAAAAGACTTTTTTCTCCATGACAGATTTGGGACGTTGGTGAAGAGATTTTCAAGTGCATCAATTCTATGCATGTTACTAATGAGCACATCTATAGGGAAGGAAACCGGGTAGCGGATGCCATGGCGAAATTTGCAATGTCCAACAACTTGAGTTGCGGTTTTTCTCGGGATTTTATTCCCGCCGCCTTATCCAACCTCCTTCTCGATTACGTCGCAAATCCAATGGTCTTTAGAGTCTCCACTCTGGATTCTATGTCTGTTTGTTTGGACTTTGGGTAATTTCTTGTTGTTCTTTTGGGTTTTGGGGGCTCGGGGTAATTCCCACTCCTTTGTATCTTTGTTCTTTTTCTTTCTAATATATTCATAAAATTCAAAATATATATATATATAATGTATGTTTACATCAATTAAACTTATTGTTTCGTTCTTTTAATGTGTTATCTTTTATAATCAATTTTGTATAATTATTTCACACTATTTTTCTTATTTCATATTACAAAAAATGTGAACAAACTTCAACACATTTATTTACATAGTGTGAAAAGACTTATAATCAATCAAGACTATTTAGCTTTTAATTTTTTTTATTTGCTATAAAATTATTACTAAAAAAATAAAATTCTTATAAAAAGGGGCAGCCCGGCGAACAAAGGCATCCCCGCACAGCGAGGGTCCGAGGATATGCATGAATCATTGTAATTTTAGATTTAATATTTGCTATAATATTAAATATATTTTACATTGTACTAATTTGTATTTGCTATAATATTTTACTTGTGATATTTTTCGAATTTATTTTGGGATATGCACGAATCATTGTTTTTTACTTGAAATGTTAATTTTTATTCCTTTTAGAACATATAATTATACTTAATATACATAAAAATAATTTTTTTATTTATAAGATATATAAATCCGATACTTTAAAATATTCATGACATGTCTCCAACATCTGACATTTAAATACTAAATCTGACATATCGCTGACATCCGATATTTACAACCTTGGTAAGCGGTGGTTCTCAAATTTGATACATGCTAATCTCTTCCATTGTTGTGGAGTGAGATTGATGATGTAATTGGGTTCTCACACAAATACAGATAATATTTATTATCATCTCTTCCATTGTTGTTTTTAACCTCAGGTTTGGGTAAACTAGAAGGCCATTGAATATTGTGTTTGTGGATTTGTACTTGGTCTATGATCTGGTTTTTGTGCTTATTTGCTAGTAGCTTGCAGGTTTAATCAAGTAGGAAAAAAGTTTCCACGCAATTTTTTCCTAGACATTATTTATGCGGCAGTGAGTTGTGTTTTTCCCAGAGTAAGATAAAAGTTAAAGTATTTTATTGCCAATAACATAAAACAGCCAACACATTGACGAACAAATTGTACTACAAAAAAAGATACAAGATTAGAATAAATTGTATTATGCTTTTCAATGTATTTTGTCAATGTATTTGACGAACACATTGAAAATATATGCACATAATACAAATTATGACATGTATTTTGTCAATGTCATAATACATTAATCATGATTCGAATAAACGGCCAATACATGATTGAAAATACATGCACGTATTATGCTTCTTTATTTTGTCAATGTATTTTGTATTTGAACTATGTATTTTAACGAACACATGTATTATGTTTCACTCAAATACATAGACCAACACATTGACGAACAAATTGTATGAGCTGAAGCAACATGAATGCAAGGAATGATAACAATTTAGTAATAAATGTGCGTAAAATGAAAACAAGGTCCTAGGATTTGCTTTCTTCTTACCCACGGAGGAACCCATCTGAGAACTGAGTACATTTCTGGTTTAAACATAGGGCCGGGATCACATGAAAGCCATCCTGTAGATAAATCCTGCAAGTATGTCAACCAAACAAACCAAATAATCAGGAAACATGGAACATCAGATGAAGCCACTGAATTGAGCATAATGATTTAATCCTTGAGAAAAGGTAAAGGTCACCTCTCTTGGGCATGTTAACCACCAAAAACGGCCAAAAATATTTGCCAACTGCATAAATGAAAACCATTAATAAAACTGCAAAGTTATAGAATCTTCCTCTTAATTCGATACTTTCTTATTCTAGATGAAACAGAAAGGGATCTCTGATGATGAATGTAGTCAATCCATCTACACCTCATCATCATTGTTATTCACATCATCCCAATTATTTGGAGTCAGAAAAATACCAATCTACAGTTGTACATGAAACTAGAAATGCAAGAGGTGGCAAAAGACAACATGTCATCCCTATCAAAAATAAGATGACTGCTCTAAGAATTGGTCTGAATTGGCACTGAAAATTAGGCCATAACTCTATCAATATACATAAAAGCAAAATTACAGGTAGTTTTAAAGTTATTTTATTCAATTGGTTTCTCCAAAAAAATGGTAAGACAAGTGAATGAAGACCACGCCCCGCGAGGAGGGCTACGGAAGGGTTTATATACTCAGTCACTCGATGACAGAGGTTGAGCCTGTGATCTGGAAGATTGGTATTTAGGCCACAATAGAAGCAACATAATCATTACTCCAAACGCCATTTGTATTTGGAAAAAAACACAAATATTCAAATCGTAATAAGAAGGAATCGTCCTAAATAAATCTAACACCAATAACAAAATCGTGTGACTGCAATTGTGCGCTCTATTGAAAAGAACAGTAACTAGCATTTTTTTTCATATTCCCCATCAAAAATAAATGTTTCTTATAAACATCATATTAGAATAACTTGACATTAAGGAGCAGTTAAATGAAGATTTAAATTCACAAGATAGAATTTATCTTTCATTATTGTAATTTATTTATTACATAGCACTATAGTACTAATATCTAATAAGTGATTTGATATAGCTTATCGATCCCGCAAAATATTAAAAGAGAGTATGAAATGAGCATGTAAGCCATTTACAAGATAGGTTATGTGATGTGGATCGGAGACGCGGACCCGCAACGGAGGACAAGTTTTGGGCCCGTTCGGGGCAGATTGGCTACTTACCTTATATGGCGTACTCGGATCGATGATCCGACTCTACGGATGCGTCCGTCCTGTCGTTCCGACACGATTTCATATATTACATTTTTGATGTAATCGGGCTACCCCATATCCGGCCAATCATAGTCGTCGATGGTGGGATGCCCTAATATCTCTTTATTATAAATAAGAGTGTATGGGGGCTGTCATGAGCTGTGACAGATTTTGGAGAAGTGAATTATTGGAATCCCGCGATCACCCCACGGTGCCGACTCCGTGGAACCCTAGGTGACGACTCCTAGGCCCTCTCCCACTCCCCAAAGGTAACCCTAACCCTTAGCCACATTCCTCCACCCCCTAATCCCTCTACCGCCACCCCCATACCTTCCCAAACAGAAGCCACCGCCCCCTTTTTTGCTGCAATCCAGCAGCCGCCACTTCCTTTGTTGCAGTCCAGCAGCCGCTGCCCCTCCCAGTCCAAACAGCACCCGCCGCCCCCCCTGTTTTCCTTCCACCAGCTCACCAAGAACCCCCAACAATACAACTGGCCTTTACTCAGCTCCATAAATTCAGCAATCAGCATTCATAACCACTATCAATCAGCATTCTATTAATGCAATAAATTCTGCTATTATGTAAATATTCTGTTTTAATTTCATTTCTCTGCTACATAAGAAAATAATTCAAATCCATGTGCATAAATAATCTTTGAGAGATCAATACGAGATAACAACTTTACAAGCAATTTATTTCTGCTCACTCCTAGCAATTTGGAGTCTTATTTGTAAATCCTCCTTGAGAGATCTTTGGACCACCACCAAGAAAAGATTACTAGTTTTGAACATAAAAATGGATGAAGTTCCTTATGTGAGGTTGTGAACTGGTGGTTATGAACCGTCGTTCGTGAACGGCCAACCTCACCTAAAGAACTTCATTCACTTTTATGTTCAAAACTAGTTTTCTTTTCTTGGTGACGGCCATAACTGTTGTCATGCCAAACATACATTCTATGACGGTGGCGTTTTTTTTCCAAACTCACCAGAGCAAAAATGATGCGCCAAACGGAGCCTAAGGGTCCGTTTGGCACGGCGATGGTGGTCACAAACACAGTGGTTATGAAGCGTCGTTCGTGAACGCCCGATCTCTCCTAAGGAACTCTATCCACTTTTATCTTCAAAATTAGGTTTTTTTTTTCTTGGTGGCGATCATAACCATCGTCATGTCAAACTGTTAGAATTGAAGTGAGTTGTCGCCCAGGCGACAGCGTGCGAGTAGCGACATACTCGCTAGCGAGCATCACCGTGACGAGCATCACCGTGACGAGCATCACCGTGACGAGCATCACCGTGACGAGTATCGGTGACGAGTATCGGTGACGAGTATCGGTGACGAGTATCGGTGACGAGTATCGTCGTGCCTATAAATAGAGGGGTACCCCCCCCCTAAAGAGCAACCAATCCAGACCTTCTGACAGTGACGAGTATATACTCTGAGAGTGACGAGTATAGCCACATCATTGGTTGCAAGTCAGCGTCTGCGATCTGGATAGCCCTCGATGGGTTATTCAACAAGAACAATTCCTGGAGAATGAGTTGGCGAAGTCGACTCAAGGCGAGATGGCGATATCCACCTTCTTCCTGAAGGTGAAGAACCTATGTGGGGAGATCTCGGCCTTGGATCCTGAAGAGCCAATCTCAGAGGCGAAGTTGAAGCGGCACATACTCCGAGGCTTAAGGAGGGAGTATGTCCCCTTCGTTACTTCCGTGCAAGGATGGGCTATTCAGCCCTCCCTTCTGGAGCTAGAGAACCTGCTATCGTCACAGGAGAGCTTGGCGAAGCAGATGGCGGGAGTATCCATCTCAGGAGGAGATGGCGAGGCCTTGTTCTCAGGAAAGAGGAGATCCTGGGACAAGAGGAAGAAGAACCCCCGAGAGGGACCTTCAACGTCATCTCAGGGAGATGGGGGGAAGTTCCTTCCTGCCCGTGACGAGAAGGGGAGATACCTTTGCTTTGCTTGTAAGAAGTACGGGCGTATGGCAAAGGATTGTCGGTCTAATCTCCAGGCCGGTCATGTTGCTGAGAAAGGTGGAGACCATCAGAGAGGTGGAGACCATCGAAGAGGTGGAGGAAGAGGTGGAGGTCACCAGGGCGGTGAGAGGGGGGACAATTGTTTCCTGGCAGAGATGACGACAACGTCAGTCGATGTCTTAGCCTCCATCAACCTCGAGGACGACTGGATAGTGGATTCCGGTTGCGGGCATCATCTCACTGGAGATATGTCGAAGTTTGCCTCCTCGGCAGCATATGAAGGATCGGATGCTATCATGACTGCGGATGATACGGTGCATCCAGTGGAGCGAGAAGGGAAGGTGTCCCTTGGGAGTATAGAGAAGCCAGTGACACTAAAGAGTGTCTAGCACGTGCCTGGCATGAAGAAGAACCTCTTCTCAGTGACGAACGTCGTGGATGCTGGATACCACGTGTTGTTTGGACCAAAGGAGGTGAAGTTCTTGAAGAACCTATCGTCTGTCGATGCTGACGTCACGCTCACCGGGAGAAGGGTGAAGGACTTGTATGTTCTGTCTGCAAGTGCCTACGTGGACAAGCTGAAGACAAACGACAGCGCTGTGATCTGGCATGAGAGGCTGGGTCATGTGGGGATGGATAAGCTGAAGATGATGGCGGCAAAGGGCCTAGTGAGTGGTCTGCCTCATCTCTCTTCCTACGGCGACGGCCATGTGTGCGACGGTTGTCAGTTTGGAAAGTCACATCGACTTCCATTTGACAAGTCGGAGACCAGGTGTAAGGCACCTCTTGAGTGCGTACATGCTGACGTGATGGGGCCGTGCGCCACCCTTACTTATGGAGGCAATAAGTATGCGCTGGTTCTGGTGGATGACTACACCCGCTATACGTGGGTATACTTTCTGAGAGAGAAGTCAGAAGTATTCAAGAAGTTCCAAGAGTGGAAGGAACTTGTGGAGGGGAGGCTGGACCGCAGAGTGAAGAAGCTGAGAAGCGACAATGGAGGGGAGTTCACCTCCAATGAGTTTGCTTCCTTCTGCAGAAGGTTCGGCATTCGGCGGGAGCTTTCTTGTGCTCACACCCCTCAGCAGAATGGGGTGGCAGAGAGGAAGATCCGCCATCTGGTGGAGACTACCAGGAGTTGGCTACATGCCAAGAGCATTCCCAAGGCCTTATGGGCAGAGGGAATGGCGTGTGCCACTCATGTGATCAACAGGCTGCCTCTGAGTCCTAACAGGATGGTGTCTCCACACCAGCTCATGTTCGGGGAGAAGCCCAATGTGGGTCACATGAAGGTGTTCGGTTCTACCTGCTTCGTGCACGTCCCGGACGCTCAGAGAACAAAGTTGGAGCCGAAGGCGAGGAAGTGTATCTTCATCGGCTACGATGAGCGGAAGAAGGGGTGGAAGTGCATGGATCCGCAGACTCACAGGTTCGTCGTCTCGCGCAACGTTGTGTTTGACGAACTGGTCTCATACCAGGGAGTCTCTTCTGTGGAGCTGCCGGAGAGTGGAGAAGCTAGCAGGGAAGAGGAGTGG
Organism: Dactylorhiza incarnata; assembly: GCA_033032865.1. Lineage (NCBI taxonomy): Eukaryota > Viridiplantae > Streptophyta > Magnoliopsida > Asparagales > Orchidaceae > Dactylorhiza > Dactylorhiza incarnata. The sequence goes on along the minus strand of JAWHQI010000154.1, from coordinate 4,062,674 downwards.
GTCACTGAGGACCCTACTGTGGAGTTGGAGTTATCTCCAAGTGCTCCATTGCCATCTGGCTCAGGAGGAGCTTCTGGCTCAGGGGGAGCTACGAACTCAAGTAGCAGGGAGAGCACCGCTACAGGAGGAGTTCTGAGAGGAGCTCAAGCAGAGGACTCTACCGGAGTGGTAGATAGTGGCCAAGCCTTGAGGAGGTCGAAGAGGACCATCGTCCCGCCTGCTCGCTATAAGGAGGGGAACTTCGTGAGTCTGGTTTCCTGCTTCTTCGCAGGACCACTCGATGAGAGGGAACCTGCCTGCTTTGAGGATGCAGCTGGCATCAAGGAGTGAGACGAGGCCATGGAGGAAGAGATGGAGGCCCTGAAGAAGAACGAGACATGGGACCTGGTTCCCATAGTGGAGGGCATCAAACCTGTCACCTGCAAGTGGGTGTACAAGGTAAAGAAGAGGGCTGATGGAGAAGTGGAGCGGTACAAGGAGAGGCTTATCGCTCGAGGCTTCTCACAGACCTACGGAGAGGACTACGAGGAGACCTTCAGTCCTGTAGCGAAGATGACGTCGGTGAGGACGATCATTGCTTTGGCAGCGTGCCGAGGTTGGAAGCTATGGCAGCTGGACGTGAAGAACGCGTTCCTATACGGAGAGATCGACAAAGACATATTCATGGTGCAACCACCTGGATACGTGTCCAAGTCCCAGCCGCGTCACGTCTGCAAGCTGAAGAAGGCCCTCTATGGGTTGAAACAGGCGCCGAGAGCCTGGTATGGAAAGATTGCGGAGTACCTGCAGTTCTGCGGCTACGATGCCTCAGATTCAGACTCCAGCATGTTCGTGAAGAAAGATGGAGGTCTTCACGTGCTAGTGCTGCTATACGTCGACGACATGATCGTGACAGGGAACAACCCTGAGGAGGTCGCGGCGCTGAGAGAGCAGCTTTCCATACGCTTCGAGATGAAGGATCTTGGTGAACTGCATCATTTCCTTGGCCTCCAAGTAGAGAAGAGAAGAGGCGGACTGGATGTTTCCCAGAGGGCGTATGCCGAGAGAATCGTCGAAAGATTCGGCATGAAAGAAGGGAAGAGCAGTTCCGTGCCTCTGGAGGCGGGGCTGAAGCTTCGGAAGGAAGAAGGGAGGATTCTTCCTGATCCGAAGATCTTTCGGGCTCTGGTAGGGAGTCTTATATACTTGACTATCACAAGGCCGGACATCGCCTTTGCTGTCGGCCGAGTTAGTCGGTATATGCAGGAGCCGCGGAAGCTTCATCTGGAGGCAGCCAAGGGGATTCTGAAGTATGTGAAGGGCACCCTTGAGATGGGGTTGTCCTATGAGGAGAAGTCTAGCTTCAAGCTGCACGGGTACACGGATGCAGACTATGGAGGTGACGCTGATGATCGCAAGTCGACATCAGGGTATGTGTTCTTGTGTGGAGCCGCTGCTATCTCGTGGTGTAGCAAGAAGCAGGACTCCATTTCCCTTTCTACCACGGAGGCCGAGTACAAGGCGTCGTCCTTAGTAGCTCAGGAGTGTGTCTGGCTAAGGAGACTAGTGGAGGATGTGGATGAGGAGGTCAGCGGACCTACTGTGCTTCGCGGGGACAATGAGAGTGCATTGAAACTGGTAACCAATCCAGTGTGTCATGCGAGGACCAAGCACATAGAGATCGAGCATCACTTCATCAGAGAGAAGGTGCTGGGTGGCTTGCTCACTGTGGAGCATGTGCGGAGCGAAGACAACCTTGCGGACATATTCACAAAACCCCTATCTGCGGGGCCGTTCCGGAGGCTTCGCTCGTTGCTTGGAGTTGTTCCCGGAGTTCACTTCAAGGGGGAGTGTTAGAATTGAAGTGAGCTGTCGCCCAGGCGACAGCGTGCGAGTAGCGACATACTCGCTAGCGAGCATCACCGTGACGAGCATCACCGTGACGAGCATCACCGTGACGAGCATCACCGTGACGAGCATCACCGTGACGAGCATCACCGTGACGAGTATCGGTGACGAGTATCGGTGACGAGTATCGGTGACGAGTATCGGTGACGAGTATCGTCGTGCCTATAAATAGAGGGGTACCACCCCCCCTAAAGAGCAACCAATCCAGACCTTCTGACAGTGACGAGTATATACTCTGAGAGTGACGAGTATAGCCATCAGAAGTGGCGAGTATCATCAACTCTGAGCGAATTAGAGATACCAGAGTGCTACCTGGCGAGCATCGGACTTGGAGTAAGTTCGGGTAGCTCCCTTAAGCGGGTAGCGAGTATTGGAGGTCGTGACGAGTATCGTCGTGACGAGTATCTGCGTGACGAGTATCTGCGTGACGAGTATCTGCGTGACGAGTATCGTCGTGACGAGTATCGTCGTGACGAGTATCGTCGTGACGAGTATCGTCGTGACGAGTATCGTCGTGACGAGCATCGGTGACGAGCATCGGTGACGAGCATCGGTGACGAGCATCGGTGACGAGTATCGTCGTGCTGAGTATCACCGTGACGAGTATCCGTGACGAGTATCGAGGCGACGAGTATCACCAGCACGGTGTGCTCGGGAGGAGAAGCGGACCTTGTCCGTGACCAAGTTCTTTACTACTATTGGCTGTTGTGATTCAAGTTGGATGCAACTTGTATTCAGCCGTGTTCTGTTGTAATCTTGTTGCCAAGTATATATTACAGGTGTCTTTCTTCATTTTTGGTATCCTTGATTGGTAGCACACAAAAATTTCAACACAAACACATGCGGTGATCATAACCAAACGGACAGTTAGGCATTTGGTTTTCTTCAATTGCACATACAAGAGGAACTAACTGAGCAATACTTCCGTTAGAGCATAAAAGAGCAATATAACATAAGGAAATCTTGACAAAATGAGATCTTACTCTACTCTCTTACCGGATATCGTGGAGGTATCCAATTTACAATGCATCTCATCATCGTCGATGGCCATATCCCAACTATTTAGATGCATCCCCTTCACAATATATAAGTTTCTACTGAATTCTTCAATATTGGATTAGCGCGAACCCAAAGCATTCATAAAAGACTGCCTTCTCCCCTACTTCCCTTCTCCCCATATATTCCATTCCTCTATCACCTACCAAGTCAAAGACTACACTATATATCTCAGAATGTTTGTCCATCCTGCCACTTGATAGGAACAAGAAAGATCAAAAAAACAAATCAAATGTGCTCACTCATATCTCACTCCACACTGTCATCAGCAAGGCACACACTCTGAATCCTCAAAAACTGGTTCAATGAAATCCAAACCTGGGAAATGGCCAATATCATGGCCAGGAACAGTTCCAAATGAATTGTGGAGGCCAACTGAAAACTCCTCAGGTTGACCACCACCACATTGAAAGTAATCTGCCATATGATTTCCCAGTGACATCCCACTTAAAGCAGCATCTTCCATGCTGGAACCAAGCAACCAGTCTCCACAAATGCCAGCACGCCCGTAAGGATCAAACATACAAGGAACCCCCGGCGTGTTCGTCGGCAGAGCCGCGCCCCATAACTGGACACGAGTATAAAACGGCGGCGGAATCGAACCGCTGGACAGTCCAAGAGCACTCTCTACACCCTCAAGCATCTCCGCCTTCACCCTTTCGGCCGTGACATTGGGAATGTTCTCCTGTGGAACCTTGTTTCGTCTCCCAAATCTAGCTGTGCTAAAAAATGTCCAACATTGAGGGGCGCCGTTACCACTCTGAAGAGGAAAAAGTTTACTGGTGTTGTTAGCTATCCATGAAACAGAATCAACGCCCTTCACAAAAGCTCCTTCCAACGCATTTGAATCTCCGTCGTGGGGAACAGGAAGAGAATCTTTGAATGCTGCGAGAAGTGCCCAAATAGAACTCAGTTCAAGCCTCTTCATCTGCCGGAAAAGCTGCGGCAGACCGGAAGAAGATAGCAGGCGGTTGGCGCACTTTCCATTATGGGCGATGACGATGGCATCAAAAGAGCCGCGGGGATTTTTGTTCTCCGTCAAGTGCCACATGCCGTTGAAGGGCTCCAGTTTACTGATCCAGCATGGCCGGATGATTTGAACATAGTTGGAATTTTTCTGAAGTGAATCTGCTAGGGGGCGCATGCCTTGGATTCCAATGTACTTTGCGGTGGAGCTAGGGATTGTCGTGAATCGCCCGCCTGCTTCGAGAACTCCGACCGCGCCCATCCATTCGCGAACCAGTCCTTCCGTCATCCATCTTTCAACCAGTTTCTGGAATCTCGCGTCACTTGCGGTGAAGAACTGAGCGGCGTGATCAAATACTAGGTGTTGCTGGGATTCAACAAGCGCCCTCGTTGCCATACGACCTCCGAGGCCATGAACTCCGGTGTCAAATACAGTGGATCGAATGCCCCTTTCCTCGAGTGTGGCGGCGCAGACGAGGCCCGAGATTCCTCCGCCGATGATGGCGACCGAGGGGCTGCGGGACACGGGTGCGTTGAATGACACCTGCTCCTGCGAGAAGCTCTTCTTCATCGCCGACCTCCGGGAAGCTCCATGTGAGCTCGTTTTCCTTTGAACGGGAGCTCTTACATGGCCCGGCGTTGCGCCCTCCGTGCGTCTTTCCGTCGAAGCGCAGAGGGGAATTAAAGTTCGGCAGATTCTGGGTTTTTTGTGGACTGGAGTGAAGGTGAACTTGAGGGGTTCGAGGATGAAGAGGGAAGCCGGAGAAACCCTGGCCATGGCCGGATTCGGATAAGATTTTGCCGCGAACGAACAAGAGAAACCTTTGAGGGCGGGAGTTTGGGCTCATATGGCGAAGCATTGAATTTGGGCCTAAGTAAATAATAAGTGCACTACTAATGGGTCTAATTTCACCCTTCATATAATTAATATATATATATATATCTTTAACTATTATATACAAGAAGTTGTCTTTAGTGCATGCAACATTCAAAATTGTTAAATATAGCCTCATTATTTTACTCTAATGACTTAACATATATTATGAAAAAATAGAAATTCATGGTTATTTGTGTAATTGCACTATATCTCTATAATTAATAAAAATAACGATGAAAATTCATAAAATCCAAAAGTTTGTTAGTAGACCTCCTACACATATTATGGTAGGTAATCATTAGATCTCTTAGACCTACTTTAAAAGGATTTTTTATTAAAATATAAATATTTTTGAAAAAAAAATATAAAATATTAATTTAAATTTTTGTGCGGTCATTTTGAGTACTCATATGTATATGTTGTGGGCGCAGCTAGCTTGATGCGGGCGCAACCCATAGCGTCATGGGTGTAGCCCGTCGGGGGCGGGCGAATCACGCTTGGTCGGGGGCGGGCGAAGCCCACCGTCGCTGGTCAGGTACTGTCGCGCTTAGCAGTAGGGGCGGAGCCCCGTGCCTGTCACTCGTATAGTCGTATATATACATACGAGTTACAGGCACTGGGCTCCGTCCCTAATGCGAAGAACGACAGTACCCGGCCGACGACGGCGGGCGGAGGGCCCACAACATATACATGAGAGTACTCAAAATGATCGCATAAATTTTTTAATTAATATTTTATAAATGTTTTTTTTCAAAAACATTTATATTTTACAAAAATTATTTTAAAGTAGATCTAAGAGGTCTAATGATTACCTAACATAGTAGGTGTAGAATGTTTACTAAAAACTTTTTGATTTTTTGAATTTCCATGATTATTTTTATTATAGAGATATAGTGTAATTACACAAATAGTAATTATATTTTATGAATTTTCATTTTTTTCATAATATATGTTAAAGTCTTTAGAGTAAAAGAATGAGGCTATATTTGACAATTTTGAATGTTGCACCAAAGGCAACTTCTTGTATATAGTAGTTAAAGATACGAATTTAAAAACAAAATAAAAATAAAGTTAAGGTAATTTAAAAATAAAAATACATAATGGGATAAAATAATAATTATATTTTGCACTTGACAAAATCGCATTGCTACTAATTTGAACGTATTGTTGTCGTGTGGACATTATGCACAATGAATATCTATGAGCTATGACGGTCAAATACTAATGTTCCCAATGAAAATTGTGCTCGAGGAATACGTGTGTGTGTGTATATATATATATATGAAGTTAAAAACAAAATAAAAAAATAAAGTAAACGTAAATTAAAAACAAAAATAGATAAATGGGATAAAATAATAATAATACTTTGCACAGGACAAAATCGCATTGCTACTAACTTGAATGTATTGTTGTCGTGTGGACATTATCCACAATGAATATCTATGACGGTCATATACTATTGTTCCCAGTGAAAATTGTGCTTGAAGAATAAGTACATGCCAATTTCATGAATATTCGGGAAGTACTCATGTTTAGTGATAACATCAAAAAATCCATCGTAATTGTTCAATTATCTTGACATAAAGCTTTGAAATAATAATATACATAAAATAGAAAAAGAAATAGATAACAACTTTGAAAAGTAAAGTGCAACATGACTAAGGCTAAGGCTTCGTTTGGCACAGCGGTGGCGGCCGTAAATGCACGGGTTAAACCGTCATTCGTTAACAATCACCTAAAAAATTTCATCCGTTTGAACATAAAAGTGGATGAAGTTCCTTAGGTGAGCGTTAACGAATGACAGTTTAACCTCATGTTCACGATCGCCACCACCGTGCCAAACGAAGTCTAACACTTATGATTAAGATAGTTAATTATATACATTATATATTAAATAGAAAAAGAAGTAGATAACAACTTTCAATACGAGGCAATGTATGCCACAAAATATAAGGATAGGAGAAAAATGTATGTGCAAGGCTTGTAAAGTAAGTCCTTTTGATTAAGGTAGTTATTTGATCTAACCCATCATATGTTGTGGAAATTCATCAATCTACCGACCAACCATCTTAAAAAGATTTGATTAAAGGTTAATTTTGTGTGCGTATGCATAATATGCCCGAATTAACTTTCTCTTTGTTTTCATAAAGAAATGTTTTCGTAAATGAATGCATTAATCTCTCCATTTCAGTCACATGTTTTTGCAAAGAAATGCGTTAATTTAGCACTACCCCAAAAATAAGCTACTCTTTGTCGAGCGCATACTATTTGACATTGGAAGATGAATATTAAAATTCTTCGGTATCTTCAAATCTCTTCGACTCATCAGCTTCTGCATCTTTGTGTGAAGCACTAGACCTACGAACAAGGTAAATATTTGCTCTTGTGGTGAGTTTGAGAGGGTTGCTCGAAGCATCCGGAGGTCCATCAAAGTAGAATAAACTCTCTGTTGCCCCTAGCAGGGTATATATAGGCAAACTCTAGGAGTGTCTATGGGTATCGGGTATCCGTGTACTCGACCGACCCGTTTAGCCTCTGAACAATGTTATTAGTCCAAATATACATTAACAATCTCCTCCTATATTTGTGACAAATAACATGTACGTTTCGAAAGTGCAGAAAGTAGTAAAAATAAAAAAGGAGTTTTTGACTTAACATAAAACATAAGAGTTTATACAGAAATATAAATCATCCAGAATAAAGTGTTACTCAATAAAATAAAGTCTGAAAACATAATGACAATGATAAACATATGATAATTCTACTCGTCTAGTAGATCATCAGCACTCATGTCAAATATTACTTTCTCTCATCCATCTCCACCAAAGCCTGCAAGGAATTTCATGAGTTAGAAAACTCTATGAATTCATGAACATATGCAGTAACGTAGAAAGAGAACTAGCTCTTACATAAGTGAGCTTAGAACCAGTAGCATTGGTGAAATAACACTGTCAACATCTCTATCTGGTCTAGCAGGAACTAGTCTAGTGTTGATTTTGTAAATCAACCGTTATTTTATCCATTAGTGATCATTATGCGCCTCATTAACAAAGTTGAATGATATGACACAACAACGTTTGCAACATTATCAGGTGTGGAATAATGTGTTATGATCATCAATGTTAGATAACCGACTACAACGACTTTCTATTCCCAGTTGAATAATTTTCGAATCAACTTACAATGAGAAAGATGCTTAGTTATCAAATGTGGAATAACAGACATCTACCCATCTTGGGTTTTCATCAAGAAATTATTTGGGGTTTTCAGTCTGTTATTAGATGCTTGAATGTTGCGACTATATAGGTTCTCACTATGAAAACATAAACAACGGAGGACAGTTTCATACATCTATGAACTTTAGTCTCATCTCCCCTGATGTTTTTATTGTGAGAGCTCTATTCAAGCCTTTGGTCAAGGCGTCTGCAACATTGTCTTTCGATCTCACATCAATCAGGGTCATAATCCCTTGACTTGTGAGTGAGGTCAACCAGGATTGTTTCAGCCTTAGTTGCCCTCTTTTGCCATTGAACAAAGTGTTCGTAGCAATCGTTTTCGTAGCCTGATTGTCGCAGTAAACAGCAACAGAACTCATTTTCAGGCTCGACAGAGGAATGTCCATCATCAAATCTCTTAACCACTCTGCTTCTTCTCCTGCTGCAGTAAGAGCGTAGAGTTCGGATTCCATAGAAGAGAGTGCAATACAAGATTGCCTCTTGGACTTCCAGGCTACAGTTGCTCCTCCTAGTGTGAATACGAACCCACTAGTGGACTTGCTGTCGTTTAATTCTGAGCACCATGATGCATCATAATATCCTTCAAGAACTGAAGGATGACCAGAGTAGACTAAAGCATACTTTTGGGTGTGCTTTAAGTACCTCATTAGCCTATCTAAGGCGTTCCAGTGGTCTTGGCCAGGATTACTAGTGAATCTGCACAACATGCTGACCATAAAGGCTATGTCAGGTCTAGTGCAGACCATAGCATACATGAGACTACCAAACAGTTTAGAGTAATCTAACTGTCTAACCATAGCTCCTTCATTGGGCTTTAGGCTGTTAGTGTAGTCGTATGGAGTCTCAAATGCTCTACTGTCACTGTATCCCCAAGTGTCCAACATGGACTTTATATAGTGGCTTTGACTTACGGAGATGCCAGTCTGCCCAAAGCTCACTTCCATGCCTAGTATAGTGTTAGCTACACCTAGGTCTTTAATGCTAAATTCTTTTATTAAGTCTGACTTAACGTCATCCACTTCGGATTGATCAGACCCTAGAATGAGCATATCATCTACGTACAACCATATTATGGCGACTTTATCCGATCTATTACGTATGTAAAGACATTTATCCGAGAGACTCGACATGAATCTCATATTCTTTACACTGCAGTCGAACTTCTCATGTCATAATTTTGGTGCTTGCTTTAGTCCGTATAAGGACTTAAGTAATTTACAAACTTTCATTTCGTGACTGTCTACAATGAAACCTTCAGGTTGACTCATGTAGATCTCTTCGGTCAGATCTACGTTCAAGAACACAGTCTTAACATCCAATTGATGAACAATAAAGTCCTCAATAGACGCAATAGCAAGGAGGACCCTAAAGGTTGCTAAGTGACACACGGGTGAGTAGACATCAAGGTAATCTACTCTGCTTACTTGTGGGAAACCTTTAGCCACCAGGCGTGCTTTATACTTAGCTACGCTACCATTAGGATTCAGTTTCTTTTTCAGAATCCACTTACACCCTACGATTTTAGCCCCTTTTGGCTTATCAATCAACGTCCAGGTGTTATTCTGAAGTAGAGAATACATCTCTTCATCAATGGCTTCTTTCCAGAGTAGGGAATCCCTGGATCTTATCACTTCCTTATAGGTGGATGGATCAGCCTCAACGTGGCAAGTGACAAAGTCACTACCGAAGGTTCTGGGAATTCGCTCTCTTACAGAAGTTCTCCTAGACTCTAGGCCAGAGTTGTCTACAGGAACGGAATAGGAAGTGCTCGGTACTGAAGTAGGATCTTCTTCAGTAATAGTTACTTGCATACCTGGGAGAGACCTGTTCTTATCCTTGAGGAACTTATCTTCAAAAAACACTGCGTCCCTAGATTCTATGACAACGTTATTAGAAATATCTAAGAATCTATCTACAGCACTATCTTCAGCACAACCTAGGTAGACACATGTATTGGTCTCAGGTCCAATCTTAGACCGTCTAGGCCAGGTCAGGGACCCTGACATAGGCTATACATCCCCAGGTCTTAAGTCTAATAAAAGATGGGGGTCTCTTAAACCAAAGCTCGTAGGGTGTAACCTCTAACTTGACATGAAGAACTTTATTCAAAATGTGATTTGCAATTAAGACTGCTTCTCCCCAATATGCAATGATTCTATGTTGGGCAAGGAAACATTTGAACTCACTGGACATATATTCTCCTCTTCTATCACTTCTAAACCTTTTGATTTTCATGCCTAATTAGTTTTCTACCCTGGTTTTGAAAATACAAAATTTTTCAAATGCTTCATCTTTAGTTTTAAGGAGATAAATGTGACAAAACCTAGAACAATCATCTATGAAGGTGATCAAATACTTCCTGTCTCCTCTAGTGACAAAACTTTTGAAGCCACATATGTCGGAATGTATCAGTTCTAAGGGTGTTGTGCTCTTAGTAACCGCACTAAAAGGTTTCCTAGTGATCTTAGTCTGAGCACACACTTCATATTTATCAGTTTTGAAGGAGGGGAAGAGCAGCTATGTTCCACTGGAGGTTGGGTTGAAGCTTCGGAAGGAATAAGAGAGGATTCTTTCTGATCCGAAGGTCTTCCAGGCACTGGTGGGGAGTTTAATCTACCTGACTATCACGAGGCCGGACATAGCTTTTGCCGTCGGCCGAGTTAGTCGGTAAATGCAGGAGCCGCGGAAGCCTCATCTGGAGGCAGCTAAAGGAATTCTGAAGTACGTAAAGGGGACCCTTGAGATGGGGTTGTCCTATGGAGAGAAGTCTGACTTCAAGCTGCATAGGTACACGGATGTAGACTACGGTGGTGACGCTGATGATCGCAAGTCGACTTCAGGTCATGTATTTCTATGTGGAGCTGCTGCTATCTCGTGGTGTAGCAAGAAGCATGATTCTATCTCCTTATCCACCACAGAAGCTGAGTACAAGGCGTCGTGCTTAGCAGCCCAGGAGTGTGTCTGGCTGAGGAGGCTGGTGGAAGACGTGGATGAGAAGGTCAGCGGACCAACTGTTCTCCGCGGTGACAACAAGAGCGCCCTGAAACTGGTAACCAATCCAGTCTGTCACGCGAGAACAAAGCATATAGAGATCGAGCATCACTTCATCAGAGAGAAGGTGTTTGGTGGCTTGATTGCGGTGGAGCATGTGCGGAACGAAGACAACATAGCAGATATCTTCACAAAGCCCCTATCTGTGGGTCCGTTCAGGAGGCTTCGCTCGTTGCTCGGAGTGGTTTACGGAACTCACTTCAAGGGGGAGTGTTGAATTTGGTGAAGTGAGCTAACGCTGGCGTTAGTGCTAACGCCGGCGTTAGCCCCCGCCTTTTGGTGGCGGCCCCGGAATCTATAAATAGGGGCAATCCCCCCACAGAGCATATCAGAGACAAGAGGAGACTTGTGCGGTCTGAATAGGCGGTCTCAAGTGAGAGCGAACTTGGACTCAGTTCGGAGGAGAGCTTGGGCGGTCTGACCAGGCGGTCTCAAGTGGGAGTGAACTCGGAGTGAGTTCTGGGCGACTTAGAGCAAGAGTTGCGAGCTGTGCAAGATCGCGAGTCAACGCCGGCGTTAGCGACAACGCGGGCGTTAGCGACTTGTTTGAGGTGGCGGTCTACATCTGCGGTCTCGTCAAGAAGGTGTGCTCGCAGCGAGCTCGCGCGGTCTGAGTCAATGTCGGCGTTAGCGACAACGCGAGGCGTTAGCGAGCTGAAGAGAAGCGGACTCTGTCTGCGACCAGTTGTTTTTTCTTATTCTCGGCTGTTGTGAATCAAGTTGTATGCGACTTATATTCAGTCTACTTCTGTTGTAATTGTTGTAACCAATTTGTCAAGCAATAAAGAAATGTTTTTTGTTCATCCTTGGTGTGCTGGTCTCAGTGTTCCATCGATCTAGAAAATTTCACACCCACAACCGCCGGAGAAGAACCATTCGACACTGTCGAACCCTTCTGAATATTTTTTGGCGACACCGACGAATCCTTCCAAAATCTGGTACATTTTTTCTTATTTTTCTCATACTTTTGATATTTTGTGTACCTCCTAAATAATATTTTTCACATACTTTACCATTAAGTGAGATAATAGATGGTTTTTTTCACTAAATATGGTTTGTTTGGCTTAAAATTTATTTTCATTTTGGGCTGTCAATATCCATCGGGCTGCCAATATCGCTTTGTTGAGTTGTTATTATTATTGGGCTGCTAATAGCCATTTACGGGTTGTCAATATAAACACCCAAAATATATGTGTACAACCCTCATTCTCCGAGGGTGGACCCACCCAAGGCCACGTAGACATAAGTCAAAGGTCAAAGGGTCAACACAGAGAGCAGCAGTCTAAGGTAGAAGCAAAAAAGACCTTGGCGAGTATGCAGGTGATACTCGCCAGGTAGGCGAGTATTGACTAGAGGAGCTCGTCCCGCGCAGGAAAGCAGCAGAAGACCTAGGCGAGTATTGGCCCGGCGTGTGCGAGCAACACCCAATACTCGCCAGATGGGCGACTATGGCATAGCACTCGCCGAGTATCCCATAGTCGCCGGGTTGGGGGCTGGGCTATAAAAAGCCCCCCTACCCTTTGGTTTTCCTATAAATAGGACCCTAGGGGTACTTGGATTGGCACCTGGACTTGAGCTTTTGGACCCCGATTTCCGAACTCTCGAGCCCGTCACCCTTGCTTTTAGCCAAGTCGGTGCCTTCCCTGTACCAAGCTCGGCCACTTTGGTTTCGGAGGGGAAGACTCTCTTGAGCTTCTGGGTACGTGGTGGGACCTCCCTGTCGCAGCACCTGGGGTCCTGTTTGTTGCTCTTTTAGCTTCTTCGTCGTTTCCAGCCAAGCCATCTCGTTGGGCAGCTGGGCGAGTAGCCTCCGGCTGCATCGGTCTGAATTTTGAGGTCAGGATTTTCCTGGCGTCAACACTTTGGTGCGGTGAGCGTGGACCATAGTCAGAGAAGGAAAGTTCAGTAAGAATGTGAGATGGTCATAGTTGGCGACCATAAGGAGGTAGTCGGCAACTCGTCTGCGAGCGGCGAATTCGTGGCGTTAGCAGTTTTCGAAGCCTTCACGCAGCGCATGGAGGGGACCATGCGAGCAGCGCTTCAGCCGCGCGCCGAGGTCACGGCGACCTCGCCGCATCGCCCGGTTCTGACCGAGGGAAGGAGTCCCCCTCGGCGAGCAGGAAAGGAGCATGTAGAGGATGAGACCGAGCGACCAAGGAGGTCGCAATTCTACCAGCCGACCTCGCAAGGGATCCATTTCCGCGAGATGGAGGAGCAGGCGAGGTACCAGGATACTCGCCCATAAGGCGAGTATGGTGGTGATACTCGGCCCTATGGAGAGTATGATCATCGCCGGGCAGGAGGGAGGAGCCCCTTCTGCGAGGAGATCCTTGTCGCGCCCGTGCCAGAAGGGTTCAGGGACCCCGTGCTGAATTATTTGACATTCGGTATAAGGCAAGGACTCTTCAAGTTGGAGCTCAGTAGGAATCCTCCCTATTCCTATGAATGAGGTTGTCTTAGGTATTCGCCTCCTGGAATACAAAGCAGTAGGTCTTGTACGCGAGTTAATCTTTGATCCACCTGAAGATTCCAGGAATAAAGGTTACCTAAGAGTTCTCCACAGCTCTTAGCTATTCACCTCCTCCTGGAATCCTCCTTATTCGCCTCCTGGAATAAAGGTTACCTTCGCCCGGGACCCTTGAATAAAGGTGTCGTGTACCCTCGAGAGCTGAAAGCTCGCAGCAAAGCAATCCGTTTCCTAAATTATTGTGTCCGATCATGTGAGTTGGTGTGCTTAAGTGTGCTTAACTCCCTGCTAATTTATTGAGCAACATGAAGCAGGTTTGATCCACATCCGGCATCCAAGTAGGATGGAGGCCTCGGGATGGTGTGTGTAACATCCCCCAAACTGCTAGACCCCTAAGTTGGTTTTGTCATGACTAAGCCATGACAAAACCATAGGAAGAGCCTTTTGACCTTGAGAACTTAGGAAAGGAGGAAGGAGCCACCTTGGTCTGCAAATAGCAATTCCCATCTTCCAAGCTTGGGATTGGAATCTAGTGCTTCAACTTAACCCTTGGACCCCACCTTAGTGTCCCTAACCCTTTAGGGGTCCCCTTAGGGCACCAAGGGCCCATTGAAGTCAACCTAAGAGACCAATTTGACCAAAGTCAACATACACCCTCAAATTGGTCAAAGTAGCCCATTTAGAGCCAATCAACCCCCACCATGTCAAATTGATCACACTCCTAGGTTTATAATACCATTATAGACCTAATGGACCCAAAAGCCCCATCATGGGACCCCCAGGGGTGCAAATTGATCAAAATGCCCTTTTTAGGTCAAAATGACCTTTCTTCTCAAAGTACCCCAATTGACCTTCACCACATTAAATTGACCTCACCCCTAGGGCTATCATGTCATAGGGGAGCTAGTGGACCAAAAAGCCCCATGACCAAGTCAACCCTAGGGCTCAATTTGACCAAAGTCAAATTAGCCTATTTTGGTCAAATCACCTTAGATTGGGTCAACCAAGAACCAATTGACCAAATTGACTCCACCATTAGTTCCTAAACCTAATTTAGAACCTATTGAACCCAAAAGCCCCATCCTAGGGTTCCCCAAATTGACCAATTTGGCCAAAAGTCAAAATTGCCCAATTTAGGTCAAAATGCTCAAACCTAACCCAATCTCTTTGGGCTAACTCAATTGGGTGGTCAACCAGCCCATGTGGGCCCTCATTAAGCTCAGGAGAGAGGGTAGAAACCGACCATGGTGGTTAGGAGAGAGAAAATGGGGGTTTCACCATTTTTGGAGGAGAGAGAAGAGGCCATTCATGGCCATTAAGAGGTTTTACCTCTTGGCTCCCCCAATTGATGCCTCCATTCAACTCCTCAGCCAGCTGGGAGGAGTTTCCATCAGTTACACAAGGGAATTAAGGCAGGGGAGATGGAGAGGGGCCGGCCATGGAAGAAACCGAAGAAGCCATTAATGGCCATGGAGCTTAAAGCCATCACCACCCCCAATTGAACCCCCCTTCACCTTCAGAGACCTGAGAGGAGAGAAACCCCTATCTTACCTGGAGATTTCGTGCACTGTAGGAGGGAATCGGCATGGCTTCACAACCGGCGGCAGCTCCCATGGTGTACTCAAGGTTGACTCGACGGCAAGCCCTCCAGCAGGTCCCGTTCTCCTCCCTGAACTCTAAGGGTTAGATCCAAATCGACGGCGGCTCGAATCGTGGTCAATCGGCCGTGAATCGAGCCGGCCAATCCTCCCGTTGATCGGGTTGGGTATCCTTCTACAGATCATGATTCCGGCCACCTCCGGCCGATCAAACACCGCTCATCGCCGGCCCCCACCTCAACGGAGGTGATGGTGGCGTTGGTCGGCCGGGGCGGCGCTCAGGTGGCCGGGAAATCACTCACTAAGGCGGCCCAGGCGCGGTGAATCTCTGCCGTTGATTTCCTGGGGACGATGACCCAGCGCCCTCCGATCTGCTTTAGGATTCGTGCTAATTTAATTCAATCCTTATTAATTCTGTGATTAAAATGCAGCCCCTATTTAAATCTGGGAAAAATAGTTAGAGGCCGAATCATGAAAAGTGGTCAACATAGAAAATGTAGCCCTTTGGGTCTAGTTTCATACAAAATTGAAATCACTCAATTTGGAGTCCTGGTTAGGGCTCAGCACTCATTCTAGTGGAGGCTGTCTTTAGGGCTAATCAGAACTCATTTTTGATGCCCACCCCATTATAGAACTCCAAATGACTTGATTTTTGGGGTGTAGTCTAGTCTTGTGCATACTTAGGTCATGTCCAAAGATCACAAGGATTGGAGAAGTTTTCTTCTTAATTTTTGGGAAAGACCAATAATCCTAGTTTAACCTAATTAGGTGTCCTAAACACCTCAAAACCCTTCCAAACTTGGATGGGTGGTCCTAAGGGGTATGTATAGGCCCTGGTTAAAATATCATGATTTATGGAGTTGTTTTGGTAGGGTATTCCACCAAAATAGCCTTAGGCTCCCTAGGTTTGGGCAAAACTTTGGGTGAGTGCCCCCACTCTTCCACAAGGTCTTTTGGCTCCATATTTGGGGTGCACCTCACCCTCCCCCATGCCAACCTATGGTCCAAGTTTGGTGGCCATTGGAGGAGTTTTGCCCTAGTAAATCAAAAAGGGGCTAAATTGCTATTTGCACCCCAAATAGGTACCCATTGGAATTCCACCCCTCACCAATTATTGGTAGGATCTTAGGTGGTCTTCCACTGACCTATGGTCAGTATAGTGAGTGGTATGGGTATGGGCAAGGTAGGGAGTTCCCTTGAGAATAGTTGGCTTAGAGGTGATGTTTAGGGCAAAAGTAAACATAAGAGAACTTTGGGGTGTGGAGGGGTTTCCTCCCACTGATTGATGGGGTGACCTTGGTCACTGCCTTGGGAGGTATGAGACACCTCAAGGAGTAGCTTTGAGTGGATTTGGAGATGCCTAGACCCTAACCCTAGGATAAACCCTTAAGGGGTGCAAATAGAGGTCAATGAAGGGAGTAGGGTCAAACCCTAGTGGTTTGACCTAAAGTTTTGGTGGGTAGGTCATAGTGACCAGAGAAGACTCCCTTGTGAATTTGAAGAGGTTTGGAGTTGTCTAACCTAGGTAATAAATCCTTGGGTAGATTTGTAAATAATTGGAATTTGGAGATCTAGGAAGAAATAGCACTTAGGGAATCACCATCTTCTATCACCCACTTGTTTTTGAGGTTATGAATCTCTGGAGTTCCTACTAGGGCTGTTGGAGAAGGTTAGACCCTAACCCTAGGCTAAACCCTAATGGGGTGCAATTAGAGGTTAATGAAGGAAGAGGGGTCAAACCTCAGTGGCTTGACTTGAAATTTTGGGTAGATGGCCTTAGTGACCAGAGAATGCTACTGTAGGAGTTTGGAGGGATTTGGAGTTGCCAATCATAAGTAATAAACCCTAGGGTAGATTTGTAATTATTTAGGGTTTGAGGTTTTAGGGAGAAATAGTATTTATCAATTTACCATCTTCTGTCATAATCATGGTTTTAATGTCATATATCTCTGGAAGAATTGGTTAGATCATGAGTTAACCCTTGGAGGTCCAAATTGTAATATTCCTCATTGTTGGCAATTTTTGGGTTGGTTAAATTTGTGATGATAATTTACTGTAATTGCATGTAACTTTGCTGGATGTCTTTTCATAACAATATATAACCTCTGTAATTTTCTCATAATTTATAGATCAATATTTTTGGTACCTCTAGTTCATTTTGAAAGAAATTGCAAATATATCCTTGGATGGAATTACAAACATACCCTCTGAATAGCATGGTCAAACTTTGTAGGATTAAATATTTTATTAATAAGCACCACTGTGTTAATTTGCACAAGGATTGGAGTTCATATGAGGGTACCTCCTTTGGAAATTATTGGAAATAATTGTGTTTTGGAATTTCTAAAAATAATAAATCTTGCTGGTTTTCCCTAAAACTTTATATCTACTGTTTATTAGGTACCCTTGATTTATGAATAAATTGGAGTGGGCATTGGAGGTCAGAAAAATATACTTGTAGTTCAAACCTTAGTAATATGGCCATTTGGAAAATTATTTAAAATACAATTATTAATGGGAAATTATGAAACCCTAGATTTGATCTGAGGTAGGTAGTATGGGTCTCCAGTAAATCCCTTGGGTCAAGAAGTTGGATATTTAGTGTACCTCTCTTCATGAGCATCAAAACGTTAAGGGTGGTCTGCGTTTAGCAATTTGACAACTTTGGGGTTAGAGGTCAATCTGGTTGTCTAGGGTCTGAAGTGATGAAGGATGGGTGGTAGCCTTGTATTATGTATGGGTCTCTAGAGATGTTGGGGTTTGGTAAGTCTTAGGGTGGTGGGGTGCCACCCTCGGCTAGGTCGTCCGGGAATTGACGAAAGATCGTCTTTTCTTGTTAGCATCTTTTAGCACCTGAGTTTCTAAGGCAGGAAAGTCACTCTGAGAGTGTGCTTATGGAAGTCTAGCCGGTTTAGTCCGGTGATCTTTTGTTTCTGAGATATTTATTGGTGACGGGCGGGTTAGCCCGGGGAGCTTGTAGCTCGGTATTGTTGGAAGATAATTTGCATGTGCATAAGGTGGTGGGTCCTTCGTGTTGGCAGTCGTTGCACCGACGTTAACACTTGGGCTCGGCAAGTGTGGTATTTACACTTAGCCATAAAAGTCTGGCGGTCCAGTCAGTAAGAGTACGCAGACGCTCTGCGGGTTTTGTGGAGGCGTACGATAGGTCTAGGTCGGGTAGTGCATATACCAACCTAGAGGTGGGCGAGGCCCAACCCACCGCTTCCGTTTGCCACTACGGGAGTATCCTGAGGAGTCTAGCTCGCTCCAAAAAGAGGGAACTAAAGGTCTATGCACATAGAGTCGTAGTGGGTGAGTTGCACTTGTTTGATCACCGCATAATAACATACTTGCATGACATAGCATAATCATTGCATTCAACCCCTGACACCTATCGTATAAATTGGTATGGGACTTTTTATACGATAGGCCTTGCTAAACGACCCCTTGGTCTATAGGTTTGTATGGGCATTCCTATAAATCAATGGTTTATTTTATAACACTTACTTGCCTCTACTTTTGCACTTTACTGTTTTCCCTTTACTTTACCCTGCTGTTTCTATTTTGTTTCATTTATATATATATATCACCTGTGTAGAGTAGATATCACCTTGTCACCTGTATTTGTTTCTACCCCTTGTTTGTCCTCCGCTTCCTCCTTTCCATCCGGTGCCTAGGAGCCCTGGGGGGAGGGGTGGGGAATTGGCTGAGTCTTTATGACTGACGGTCGGTGGACCTTATCATTTTAGGAGACCGCGGCGACGGAGCAGCACCAGAGGCCGGTGCAAATGGAGGCGGGGCAGTCTAGCTCAGGAGCTCAGATGACAGGATCCGTGAGTGTTGATTTAGTTATTTTACTTCCGCGAGTGATCCATGTAGTGAGGCTTTGATGTATTGGGCAAGGCCCTAGTTATCTTATTTTCCGTTCTTTCAGTTATGGTTGTGGACATCTTTTGATGATTTATTTATATATGTGATGTGGACATGTTTTGCTTGCTTTATTCATGTTAGCTTACTTTTCTTGTGATCGATTTGGCCGGCAGGATCGGCGTTTTGTAGTGACGACCTTCCCGAGCGAAGGTGTCACCACAAAACGGCGGTTCTGGGCCTAAGACCCGGTGGTTTTTGCAAAAAAAAAATAGGGTCTTACAGTGTGTCCCTTTGGACCTCCCCGACTGCCACTCCCTGCTTGACGCCGTCCTGCATCAACATTCGACGCCGCAAGTTGGAAAACGAGCCTCCGACTTAACACTCGTAAAAGCTTAGAACGGATAATGGGACAGTGCCTCGGGTGTGCGTTCCCTTAAGTCCAAACCTCTGCAATGACGGCCGAGATCAGCTCCCCCCTTGCACGTTGGCCGCGGTTCCCACCGACCGCACTTCTCGTCCGACTGGAGAGATTATCAGGGAAAAGTCTGGAAGCTGACATTCCAACTTGAGAAAGGGCAAGACCGATTTGACCGACCAAAGAATGGAGACATTCTGGCATCCAAGTAGGATGGAGACCCCGGGACGGTGTGTCCCCTTGGACCTCCCCGACCGCCATTCCCTACTTGACGTCATTCTTTGTCGGCACCCGGCATCCAAGTAGGATGAAGGCCTCGGGATGATATGTCCCTTCAGACCTCCAAGACTGTCATTCCCTATCTCTTTTCCCTTAAAAATCCCATTATTATTAAAGTGATCCTAATGAACTCTTCATCAGGTGCAAGGCAAGGCCTTGAGAGCATGTGTCCCTCGGGACCCTCCAAGTGCCCCTCACAGCTTGACTCCATCAAAAGGTACCTTTGAAAGGCGAGTATGCAGGTAATACTCGCCATATAGGCGAGTATACAGGTACGAGTATCCAAGTGCGAGTATGCCTAGCGAGCACTCAATATCGCCTCAATCCTAAGAGCCTAGCGAGCACTCAATCTCGCCTCGAGCCTAGGAGCCTAAGCGACATTCAAGAAAGAAAGGAACTACAGAAGAAACAGGCGAGCAAAAAACCTTGTCCTTTTCATTATATGTTTGGTATTAATTACAAAAAATCTTCAAGGGGTTTACAAAAGGTCGTCGGGCGAGCAAAAAAGATGCCCAGGCGATTAGGCGTCATCCTCGCCATCAATATCTGCATCTGGATCATCGCCACCATCATCATCATCCTCGTCCTCAGAATCATCGTCCTCAGAGTCACTGGACAGCTGGGGAGATGCTCGCAAGGGGGAGGTGGACTCCTTGGCGAGCAGCGCCGGGATGAGGTCCACCACTGTCAGCTCCATCGCCGCCGACTTCAGAAGGTCGTCTTCCTTCAGTTGGCTTAGGATGACAGTCCTCGTGGCTCGCGCGATCTCCCGACGAATGCGAGGCACATCGTCGTCGTACATCCTGATCAGCTTGCCGACCCTGGAGGGGCCCGCCGCCGCTGGCTGTTGCTCGGCAGGCCGAGTTTCCAGCTCAGCAATACGAACTTGGGCGGCCTCCAAAGCCAGCCGGGTGTCGTCCAGCTCCTTCTCCAGCTGGGATGTCTTCTTCGCCATCTCCACCTCGGCGTCCTGCAAAAACGAGAAGACGCGGAAAGTAAACAAACTATTCGGCAAAGTGGCGAGTATCCCAGAAGCGAGGCGAGTGCGAGGCGAGTACCTCATGCTCCTTCTCTTTGAGCCCCATGGCGATCATCTTCTTGCACTGGGTTTTGATCACCCCCTCATATTCAAGCAATCGCCTTGCTGTCGAATGGGCCAGCTCAGCAGATCGCAGCAGAGATCGCGAGGTCTGGTGAGCCAGATACTCAGAAGACTCCTCCTGCAGTCTCTCAGCGTCCTCGCGACCATAGATGGCGTGGAGCACATCGAAGCCCTCGCCCTTGTCCTCCCAGTCCTCCGACCAGGGCGGGAGGTTGGGACTTAGAGACACCATATGACGCTCTCCGACCAGGCCACCAAGGGGCAACCATAGGCATCCTCGTCACGCCCGCCGAGGTTGAAATTCGGGTGGGCGTAAGGCTCGCCAGCCTCAGAAGCGTCCGCCTTCTTGCCAAGGTCCCTATGAGCGACCTCCTTCTTCTTCCGCTTCTTCGAAGGCCCAGAACCGTCGCCGATGATCAAGGGCTCATCGCCTCCTGGCGACAAATCGATGGGCGAGTAGACCCCATCCCCGCGAGCGGAGGTCCCCGCACCTCCTTGTGTGGAAGCCGCCGCCTTCAACGCCATAGGGAGAAGCTCGCGTGGCAAAACGTGGACTGCTGCAACAAAAAGAAAGACGTCTCCAGTTAGTCTCCAGATTGAAGATGAAGAACGAGTATAACGAATACTCGCGTGGAAGGTTACCTTCGCCCGGGAACACCTCAGCGAGTTCATCTATTCGCCTCCTCCAGAACACCACGTCAAGGCGGCGATTCTTGAAAGACTCGAGCAGTTTCTCGCCATTCTCACTCAGGAGAGAAGCCCCGAAGACGCTCTCCGGCGGCTGTAAGGACCTGTCGGGAATGGCTTGGAAGTCGACATTGATGACGACTAATTGCTCTCCCCAGCGATGATTCTTCTTCGCCGTGCCGACCAGCGTGCAAACATGGCTGCACAAGAAGACGACGCCCTCGCCAGTCGCCATGAAGTGGAATACCCGCCTGAAGATGGAAAGGTCGAAGGCGATCCCCTGGTCGCGCAGATAGCAGAGGAACCCCACGATCATCGCCACTCCGTTGAGGTTGATATGGGCAGGGACTATCCCAAAGTAACGGAGTATCTGGCTGAACTCCATCCACAGTGGTAGTCGCAAGCCCACCTCAAAGCGGCGAGTAGGGAGCACCCTCTCGGTGGTCAAGACGGTGTTTAGTCGCTCGCCCTGGCGAGGAAGTCGAGCGAAAAACCCTGGCGGGATGTACTTCGCCGAGAATATCTCCAAGTCCTTCTCGGTTGTGATGGACTTATTGAAGGTGGTCGCCGCAAAGTTCTTGGCATGATTGGCACGCCGGATGGTCGCCTCGTCAGTCATCTTAGAGGAAAGAAGGAAAGAAGGTCGAGTATCGGAGAATGCGAGAAGAGGAGAAGAGGACGGAGGATACTCGCGTGTGAGCTAGAAGATCGCCAAAAGCGTAATTAATACTCACCCACCCCCCTATTTATAGTAGTCGGGTAGCTTGGCTTATCGAGCACGACGGCGCGATTAAGAATAAGGGGGTGGCGAGTATTAAGACAAGGTCGCCGACTCAGCAGCGCGCGTCAAAAAGGTGTCGACTTCGAAAGCACGAAGACCTACAAGAAGAAGCATGAAAGAAGCTCGCCAGGTACAGGCGACATTCAAACACTACTCGCCAAAATTAAAGAAGATAGAAAAAATATGACAAAAAATCATCACAGAAAAAGAAAGCAAAGCAAGTAATAAAGGGCGAGTTTCCAATACTCGCCGAATAATATTACATCAGATAAAAATCAAGTGTTCAGAATTACAGGAATGCTCGCCAAGGGCGACATAGCATAGAAAGAAGAAAAGAAAGAGAAGACAGCAGCTAGGGAGGCGCCTGAAGATTCGCCTGAGGACCCAGCCCAAGCTGCGAGCTCGCTTGAAATGCTCGAAGGCTACGGTCATCGCGTCCTCACCCTGCCGCAGCTGGTCTTCAATCCTCGCCAGCCGACCAACCGAGCCCATTCTCGCGCGCATCCCTACCATCTCGTCATGGTGCAGCTGCTGGCGATGTTCGAGCCTCGCAACTCGACGTTCCAAGTCACTGACAGTATGAAGGCGAGACTCTGCACCAGCCAGGCGAGTATCAAACTCTTCCAGCCGTGATACTCGCACCTCCAACTCAGTCAAGCGACGATGAGCGTCGCTGCTCGCCAGACGCTCAACCCGCGACTCCATATCAGTCAGGCGGCGATGAGGCTCACTGACCGCCAAGCGCTCTAGCTTTGCCTCCAAATCCAGGATCGCGCGAGTAGCCCTCTCCTGGTACTCGCGAGAAGGAAGCCCGACGGCGTCGATCAAGGCTCCTATAGGAGTACGAGTGCGAGCTGCAAAAAAGGTAAGAGTATCAGAGCTTTGACAAAACGAAAGGAACGGAGTGAAGACAGTGGCGACTATCAAAGACAACGACCAACTGGTCAAGGACTGCGAGAGTGACGGCGAGGAGAGCCCCTTCCTCGCTGTGGAGACGCGCTGTGATGATGATTGCCTCGCCGAGCAGGATGGGACCCAGCGGCCTGACCTCGGCTAGGAGGTGCGTTCCCTCGACCGCGACTATCATATGGTCGCCCTCCCCCTTGGGGGAAAGAAGCCCGAAGGGCCCTCAGTCCCGCCACGACGCGAGGATTCGCCCTGGTGAGTTGAGGGAGCAGTAGAAGTCGATGGGTGCTGCTCGCCCTGAGTGGTAGTGGAAGGAGGAAAAGGACGAGGTGGAGGAAGCCCACCCGCGGGCAGCTGCGAGCTGCTCGTCAGCCCCAAGGATTGAAGAGGCGATGGTGGCGGAAGCACGCTGCCCGTCAGAGGAGCCCGTTGCTCGCTCATCGGCCTCTTCTCCAGCAAAGAGTTGTGGAGAACTCGCGTCGAGCGCCCACCACCCCTAGGCGAGATCATGGGCGACGATCTCAGAGGAGGTACGACCAGAGGCTCCTCCTGAGCACCGATGGTAGACGAATCTGCAAGCATAGAAGAGGAATTTAGCGTTACAAACCAAGTTGAGACTAATCAAGGAGGTGGCGAGTAGGTAGCTCTCCACCTCGCGCAGGAGCGAGGTTCTCCGATTGATTTTGGGCCGAGGTCCCACGCATGCTCGCCACCTCGGCGATATTTGGAGCAGGAAGATCAGCGGCCGACGAGTTGCCCTCGTTAGAAAGCCCCATCTCGTCCAGCAGCTGCTGGTGTTGGTCGCTCAAAGGGGCGGCGACATCCTCTTCGGCGACTTTCTTCTTCCCCTTCTTCTTTTTCTTCGCCAGCCTCTTCCTCTTCTTGGTAGCGAGGAAGTCCTCAACCTCGGGACCTAGGCGTGGAGGGAGCGAGGGACCATCGAATAGACCCACAAGACCAGCCATGGCCGCCTTAGCTTCTGCAGCATAGTCGCGCGTCATCTTGAGCGAGTTCAGAAAAGTCGTGCCACCAGAGACCCCTGCTGCTCTATTTATAGAGTTCGAGCGTCGGCCAGCGAGACGACGAGTATAGACCAAATACTCGCCAGAAAGACAGCTCGTCGAATAAGGGTTGGATGATTCTTTTCGAGCAACTACGTTACTCGCAAAGAACGGGAATTGTGTACAACCCTCATTCTCCGAGGGTGGACCCGCCCAAGGCCACGTAGACAGAAGTCAAAGGTCAAATGGTCAACACAGAGACCAACAGTCCAAGGCAGAAGCAAAAAAGACCCTGACGAGTATGCAGGTGATACTCGCCAGGTAGGCGAGTATTGACCAGAGAAGCTTGTCCCGCGCAGGAAAGCAGCAGAAGACCTAGGCGAGTATTGGCCCGACGTGTGCGAGCAACACTCAATACTCGCCAGATGGGCGACTATGACATAGTACTCGCCGAGTATCCCATAGTCGTCGGGTTAGGGGCTGGGCTATAAAAAGCCCCCTACCCTTTGGTTTTCCTATAAATAGGACCCCAGGGGTACTTGGATTGACACCTGGACTTGAGCTTTTGGACTCCGATTTCCGAACTCTCGAGTCCGTCACCCTTACTTTTAGCCAAGTCGGTGCCTTCCCTGTACCAAACTCGTCCACTTTGGTTTCGGAGGGGAAGACTCTCTTGAGGTTCTGGGTACGTGGTGGGACCTCCCTGCCGCAGCACCTGGGGTCCTGTTTGTTGCTCTTCTAGCTTCTTCGTCGTTGCCAGCCAAGCCATCTCGTTGGGCAGCTGGGCGAGTAGCCTCCGGCTGCATCGGTCCGAATCTTGAGGTCAGGATTTTCCTGGCGTCAACAATATGAATGATAAATAAAGTACAAGCGAATTTCTTCACTTGAATAACAAGACAAATTAGTAGCCATCATCCAGTTTTATTTCAAATATAATATTCATTATTGTACCATCAAATACATTTTAAACTAAACAGTGTCCCATCATAATAACATTTTTAATTAAGAAAACAAATGTTTAATTTATCAAAGTCTAGCCGGCTTCAACTCAAACTAAACAAAGTAGAAAATATATAAAAATTAATATAAGAATTACAAATTTAATTAATGTTTTTAATCAATCTATAAAAAAATAATTTTTAAATAATTTTTAAATAATTTTTAAATATGAAAATCTACAAAGATTAATAAGGGCGTTGTTAAAGGCAAACCAGAATTGGCTATTGGCAAACCAATTTCTATGAATTATTACGCGCCTTTTGAAAATACGCTTTGTACATGTATTTTTAGGAAAAGTGTTCAACACGAAAGTTGTAGATCTCGACGAGATCTACAACTTTCGTGTTGAACACTTTTCCTAAAAATGTATGTACAAGGTGTATTTTCTTGTTACAAGGCGTATTTTCTTGTTACAAGGCGTATTTTCTTGTGCGTGCATTTTTAGGAAAAGTGTTCAACACGAAAGTTGTAGATCTCGACGAGATCTGCAATTTTCTTGTTGAACACTTTTCCTAAAAATGCATGTACAAAGCATATTTTCAAAAGACGCGTAATAACTCATAGAAATTGGTTTGCCAATAGCCAATTCTGGTTTGCCTTTAACAACGCTAAACTACGTCATTTTATTAAAAAATAATAATAATAATTTAATTAATAAACTACATTATTTTATTAAAAAATTACATCACAAAGCAATCAAATGAGTCAAAAAAATGGAATTTTTTTCAAAGAATGCAAGGCTGTTTTTAAGAGAAAATATCTGGTGCACTAATTTCTCCCTAAAAACTCATTTTGATTATTTTTTTATTAGTAAACTAATGTAATATTTAAAATAAAAATATTTATAATGCAAGAGTTTTTTTATGAACATTTTAAGTAAATAAATTTTCAATTTTGAACATTTCCTCATCCAACACGCAAACATTTGCTCACATACTTCCTGCCATATAGACTTCGTTTGCGCGGAAGTGACCATCATGAATGCGGTGGTTATAAATCGTCGTTCGTGAATGCCGGACCTCACCTAAGGAACTACAATCATTTTTATGTTCAAAACTAGTTTTTTTCTCGATAACGGTAATAATCATTGTCATGCAAATATACATTCTATGATGATAGTGTTTTCCCCAAATGGACCAACGAAGTCATAGTAAGATCAGAAAAAGCTTAGATATGCTCGGACACCAAATTGAAAAAAAATGTTCATACATAATTACATATTTATAAATAATTACAAACATTAATTTCGAAGAATTTTAATATAAAAAATTGGGCAAATACGAAATGCGGGCATGTTGACAAATGGCGTGTTACTGTTGATAACTA
This sequence comes from Dactylorhiza incarnata, assembly GCA_033032865.1. NCBI lineage: Eukaryota > Viridiplantae > Streptophyta > Magnoliopsida > Asparagales > Orchidaceae > Dactylorhiza > Dactylorhiza incarnata. Next base: position 4,036,170 of record JAWHQI010000154.1, on the reverse strand, counting down.
ATAAGAGAAGTCTGCCGTAGGCAGCTCAGCGCACACAATATTCTCTATGGAACTATACATCTATCAGATAATTTGGAGTGATATAAAAAAAACTATACGTTGAAATAATTAAATATTCAAAGAAGCTATAATGCTGAATATGTGTCACCGCGTCCTTTTTTTTTTGCGGCCTACTTGAGGCTCCTAAAATTAGTCTAGATTAGACCGCCTTAGCCCGGGAGCGGTCGAGCGTGCAATCAGTCACAGAAAAATGGGACTGCTGGCAAGGAACCTTTTTAACGTGGAAAACCTCGGAAATGGTGGAAAACGTGGTCGGGACGGTGCCGACCAAGCTTCACTATTCCGGGCTGTTGCACAAGGCTTTTAGGAAGGGTGAGGGCGACAAGCCGCTCCTCGTTACAACGTGTAGGGAGAGAGAGAGACACGTTCGGAGGGTGACATGCCACCTCTCGTGAAGCTAAGATTTTTTGCTTTTCGCAATGGGGAGCAATGTTCTCTGGGCGCTATAATGTCTTCTGCGGATGCTCGGAGGCTAACACAGTGCGCTCCGCAGGTCTTGGTGTTTGTGGCTTGTTGCGGTGTGGACAGGAAGTGCCTTGCACGTGGCGGAATGTATCTTGTACTGGAACGCTCGAAGGAGGATGGAGGCCATCAAAAGATCTTCAAGGTGCTCGAAGATCTTTGAAGGGGTCTTCGAAGGCGAAGGAGGACTTCTAGGGATTTTGGAGGGAGTTATGGAACACGTAGGAGGCGAAATCCGAGGAGAAAAAGATGAAATTGAAGGAGAGCATTGGAGTCCTATTTATAGACCTCAGAGGTGGTTATGCGGTTATCCACAGACGATAACCACTACTTTTACTATTTGCAAGCCAATTTAATAAGGTTTACGGCATATTATTCAAGTATTTTTCAATACGCAGATTGATATAATTTCGGATAAGAACACACACTCATAATGAGTGATTACGCTGGTCGTTATGCGGCTGGTTACCCGTACATCGGACGATGGAAATCGAGTAGGAATGATCTGATGGCGGAGGAAGGCCGGTCTCGGAGGGGGCGGTTGGCGCAGAGGCCTGGCGGGCGAGGGCCGGCCAGCCGGCCAAGGAAGGTGGCTAGGAGTCGGGCGGAGGCCAACCCCACGACGGGAGGCCGATCGAGAGCAGGTCGGCCTCGGGCGGCCGAGAGCAGGTCGGCCTCGGGCCGCCGAGCGGAGGCCGACCAAGAGCAGGCCGGCATCTGGTCGCCGAGTGGAGGCCGGTCTCGCGGCGGTCGGACGAGCGAGGGTCGGCCTCGCGGCGGCCAGCCTCGCGGCGGCCAGCCTTGCGGCCGAGCGAGGGTCGGCCTCGCGGCATCCGGCCTTGCGGTCGAACGGGGGCTGACCGTTGGCCTTGCGGTCGAACGGGGGCCGACGGTCGGCCTTGCGGCCGAGAGGGGGATGACCTTGCGGCCGAGCGGGGGCCGGCTTGGCGACCGAGCGGGAGTCGGCCTCGCGGCGGGAGGTCGAGAGGAGGCCGGCCTCGTGGCGGCCAGCCGAGCGAAGGCCGGTCGGGCGGAGGCCGACCTCGCGGCGGGCGGCAGAGCGGGGTCGTCCTTACGGCGGGCGGGTGAGCGGGGGTGGGGTGGGGGGTGGGGTGGGGGGTGGTCGGAGGAGTGGAAGTCGGTCGGAGGAGTGGCGGTGGGTCGGTTGCCAGCCGCAGACGGTTAGCTCAATTGGTGATGAGAAGTGGAAGAACTCCAGAGTTAAGCGTGCTCGGGTTGGAGTAGAACTGTGATGGGTGACCTCCTAGGAAGTCCCCGTGCTGCACACTTAACTGTCGAGTTTCGTTCATCAAAGGGAGGTTGTGGCCACCAACAACCTGGATGTGGATGGAGAGGGGTTGGGTGCTTGGGCTGCAGCCCGGACGATGTTAGGTGAGACCACATTGAACCAGTGTGATCCAGAGTGGGTCGACCCTGGGTCGTCACAGTAACGATCGATGGAGCCTCCTATTTAGGGATAACCTTAGAGTGGTCGAGGCCCTGGGTCCTTAGAATTTTCTCATCCAAAAAAGGTGATCTCCTCCAACAGGGGCGGCGCTTGAGAGGTCGAGGCGACACTCATTCTGTATATGGTATGAAGAATTCCTTTACGGGAAGCTCCTAGCCCATCTCCCAGCTCGTAGATAACTCTCACTCCTCCACCTCCTCCCTGGCCTAGTCCTCCACTAGCTCATTGGTCAACCCGATCTTCATTCCTCCTTCAAACTGGGGCTTGAAACACCCCCATCTCGACATGAGCCATTTATTTTTGCACTTCTCCTTCTCCGGCTCTCCGTCTGGCCTCCAGAAAGTTCGGGCAAGTTATGTTGCATGCCCTTCCACCTGATGCAGCTTGTGGTACAAAGGAATATCCTCTAGCATGTTCCTCCTCCGCGGAATCCTCCTACGTGGTCGATTGTCATGTCTGACATTCGTCATCACTTCCTTATGTCCTCCTCCCGGATGCCTTCCTGGTTGGTTGTAGTTGTTTCCCCTCTCCGAGGAGAACCTTCTCTCGGGGCCTACTTGCAAGGGTCTTCTTCCCGGCTTCCACGGCGGCCTGTTCACTAGAACCTGTAATCTCTTTTTCTCACCTCGATTCTCCAGAGCCACAAAGGGCCTCATGGCTTCATACATCCTAGGCTCCTCTCGTCTCCTTGGCTCTTCCCTCCTTCTTTCCTCCCGCTTCTTCACTTCCCGCTTCCTCTACTCTTTCCTCCACCTCCGCTCGGAGGGTCTCCTCATCATCATCATCCTCTTCCCGTGTCAGCTTTGTGAGCTTAGCCAAGAAGTCGCAATTTGTTAATCCCCCTGGACAAACTTGTTTGCCCTCTCGATTAGCTCCTTATAGGACATTGAGGGGTCTGTGCTGATCTCCAACTTGAAGAGGCATTCCCTCAAGCCGAACATCAACTCTAGTTGCAGAGTACAGTCATCCACCTTCTGGATGCGAAGAACCTCCTCCCGGAAACGATCGATGTCCTTTACGATCTATTGTCGGTCCTGAGCACAACTCCTTGAAATTCAGGCATTCCAATACCCGACACCTTTTGATGACCTCATTTAGACTACACCAAGCTTAGTTCTACCTGATATATTTCAATTTCATATGAGACCTACAACTCCATTCTTACTCCGTCAAATCACTATATGTAGACCACGTAAGCAAGATTGAGCGTATGAAAGGGAATACTCCAAATAATTGGCCAAAAGCTCTAAGATTATTTTTAGGAGTCTATCATGACATGTTATTCTTAAATTCAGATATTTGTAATTTTCCTAATTTAATTAGCCATTATTATGATTTTCCTAAATAGATGTCACTAGTAATTTTGAATATGAAGTGTCACTTTCTGTTATCCAGCCAGCAAGATTAATTTATCATAAAATCACATTAATGAAACATGAGACTGAACAAATTTCCATAATTATTAATTGACATTTAATGGCTCAATTCATTTTTCCAAGAATATAACCTCTAGGTCACTTCCCAAAGGAAGTAATTGAAATACTTGATAACTAAATTCCATAAAATTTCCAGAGGATGTAAATGCCAAATAGAACAAAATTCCAGAGATTTGTAATTTTCTAAAGTGTATTTCCCGTGATTTCCATAAATCAACAATTTACTAAAATGTCATTAATAAAATGAAATATCATAAATAGTCACCCAAAAATTCCAAGGAAATTCAGATAGTTCCAAAAGGTTATAAAAATGATCAAGACAAAATTTCAATATTTTTCAGACCCTAAACATCATGGTTTGAACAGAAGTTCCTAAGGGTCAATTATCGAATTTTTGTTAAACTTCACATGAAATAAATTCCAAAAAATCCAAATAAATTAGCAGAGGTGTAAAGTGGCTTTATAAGACTTATGACAGATCTCCATAATTTTCTGAGCTAATTTTCTTATTTTTATCTTTTTAATTTCAAAAGTCAACATAATTAAATTAATTGAAATACCCAAAGATTTTTGTCCCAAAAACCTAATATTATTAAGGATGATGTATTTCATCGTTATAGGTCTCTGGCCAAAATTTCATTGGCACTCCATGTAACACCCTCCATGTTACATAGCATATAACAGTAGGTCCGGCCGGGACCCCACGTCATATGAAACGAACAGAAGAGCGCATTACTTAATTAGCAGTAAACAGTTAATAACATAATCATCTCAGCATACAGAGTCACACAACGGAAGCATTTAATTTCAAACGAAACCAGTTTATACATTGTCCACATTGGTAACTAGGAATGAAATACATTACAAGTTCTTTACAAGGTTTGTTTACATAATAAAGGTGGCTTCCAAACATCGGCGCGCAGGCCGACCACACATGAAAACAGTAAACAAAAGCTTTGGCCTTCGAGGGTCAGTACAACACAGCAGCAGGGGCTTCAGCCCGCTATTTCCCACTAGCCTCACCGGGACCTGTACAAACAAATCCACCAAGTGGTGGGAAAACATGTAACCGGTCAGCTTTAGCTGACCCAGATTTATAACGACTCCACCCCATGCTCGGGGCGGCGGTGCTCCTTCCCTGCAAGCAAGAGTCAGCAGCATATAAACATATATATCTGCAAACAACATCAACAGAGGCATCCAGAGCCATCCGCTTCGTGCTCTCAAGGCACACTTTGACATACTCCCTGAGTTACACCTTCAAGCTAAGTCTTATTTCAACTTAGACAACCAATTTGCGCTAGGCCTTACTCACAAACTTCCGGCGCGCCATCCACAAGTCCTTTTTCAACTCGGATCTACATGAGCTTTTCTCGTCAAGATTGGCCGACCTTGACGAGTTCTAGTCCCAAACGGCACATCGTGACCTGAGGTTGTAATCCTCATCACAAGATGGCTAAGGGTGGGGTTTTGGTTCCGCCAGATACCCGCGCTCATAATATTAGGGATTACATCACCTAAAACGGGTACGACTTTCCCTAACCCGCTCTTAACCCGCAAGGTCAACGAAGCAAGGTACACGACCCTCCAACTTCTGCTGCTCAACCCAGTTCATGGACATAGGCTTCACAGGCTCCACACAGCTCACTGAGAGCTACCGCCGACGTTAGCTCTAACGTCCGTCGTTAGTGACAGAACTCAGTTCTGCTACCCTTTTCCGGGTATTTTCTGGGAAACACCTCCAGACCTCTTTGCAATACGAATCAGTACACAAAACCCGGAAAACACAGCATAGATCGCGGAGTCTTCTCCGGAGTGCAATAACATAACAACATCACCAATCCAGACCAACCTGTCCAGATGGGTATCACACAACATGCTTATGCCCGCACTTCAATTCCGGACTCTATATGCAATTTTTACGGGGATAACTTCGACCCGTCGGCAGAAATCTATCCACTCGCTAGTGAAAATCTGCCTACTACTATGCAAATCAAAGGACATACATGTCCAAGGATTAAGGAGGAGAATCGTTACCCTCGGTGCTCGTTTCGGTGCCATAGATCTGAGAGGAACTCGGCTGGACTCTTTTGAAACAGCTCCTCTCCACTGGATCGACGATGACAAACACGCAAGCAAACTCCTCCACGGATTTGCCCTCAACACAACAAAAGGCTAGCCCAAAAAGACCTCCTTCCTTCAGAAATCACAAGTTCTCTGCCTTTGGAACGAGCTTGGAATCAGAAAGTAGAAGGGAAACTGGATTTGGCTGCCTTTTTATAATTTCTTAGCTAACGCCGGCGTTAGCACCTAACGCCGGGTGTTAGCCCTTAAAGCGTTGGCTGAGTTTATCCACAGCCGCTTAAGAACTTCAACGGTTCGACTGCGTTCGACGAATGACGAACTCTTTGAAGCCGCGCTCGACGAATTGCCTAAAGCTTGCGTTCGACGAACGGCTGGCTGCGTTCGACGAACGGCTAGAAAGCTGCGTTTGACGAACGCCTGGCTGCGTTCGACGAACAGCTAGAAAGCTGCGTTCGACGATCTCGTCGAAGCTGCATTCGACGAACAGCTTTCAAGCTTCGTTCGACGAACAACCTGGCGTTCGTCGATCGACGTTCTTATCTCGACGTCTCGACGGCACGTTCGTCGCACGGCGTTCGACGAACGGCCTGACGTTTGTCGAACGGCCTTGCGTTCGACGAATGGCCTTGAGTTCGTCGAACGGGCGTTCGATGAACAGCCGAGAAATGGCATTTCTTCTTCCCGAGAAATGACATTTCCTGCCCTTTCTTTTTCTCAAGAAATGGCATTTCCTGCCCTTTTGATTTCTCGGGAAATGTAATTTCTGCCTTTTGATTTCTCGAGAACTTGCACTGGAAATTGAGGTATTACACATCAAAGGTCATATAGGCTGAAAATCCCATTTTCCACTCTTGCTGTGCGACCAAAAACACAAACCTTGTCCTCTCTTGCAAGTTGGATTCACAAACTTTCAGAGGTCAAAATGGGTTCAAACTTTTACCGTTGGCTTGTTATAGCCTAAGAAGCGTACTACACAAAAATTGGGGCATTTGAATTAATTAAACTTCAAATATTTCATTTATTTGGAAAATCACATTTTACCTAAAACTATGGGAAAAATTGTCCAAAAATTCTCATTTTTTGGACAAAGTGTGCATATTGGGGACATGCATACATGTACCAAATTTCACCCTCATAACCTTAGCCATTCAAAAGTTATTCAAGTATTATGGTCCGTCCTACCCTAATGACGCAGTCCACCAAAACAGCCCTACAAGGGGCTACAGTGCTCCAAATGGGCTAATTCAAGTTCCTACAAAAAGTAGACTTAAAGACCTACAACTTTTTCTGTGGTTACTTTTCATGAAATGGCCACTAAGGACTTCAATTTTCTTGATCAAAAAGTTAATTTTTATGTATCTGAAAATCACATTTTAAATATATAATCCTAATATCCAGAATGGATGGCCATGATTGCGTCTTCCCGAATCAGCCTATGGACATGATCAGCCCGACCTGGAGCTTTTCCAGCCCCTAATCCCGGCCACTCGACCACCTACCCAGCCGGTCGGCCACCGCCACCGCCACCTCCGTTGAGGTGGTGGATATCGCCGAGCGGCGGCACGACCGCCGGAGAGGCCGTTTCCGGCGAACCCGCAACTCCATTTTCCCTGAATAATTCAAATTTTCCTCACCTTGGATTGGGCTCAATTGATCTCGATGTCTCTCCTAATCGATCTAGGATGCTAGCACAAGGGGAGAGGGGGAGAAGTGGACCTGTAGACGGGCTTGGCGGCGAGTGTGGTGGTGGTGCGCTATTGTCGGCGAGCTCCATGCTTTTCCTTGCCGATTCCTTGATTCTCCACCAAAAGCAGTGATCTAAGAGTTGATTTCGACTGCCAAGATGATTTTGAAGGTGATGAATTGGTCAGAAGTGAGAATGAGAGGTTGTATATGGGGAATTTTAGGAGGGGGCAATTCGATCATGGCCATTAATGGCTCCCCTTTGATGGTGGCCGACTGTATTCAAAGGGAATCAATCCCCAAGCATTAGGGGAGGTGAATGGTTGCTTAGGGGAGATGAAGGGAGTGCCCTGTGGCCTCCCTCCATAATTTCTCTCTCCCCCCATTAAAATGGGAATATTCCCCTCCTAATTTCTAATTAATTATAAATAATCCTAAATAATCAGAATAATTAATTTAATATTCTTAGTGGGCAGTAGGATGGGCCTTGGTTCAAGGCCTTAGCCCATATGAAGTGGGTTGAGCCTTTATTCCTCTCTTTTGGGCTCACTTTGACTATGATTGACTTGGGGTGTTGACTTGGTCAATTGATGGGTTGATTGGTCCAATGTGTGTGTCTTGGGTCCCTTGACAGCACCCAATGTTGATTGGGCCATGGTGATGCCCTAATTGAGTCAATTTTGCCAAAGATGTGATTTTGACCAAAATTGGGGGAAAGTTTAACTTTGGTCAAATTGAACCAATTGATGACCCCATGACAGGGCTTTTGGGTCAATTGGGTCCCTTATGATGCACTAAGACTAGGGGTGAGGTCAGCTTCATGTTTTGGGGGTCAATTGGACCTATTGCTGAAGGATTGACCTTTGTTGACCTTTAGGGCACTTTGGTCAATTTGACCAAGTTGATGATCATGTGGTGGTTCTTTGGGTCTCTTAGGCCTCCTTAGGGTTAAGGATGTATTGGTGAGCTTAAGTTGAGGTGGTGAGCTCAATGGAATGTGAATTGGCCTAGGTTGACCTATGCACCTTTGGGGTGCTTATAATAATTTGTCTAGGTTCAAGCTAGCCTAGGGTCATCCCATGACCTTTAGTCACCACCCAAGTCCTAACCCTAACACAAGGGGGTCTAGAAGTGAGGGGGGGTGTTACATTTTAAGTTCGGGAAAAAAGTTACACCTTTCTTGTGACATATTAGTTACTGTTTGGAGCAATTTAAAGAAGTGCAGAAATATGCTACAACATATTATTGTAGTTCAGAAAATTATGTTGCAACAAATCGACGAGAACTGAAATTTTAGATACGAAATTTCTCAAAATTGGCAGTTACGATATCAAATGGATGCATCTTTTTTTTCGATAAGAAAGGGGAACCTGGGGTTTTGAAGAAGAAAAAGGAAATGCACCGGATCTTCATCGAAGAGGAGATTTGCAAAATTCTGAGTACAATTTCCTACCGCGTTTAGATCTCTAAACATCATGTCTAGTAAGATATATTTTTCAAATTGCGTGTGATCTCTCCTTCGTCGTGAACTAATTTCCTTTTGTCTTGTATGTTGAAAGTACTTTGTTTGTTGTGATATTTTGATTTCAATTGTCTTGTGATTATTTGAAACACTATCATTATTGAATTTATGATTTTGTTCTTGAAAAATTTGGATTAAGTTTTCATCTTCTAAATCGCGTGGCGAGATTCGGGAAAGGAGTTATGTTGATTTAAAGATGAATATTTTATATTGCACAACAAGATTCGAGAGAGGAGTTGTGTAAATTTTTCACCAAACTTTTCGTCTTTATACTGTGCTGCAAGATTCGAGAGAGGAGTGACGTTAGTGTATCATAAATCTAATATATTGTAGAAGGGAGAAAGAGATTTCATCTTCTTGATAACAACATCGATTTGTGCGCTTCATATTATTTCTTTGTTTTGCCTAAGTTAGATGTAACTAGGAGAATAAGAAATAATCAGAATTCAGAGATCGAGAGAAAATGATTTCTACTTTTAAATCGTTGCAAGATAAATTAAAAACAATCTTATAGAACATTACTTTCAAACATCATCATAATAGACATAAGAAATCAGAAATACAAGATTATCTTTCTCAACTGATAAAAAAGTATTTTAAATAATTTGTTTAGTTTTAAATCTTCATTTAGAGTTTTTATTACTTTTCAAAATCATCTCATTTGATCTACTTGGATTTAAAGAAACGGTGTAACTAGTATTTGCAAGCATTAGATTAATCACTTCTCCGTAGGAACGATCTCTATTCACACTTTATTACTTGATCCGACACATGCACTTGCGTATAAACCAATTTCCGCGTATCAACTCCTCCCACCCTAACGACGATCTACGAGTTAGCGAGATTGGCCAAGATCGCACATGCTAGTATCCTGATACCTCGTCGGGTTCTCTACCTCGCGGAACCGGATCCCGTGGGGATTCGCCAGGTAAAACTGCGACTGCACTAGTCACTCCGGCTCCTCTATAGGGTTTAGGGTAGACCTAAAAAAACGCCGCGAAAGGCATAAAAAAAGCGCCGCAAAAGCATCATCTCCTTTCCTTCTCGCCTGTATGGTTCACCCTCCTCCGACGGAGTTACACGACGAGGCGAGGTTGTCGTGACCTCCGCGCGAGGACGCAACGTTGCTAGGGTTGAGCATAAAAAAATGCAAATCGCAAAAACTGCCTGCACCGCACAAACCGCAAAAACCGCATGCACCGCACAAACCGCAAAAACCGCATGCATCGCACAAACCACACCGATTTTTAAACCGCACTGCATAGTTTCGGTGTGGTGCGGTTTTGAATTTTTACAAACCGAGCGTAGTTCGGTGCGGTGTGGTTTTTGAATTTTGAAACTACAAAAACCGCACCGCACCGACTAATTACATATTATCAATTTTTATGAACATGTGACATATCACATACATCTAAATAAAAGTATAGCTTAAAAAATATTAATTAATAATAGTAATTAACTAATTATATTAGTTCATATAGTTTTTTTTTTCTTTAGTTTGTTTATTCTCTATCAATTTATTGATGAATTTGCCGATTTGTAATCTTTTGTTAAATGTAAGTAGTATCATAATGGTTTGTCTATCATAAAAGCGTATTCACTAGTCTTCTCATAATTCTTCAATATTTGAAGGATAAAAAAAGCTACAATTATGTGGGTGTTTTGGATATCTAGGACTTAAAATCATTTAGATTTATTATATTTGCATTGGATGTGTCATTTTCTATGCAACTAAAGTAGTCATATCATGAGAATTGTAATATCTAAAGATCTATTTTTAGCTCGTGGTCGATTTTGTTGTATTTATATTTTAAAAATATATGTGTTACACATTTTTTCATGATAATATAACTCATGTAACTATGTTTTTCCCCAAATTGTACATCATATTTTACATAACATTATCTTTTTGGTGTTTATGTATATCACATGCTAAAAACCGCGACGAAATCGCAACCGCACCGCAAAAAACCGAAACCGCACCGCGTAATTTCGGTGTGGTGTGGTTTTTGCTCGGGCCAAAACCGCTCCCTTGTGGTGCGGTTGTGGTTTGGGCCAAAACCGCACCAAACCGCGCATCGCACACGATACGTCGAGCGAAGTCGTTTAAATTTGCCATGGTCACATACTCGCCCTCCACTTGCGAGTTGTCGACTCATCCTTCTTGCTCGCCTACTTCCACCATCTTGCATTCTCGCTAAACTTTCCTCTTCTGGCTACAATCCACGCTCATTGCACCAAAGTGTTGAAGCCAAGAAAATCCTGACTCCAAATGTTCGAAATAAATGGCAGCCTGAGACTACTTATCCTGCGGTCCGGCATCTCGGATCCGAAAGCTGGAGTTAAGAAGAGAGGGAAAAACTACAAACAAACCTCAAGCATTGTAGCAGGGAGGGTCTCACCACGTACCCGGAAGTTTTGAGAAAATCTTTCCCTCCACAACCAAGAATGATTGAGCACGGTACGAGGAAGGCACCTCTTAGCGATTGTCTCTCCAGCAGGGGGTTGAGGGGTCTAGATTTCAAGAGAACATTGTCTGTCTCTGAGGAAAGGTCACAAAAGTGGTGCCCAAAGAGTTGCAATTCCTGGTACCCGGGGGTCTATTTATAGACAAAATCTTGGGGGGGTATATAAGCGACTATACCCGGTCCCTGCGAGGTTGCCTATGTCGACCTAGCGACTATGACGATTATAGAAGGATCTCGCATAATGTCGACCATGGAAGGATCTCGCATACCAGCGAGATGTCGCCGACGTCGCATACTTGGTGAGTATGGAGGGATCTCGCATACTCACACATGACCTTCAAATGCTTATGTTGGTTGACTTTGTCTTGACTTTTGACTTTGACTTCTGCATATGTGACATGAATGGACTCCACTCTCGACGATATATGGGTTGTACATACTCAAGGAGCAAATGTTCTAAAAGTTGACACATTAAAGTGGAGACATGTTATGTAACTATTTTTGTATAAAAACTTTAGTGACCACTATTATGTACTGTAAGTCTCAAAGGTCGTGAACACGGCGGTTATGAATCGTCGTTCATCAACAATCGACCTCACCAAAGGAACCTCTTTCACTTTTATGTTCAAAACTAGTTTTATTTTTTTGGGTGGCGGTCATAACCGTTGTCGTGTCAAACATACATTCAATGGCGGTGATATTTTTGCCCTACCTCATCAGAGAGAGAAAATTCATGCCAAACGGAGTCTTAGGCTTTATTTGGTGCGGCGGTGGCGGGCAGAACCGGTGGGTGGAGAGGGAGGTTTGAAAATGGAGGGGAGGAGGCGGGGCTCGAAAAGCTCAGTTTTGGAGCTTTTCCCATGGTGCGGCGGGTGCAAACGCGGCAAAGCCGCCGGGCGTTTGTTTATCCGTCTTGCGGTGGCGTTTGCCGCAAACGCCGCCCGCCACCGCCGCGCCAAATGAAGCCTTAATTGCGTGACAAAACTTGAGGTTCATTGCTATTGAAATTAATGCTTAGTAATGTCAATCTTCCACAAACTATGGAGTTGATAGATTTTGAGAATACCAAGCTAAAACTGTTTTTTTAATAAACATATAATTTATAATAAATATCCGTTGCAATTAAAATATGAGTTGTTATTAGCAAGTCTGATTATTTAGCTATTAGCAAACCAAATCAAACCGGGTTCAACTTTTTTAGCTCCATTAATTCAATCATAAAATCATTCTATTAGCAAAGCCTCTCTTTCCCATCTACTTATCTCGAACCCTCGCCTCCCGACTCCTGCTCTCGTCTCCATCTCGCTGCCTGCCGCACTACCGAGACCACTTCCGCCTTGAAACCGCCGCACCACCTCCGCTTGCGGCTGGGATTATTTAATGGCTCTCATTGACGACTACACCGACCGTAGGATTTAGCTTTTGCCCGATCTTATTTAGGGTTCTTGAATAATCTAGGTCAAAAATGAGTTTGCGGCCAAGATCTGAATGCCGGGCCGGCACCCAGTGACGACGACGGAGGCTCCCGGTGACGACGGCGACTCCCATTGACGACTACGCCCCAGTTTCTGCGAACTAGGGTTTTCCAACGCCAGTTATGACGAAGCCGGCTGCCTTAATCCACGCCAGTGAGGTGTGCCGCTCAGGTATTCATGTGTAATCTGTCTTTCTTCCATTTTTTTATTTCTGTCATAACAGATGCTCAGGTATTCATGTGTAATCTCTGTCTTTCTTCCATTTATTTCTTCCATTTATTTCTTCCATTTTTTTAGATGTGCGTGCAATTCGTGATTAAGTCAAGAGAATACTTTGCTAGTTTACTGATTGAGATCAATGAAAGCATTATGTATCTGCTGGTTTATATATAAGAGATGGTTAGGTGTTGTTATAACACGAGCTTGATTGGTTACTCCTTATCAAATCCATAAAATATGGAAGATTTATAAAGCGGGAAAATTACACAGTTACATCACTCCTAATGTTAATGCTACTTTGGCTTCATTTGGCATAGCGGTCCCGGTCGTAAATGTATGGGTTAAACCGTCATTCGTTAACGACCACCTAAAAAACTTCATCGGTTTGAACATAAAAGTGGATGAAGTTTCTTAGGTGGGCGTTAACGAATTACTGTTTAACCCCCCATGTTCATGACCGCCACCACCGTGCCAAACGGAGCCTTTGTCTTACTCAAGAGAATGCTAAAGAAAAAAAAATGAATCTTAAACTAATATTTGATTATTTTAAATATTTTTCGCTTCATTTTGATAACATTTTGAATGAATTTTATGGGTAATATATAATATTTTTTTTTTAAATGGAGAAGGATTTTAATGTTTTGACATTATAAAGAATGTATTTTTTTGATAATGAAAAGAAAGAGTAGACTCTAAACAATATATTTTTGGACAATGTCGCTTAACAATGTTTGTAAACACTTCATCAATGCTAGAATTTTTTTTTTTGATAGTTTGCTAATAACAAACAAGTTTATTAGTAGCAATTTTCAAAATAGATGATTTGCTAATAACCGTGATTTATTAATGTTGCGGAACGCTTAGGGCTCTTGGTAGACCGGTCCAATTGAACCACCTTAGCTCGTGAGCGAACTAAGCGCGCAAACAGTCAATTCGAGATTTGCTGAGTACACTGGGACTTTTTAACGTGGAAAACCCGGAAAGGGTAAAAAACCACGCGGCCGGGGCTGTGCCGACCAAACTTCACTATCTTCTGGTGGTTACAACTTGATGGTTGGAACTCGAGCGCGATAGGCCGCTACTCGTTACAACAAGAGAGAGAGAGAGAGAGAGAGAGAGAGAGAGAGAGAGAGAGAGAGCTCCGAGGGTGACAGGTCACCTCTCGGAAAAACTAAGTCTTTTTCTCTTATGAGAATTCTGGAGAACCAAAGTGAGAAGCTGCGTCGCCTTTCGGGAACGAAAGTGAGATGCTGAGTCGCCTTTCCGGGACGAAAGTGAGAAGCTGAGTCGCCTTTCCGGAACGAAAAGTGAGAAGCTGAATCGCCTTTCCGGAACGAAAAGTGAGAAGCTGAGTCGCCTTTCCGGAATGACAGTGAGAAGCTGAGTCGCCTTTCCGGAACGAAAGTGAGAAGCTGGGTCGCCTTTCCGGAACGGAAAGTGAGATGCTGAGTAGCCCTTCGTGACGAAGAAAATCTTCAAGTCCACGAAGGAGATCTTCAAGCGCCGAAGGAGAATTCCGCAAAAGTCTGCAAGGAGCTCTCCCGGGTCCAGAAGTCAAGGTCCTCTCAAATGAAGCCTTGGGGCTCCTTTTATAGCTTTGGCCGAGGGCAGTCCGGTAATTTTGCCGTTTGCAGTTTCCATAAATGCTCGGCGGACGAATCATATTTTCAGGTTCGGGGCATACGGATCGCCATTTTTCGTAAATGACCACCTTACCCTTCGGGCAGTTCGGGTAGTTCGGGCAGTTCTGTTGGAGGCGAAAAAGGCGACAGGTTGTTCCTGAAATATGAGAAACTGGAAAGACAAAAAGTGAGCACGCTGGAAAGACAAAAAGTGAGAAAGCCAGAAAGACAAAAAGTGAGAAAGTCAGAAAAACAAAAAGTGAGAAAGTCAGAAAAAAAGTGAGAACGCCTCTGAACGTGTTCGGAAGCGTTCCGAGCGCGTGCGAGCGCTAAAGGGTTCCGAGCGTGCAACGCATCGCGGAGGCGTCCCGGTCGTGTTGCGAAGCGCTCTGAGCGAATGGCGGAACGAGAGGTTGCGCCCTAAGGAGAAAACATGACCCAACGCCCCAGGCGAAGAGTACGCCTAGAAGGGCTCCTCGCAAGCCCCCCTGTCGAGAAAGAAAGATAGGGGGGGCATACTCCGCATGGGGTGAGAAGGGCAACGCGACCGTAGCCCGAGGGGGTGCGGTGCGGCCGGACCCTGTGCGGGGTGTGGCGCGGCCGGACCCCGAGGGGGTGCGGCCCGGCCGCACCCCCCTCGCGGGGTGCGGCTGGGCCGCACCCCACATGGGGTTGCGGCTCGGCCGCACCCCAAAGGGGGCGCGGCTCGGCCGCACCCCCCTCGCGGAGTGCGGCTCAGCCGCGCCCCAAAGGGGGCGCGGCCATGGCCGCACCCCACATGGGGTGCGGCTCGGCCGCACCCCAAAGGGGGCGCGGCCATGGCCGCACCCCACGTGGGGTGCGGCTCGGCCGCACTCTAAGGGGGTGCGGCCATGGCCGCACCCCGCTTGGGGAGCGGCTCGGTTTGCGCCCTCTGCGGGGCGCAGTTGCGGGGATCGCTCCCGCGAGGGGAGGTTGCGCCGCCTTTGCGCTCGTCGCGACTTCGCGCGCCTATCTTTTCCGCCGAATCGGTGGGGGAACATTTTTGGAAATAAACTCCGCATTTGGAATTATTTGTCGTCTTTGGAAACATTTTCTGCCCATTTATCTTATAAATACGAGCCTCTGTTATGAGTCTGTGAAAATTTTTCTAAGGACCTTGTGAGAGCAAGCAAGAATCGATTATGCAACTTAGAGATACAAGCCAAGCAACTAGAAACAAACTTTAGGCAAGCAATTGATCTTTATTGATACATAAACTTCATTACAGGGCAAGGCATGCTTGGCGAGACATGATTTCGCCAGCACAGATACCAAACAGAAATACAAGTAGATGAGGATAACTTGAGATCGCTCCAGACCGCGCGACCTCCCTGCGACTTCAACACACTGCCATACCGCAGCGCCTTGCCGATCACAGCACACCACCAATCCGCTGATCAGACCACATCCTTCTTCCGACCTGTTGATCCTCCCGAACTCCAGCACCACAACTCCAAGCCACAGACCGCCCGAACACTTTCAGAGGAAGAGGTGATCGCTGCTGCCCACACTATCCGCAGAAGCTGCACAAGAGGAATTCAATCAGCAGACCGCGCGGTCAGAATAAAACAGACCGCAGGAAACAAGCGAACTCAGCTTACACTTGGTGTGTCTATTTTTGCTGCTACAGTGGCCTCCTATTTATAGGCACGGGACCTGATCCAGTCACCACCCTATGAGATAGGAT
Organism: Dactylorhiza incarnata; assembly: GCA_033032865.1. Classification (NCBI taxonomy): domain Eukaryota; kingdom Viridiplantae; phylum Streptophyta; class Magnoliopsida; order Asparagales; family Orchidaceae; genus Dactylorhiza; species Dactylorhiza incarnata. Next base: position 4,019,962 of record JAWHQI010000154.1, on the reverse strand, counting down.
CACCACCCTCCAGATCGCGCGACCTGATCGGTCAACCCGCGCGATCAGCAACATAACTCCTGCTTCATTTTGGTGAACCCGCCAGCTTCAATGTCGCCATGAGAGACCGCCACTCTCACAGCAGACCGCGACTCCACAAAGAGCTCGCCAGACCGCCCGAAGCTATTCACCACCTGTGTTCGCACGAGACCGCGAACACAGTCAGTTCGCCATCAGATCGCGAACTCCTGTCCGCATGTCGATCTCCTTCTGAGACCGCGAACAGCAACCAGCTCGCATACCAGTCTCCTCCTGAGACTGCGAACTGAGACCGCGCGACTAAGACCCTTAGTCCGCGAATACCCCCAGAAAGCCCGGTCAGCTGCCAGACCGCATTCCGGAGAGAACCTGGATCAAACTGTGCGGTCACACCAGACCGCCACAGCCTTGAAGAGGACAGCACGCCACGCGGTCACGCACAGACCGCGCGGCTCCTCCAGCAGACTTTGGACAAGACCAACGGTCAACCCGGGAGACCGCAGCTAGGCTAAGATCAGCCAGACCGCGAATGCAGACCGCCAGGTCGTGCGGTCACGTCAGACCGCCCGACCTCCTCCCAGACCGCCCAGGTCCAAAAGCCTCCTTCACTTCCACTTCAACAATTTCAACAGAGCCCCCATCATAAGCCCCTCAAACCTTCGTAATCCACGCCTTGCCAGGGAGTGCGAAGGTTTTTGAACAGTTGGTAGCGGACCTGGTCGTAATCTCAGTGTGGCGCGCCGAACGATGACGGGTAAGCCATTTATTTTTGAAAAAACAAAGTGGAGGGAAAACGATTGGAGGCGGACGGGAGAGCGGGCGACCGGGCTTGGGCGGCCGGCGTCCGGGAGTCCACGCATGCGTGCGGGGCCCGCGCGCCCTCGCGCACGGCTGGAACCGGCGGAAGAGCGCGCGACCGGTGCGCGCGGGTCGCCACGCGCTGCCAAGGGCGGCGGAGTGCGCGGGCGGCCGGCGCCTGCACGCCTCCGCGTGCGGTTGTCGCCCGCGGGGCCCGCGCTCGGTCCGACGACCGCGCGCAGTCCGGCGACCGCGCGCCCCGCGCACAGCCGGTGCGCGCGGGGGCGGCGCCCGCGCGCCCCGCGCGCGTCCGACGCGCTCGGGGCCTTGCGCGCGGTTGTGAACGGGTGAGGGCGCGGGCGGCCGACGCCCGCGCGCCCCCGTGCGCGGCCTGCGCCTGCGCGCTCGCGCGCAGGCTCGTGCTTGCGCGTCCTGCGTGCGGGCGTCATCCGCGCACGGCCGGGCGCCCGACGCCCTTGCGCGCGTGCGCGCGGGCGGGACCGGTGGTGCGGGCATCCGGTGCCCGCGCGCGCTTTGGGCGAGGACGGCGGTGAACGCGGGGCGTCCCGCGCTCGTGTGCGTCCGGCGCCCGTGCGCCGTTGCCTGCGGAAAATGGCGCGTGTCCTCGCGCATTTTCGGTTGGAAGTGTGGCTTGTATTTGATTCACGCCACTTTGGACTTTTGATATTATTTTTAACGCCTGTGCACATGTGTGCTTATTTCCCTTTCAGGCTTCGAGGAAAGGCGACCAGTCAAGGCCGATGCGCCTGCGTTCTTCACTTGATGGTACACGAATTGAGATGTGGCGCAAAAAATTCGGGTTGCCTTCGAATGTCGAGGTGAAAATCCCGGGGGTGGAAGAGCGCGTTCAGAATCCGCCCACGGGCTTCGTGACGCTTTCTGAGAGCTGCCTGAAGTCTGGGTTTCGCATTCCTCCATCTGAGGAGACTATTGAGATATTTCGGTTCTGTGGCGTCCCGATTACTCAGTTTACTCCTACTGGGATGTCAAACATTATGAGGCTGGTGGTGTTCTTTCGGGAGCATAACGCGCGCTTTTCTCTTGAGCTCTTCAAGGACTTGTGTGAGGTCTCCACTGACTCGGGTGGTCGGATTGAGGTTCGGAGCAACAAGAGCTGGTTTCGTTTTGGCGAGAAAACAGACTATCGCCATGGGAACACCCTCTACGGGTACGTCCGGAATCGCTGGGAGCTTCCAGAGATTTGGAGAGCGCTCCCTGGACGTTGCCTCCGGCTGACCGGACGGGAAGACGAGTTCCTTCCTATTCCCGATTTTCCTGGCCGGGAAGGGCTGTCGAAGGATTTGTTCAGCGTTTTCAACTGCGTGGAGGAGAGTCGTCTGCTCTCGGTGGGGCTTTCCTGGGATGTCGAGCGAGAGGCCGTCGTTCCCATAGAGCGCGGAAAAAAGAGGAAGGTTGTTTTTAAGGACGGAGATTCTGGCTCGGGCTCCGCTCCGCCAAGGTCTAGGAGCCACGATCATGAGGCTGGCCCGAGCCGCCGCCGGGGGGAGCCGATTTCGCCCGATCCGGAGGTCGAGATTCTGTCATCTCCTACTGCCGATCGGGTTACACAGGGAGATTTGCCGCCGCCTCCCTCATTCCCACCGCCGAGGCGAGTTTCTTCTTCTCTTCAGGCGATGACTTCTGCGGTAAGTGGGGTTTTTCTTTTCGGGTGTTGGCTCGTCTTTGCTATCATTGCTTATGCTCCTTGTCTGCTTCCTTTGTGTTTGCAGGCGAATGTTCTGACTAATGTTGCTCTTACGTGGAATGATTACTACGTGGGCCTCAAAGATAGCTATATCTCTCTTCAGGAGGAGCTGCGCGTGGCGAGGTGCGATATGTCTGTTCTGCAGAGGAAGAGGGATCGCGATTTATCCCGTATCAAGCAGCTGGAGGCCGATATTTCTTCTTCCCGATCTGAGGTCGAGAAGTTGCGGGAGGAGTATGGAGGGGACAAGGCGCTTGCCCAGGACGCGCTTCGTCAGCTGTCGGAGGCTCAGGGGGAGATGTTCCGCATGGAGGGGGAGCTGGGCTTTCTGAGGAGCGAGGCGGACCGGTTGTCATCGATAGAGCGCAACCTTGAGGAGGCCAAGGCGGCTGGAGTGACCGAGTATAAAGACTCCCTTGCCTTCGTTGAGGAGCGGTTTCAGGTGGCGGAGGAGATTCGTGCCGAGATCATGACGAAGGAGGTTGAACCTATGATAGAGGATGAGCGCGAAGTCGCCTTCCAGCGCGGTATTCAGAAGACTCTTTGCATGATGGGGAAGAAGTTTGGATGTGACACCGTTGGTCTCGGAGCCGGGGATCTTTCAGAGGATGAATGCTCGGACGTGGCCGAAGACTGATGTTGACTATCTTTCGTTTTCCCACTTTCCGCATTATCGTTTGCTTGGGCGTCGCACTGGGCTGGTTCGATTGTATTCTGTCTTTCTGTTTTTCGCATTATCGTTTGACTTGCGTGCAGCGTTTAGCCGAAGTGGTTGTATTCCCTTATTGAGTTTATCGTGTTTATTTCTTTGCACGATCCTGTTAATCTGGTTGTTGGCACTTGCATGGTTTGATTGTTTTCAAGATGAGTTTTGCGCGGGACTGAGCCCGCGACTTTCAAATTATATATAAAAAATTAGCTTGCGCAAGTCTGTGCTTGCGGCTTTTTGCACGAGTCTGCGCTCGCGGCTTTGATGCATGAGTCTGTGCTCGCGGCTTTGGTGCACGAGTCTGTGCTCGCGGCTTTGGTGCACGACTCTGTGCTCGCGGCTTTGGTGCACGAGTCTGTGCTCGCGGCTTGGTGCACGAGTCTGTGCTCTCGGCTTGGCCGGTGAATAGCGGGTGTATTCAAACCTGGGGTGATCGTAGGGGGGCAGGCCCCCACGACACCGGGACTTGACGACGGAGGAGAAGGGAAAACCTTCAATCGACGGCGGTGCAAAGTCCCTGGGGCAGGGCCCCAAAGCGGTTCCTGCAGTAGAATAGTTCAGAACAGGTAGAATTCTATTAGAAAATGAATGATGATACATGCACAAGTGCAGTCTTGCGATTCCTGAGTTGGTGAGTTTTTGATACAAGTTTTGTCTATAGAGAATGTAATCTTTGAGATCCCTTTGCGCTATGCTTGCTCGAGCCTCTTCGGTCGTTCAGCTTGGTGGGCGGCGGTGGCCCGATGACCGATCTTTGGTGGCATCCTTCTGTGCCTCTTCGCGGAAAGCCTCCAGGTGCCCTAACTGGACGAGGCGTTCGATTTCTTCTTTCAGCCTTGCGCAGTGCTCCGTTCGTTGCCCTCGGCCTTTGTGGAAGTGGCAAAACTGGGCTTGATCTCCCCTATGCAGGGAGAGCCGTTTGGGCCAGTTGATGATCTTGCTATTGTTGATTATAGACAATATGTGCTCGCGGGGGGGGGGGGGGGGGGGGGGGGGGGTATTCAGCGGGGTGAAGCTCCGGGGGCCTTGATTTGCTAGCCCTTGGGAATGTCCTGCTCGGTTCTGAGTGAGCAGTTCAGCCTTCTCGAACGGCTGATGCTGTTTCTTTCTCTTGCGGCATGTATCGAACTGCAGCGGACTTGCTGACGCCTGAAATTTGGCTTTTTCAGCCAACATGGGGGTTGCGCGGTCCTTCAGCGCGCCTTGCTTCTCAGACTTTGGTTTCAGCGATGGGTCGTTGTTGATCCAAGGGAGCTTGGAGCCGGGCGCGTCGAAACCGTGAATCGCATTCCTGAGGATACTCCCTTTATTGGCCATGCACCCGAACATGGAAACGTCGTGGTCCAGGGCGTCTAGTAAGAGGCTCCCAAATATTGCGTCGTAGGGGGAGTCTGCCTCGGCGACGACGAACTGAACGTCGTATTGAACTGGTTCTGCGTGCGTCCCCACTTGGACGGGGAGGGTGATGGTTCCTACGGTGGGTACCGTAGTTCCGTCTGGGAACTCTGCGTCGCTGGCCCTGAGCTTGAGGTTCCCGCTTAGGAGTTTGAGCCGTACTATGGTGGTCAGGAATAAGATGTTGAAGGAGATGCGGTGAGTCACCAACGCTCTCCTTAGCTCACAGGGTGGACTGCCTATGCTTGCGTCTAGGGCAAAGTCCATCCATGCATAGGGATGCTCCTGGTGGAAACTTGCACGGATCTTCTGTTGCTGCATGCTCCGCCCCGCCTCCCTTAGGCGGGGTGGTTCGTCCGCGCCGGGCTTTTCCTGTCCTTGCACTTGAATCCTCGGTGTGCGCGCTTCGTGCCATTCAACGAACAGCTGAGAAAACTCGGTGAAGTTGTGAATCGCTCCATTTGGCAGGGATTGATACCAGCGGAGGGCGTTCCCACGCAGTGTCTTGGTGAAGATTTTGCAGCTGACTTGGTCGGGAAGTCCGAACGTCCGCACCGTCATCAAGAAGTGATTAACGTGCACGTACGGGTCTTCTGCTCCGTGGAACTCCTTGATGTGCGGGAGCTTCAGCCATGACGGGACTGGGTGTGCCAGAATTGACTCTGACAAGGGGGATCGCCCTTGCGGGTGCGTGATATCGTTCGGATCCTACCCCGCCGTGAGAGGGGCCGGCTTGCTAGTCGGTCCATCCCACTGGGTCTGGATTGGTGCGGCGATATGCGCTCTTTTCATCGGGCCTTCAGGAATTGAGGAACTGCATGCGTCGGACAGTTCGGGGGAGGTGTCCACCCTTGCTGGTTCCGTGAACTCAGGTGAAGCGGACACTGCGTTCGGGGATCTTTTGTTTGGTAATTGGGAATCCATTTCCCACAGACGACGCCAAATTGTTGCGGAACGCTTAGGGCTCTTGGTAGACCGGTCCAATTGAACCACCTTAGCTCGTGAGCGAACTAAGCGCGCAAACAGTCAATTCGAGATTTGCTGAGTACACTGGGACTTTTTAACGTGGAAAACCCGAAAAGGGTAAAAAACCACGCGGCCGGGGCTGTGCCGACCAAACTTCACTATCTTCTCGTGGTTACAACTTGATGGTTGGAACTCGAGCGCGACAGACTGCTACTCATTACAACAAGAGAGAGAGAGAGAGAGCTCCGAGGGTGACAGGCCACCTCTCGGAAAAACTAAGTCTTTTTCCCTTCTGAGAATTCTGGAGAACCAAAGTGAGAAGCTGCGTCGCCTTTCGGGAACGAAAGTGAGATGCTGAGTCGCCTTTCCGGGACGAAAGTGAGAAGCTGAGTCGCCTTTCCGGAACGAAAAGTGAGAAGCTGAATCGCCTTTCCAGAACGAAAAGTGAGAAGCTGAGTCGCCTTTCCGGAATGACAGTGAGAAGCTGAGTCGCCTTTCCGGAATGAAAGTGAGAAGCTGAGTCGCCTTTCCGGAACGAAAAGTGAGATGCTGAGTCGCCTTTCGTGACGAAGAAAATCTTCAAGCGCCGAAGGAGAATTCCGCAAAAGTCTGCAAGGAGCTCTCCCGGGTCCAAAAGTCAAGGTCCTCTCAAATGAAGCCTTGAGGCTCCTTTTATAGCTTTGGCCGAGGGCAGTCCGGTAATTTTGCCGTTTGCAGTTTCCATAAATGCTCGGCGGACGAATCATATTTTCCGGTTCGGGGCACACAGATCGCCATTTTTCGTAAATGACCACCTTACCCTTCGGGCAGTTCGGGTAGTTCGGGCAGTTCTGTTGGAGGCGAAAAAGGCGACAGGTTGTTCTTGAAATCTGAGAAACTGGAAAGACAAAAAGTGAGCACGCTGGAAAGACAAAAAGTGAGAAAGTCAGAAAGACAAAAAGTGAGAAAGTCAGAAAGACAAAAAGTGAGAAAGTCAGAAAGACAAAAAGTGAGAAAGTCAGAAAAAAGTGAGAACGCCTCCGAACGTGTTCGGAAGCGTTCCGAGCGCGTGCGAGCGCTAAAGGGTTCCGAGCGTGCAACGCATCGCGGAGGCGTCCCGGTCATGTTGCGAAGCGCTCTGAGCGAATGGCGGAACGGGAGGTTGCGCCCTAAGGAGAAAACATGACCCAACGCCCCTGGCGAAGAGTACGCCTAGAAGGGCTCCTCGCAAGCCCCCCTATCGAGAAAGAAAGAGAGGGGGGGGGGGGGGCATACTCCGCACGGAGTGAGAAGGGCGACGCGACCGTAGCCCGAGGGGGTGCGGTGCGGCCGGACCCTGTGCGGGGTGCAGCGCGGCCGGACCCAAAGGGGGTGCGGCCCGGCCGCACCCCCCTCGCGGGGTGCGGCTTGGCCGCACCCCAATCATGGGGTGCGGCTCGGCCGCACCCCACATGGGGTGCGGCTCGGCCGCACCCCACATGGGGGCGCGGCTCGGCCGCACCCCAAAGGGGGCGCGGCTCGGCCGCAGCCCACATGGGGTGCGGCTCGGCCGCACCCCAAAGGGGGCGTGGCCATGGCCGCACCCCACGTGGGGTGCGGCCATAGCCGCACCCCAAGGGGGCGCGGCCCGGCCGCACCCCGCTTGGGGAGCGGCTCGGTTTGCGCCCTCTGCGGGGCGCGGTTGCGGGGATCGCTCCCGCGAGGGGAGGTGGCGCCGCCTTTGCGCTCGTCGCGGCTTCGCGCGCCTATCTTTCCCGCCGAATCGGTGGGGGAACATTTTTGGAAATAAATTCCGCATTTGGAATTATTTGTCGTCTTTAGAAACATTTTCTGCCCATTTATCTTATAAATACGAGCCTCTGTTATGATCCTCCATCAATTAATAACATAACGTGATTTGTTATTAACAACCGTCCTTATTTAATGATGTGCTTGGTCGCAACATGTTGATTTTCACATTGTAAATTTGATAATTCTAGTAGCAAGTCTAATGTAATGGACGTATTACATACATGTTGAGTCGTATTTCGTGGAAAAGTTCTTTGATTTGGATTAGTTCTTCTAGCTATTAAAAGTGAGTATATTTTTAATGTTCTTTTAGGTGTCACATTGCTATTATGTTGTCTTCTTAATTAGTCTATCACATTTAATAAGAAAACTTGAAAAAATGGGATAAAGTTTTGCTAACTAATATCAAATTTAACTAAATAAATGAATGTATAACAAAAATGGGATAATTTGCACGTTGTCATGTACATAAATGTCTTCGCCCGCCTAAGAGCATCGAGCACGAGCAAAATCTATGCGACGAAGCTAGTATTTTATATTCTTGAGCAAAATCTCATGGGACATAGTTTGTCATTTTTGTAAAATTAGTGATCTAGATGATCGAAATGGAGCAATGTCATTCGTCAACTCAAGATTCAGTCAGACACAATTATCAACACGACCTTTCAAGAAAGCTATAAAAAGTTCATCAGGCTTTCATTTGAGGACAAACAACAAAGCAGGCAAGAGAGAGCTCTGTGGTTTTCCGGCGAGGACGTGAGACTTAGATCATTTCTTCGCTCTGAATTCCCTCTACGCGCACTCAAGTCTGTTCGCGCTCAACGCTCATGTGGACGCATCAGCACACGCATGAGAAGACTTGGAAGAACACACTCATAGATGATCTCGCTAAAGCTCAGTGGACTTAGTCATTTTTCTCCTTTTTCTGCATTTAAAGCTTGTAAACGGAGAGGTGATATGTCACCCTCCAGATAACTCAAACACTTGTAACCTAAAGGAACATAGTGGATTTCGGTCCGGCACCGTGCCGGCCATGTAGTTGTTTTAACCTTTCCGTGTTTTTCACGCTAAAACGTCTCGTGTCATTGCTGCTTGGATTACTTTTGACAGTTTGATCGCCCGGTTCAACTTGGAGCTAAGATAGTCCGATTCTCCGGACCGGGAGAAAACCGGGCGACCCGCAACAATTTGACGCCGTCTGTGAGAAAGTTTTCGGATCCTCACCAAAAACTATGACCGTAGTACATTGTGCACAGGGTTGCCCGTCCTCCGCCGCTAGAGTCTGTGTATCAATCAATAGCTACTAATTAAATCGAAGTTTTACTTCAATTCAGTTTCAGAACTCCAACTAATCAGTCCTTGCTCGAATCATGGGATCAAGTTAGTATATAACTACCCGACATTGTGTTTGATAAGTAATCACATCCCAACCTGAGAGAGAGAGAGAGAGAGAGAGAGAGAGAGAGAGAGAGAGAGAGAGAGAGGACGACGGCTCCGGGAGAAACAGGGCGGAAGCCATGGAGCCTTCAAAAGGGAGGAACGCAGAGACCCGGCGAGCGAATGTGATCTACTTCCTAAACAGAAACGGCATCATCGAGCACCCACATCTCATCCGCGTCCACCATTTCTGCCATTCCGGCGTTCATCTTCGCGGTAAAAAACCCAATCTCCCCCCACTCGATCTCCCTCCCACTCTCTCTCTCTATCCCGCACTTTCTCTTATTAGCAATCTACTCCTCTGTTCTCGTTTACTTTCCATGACTGATCGCAATCCAACATGTAGATGTGAAGAGATGGATGTCCGAATTGAGGGGAAAAGAAATGCCCGAATCCTTCTCTTGGTCTTTCCAGAGGCAATCGATTTCCTTCTCCCTTCCCCTCTCTCTCTCTCTCTCTCTCTCTCTCTCTCTCTCTCTCTCCTTCTATTAGCTTCGTTGTTTTGGGGCTGGAGATTTACACAGCTAACTGAAACGAATCGATTGCTTGCAGGCGATATAACGACGGATTATTGTGGCAGGACTTGACCGATGACGATCTTATTACTCCAATCTCCGATTACGAATACGTTCTTTTGGGATCTCTTCATTCCAACACTCCATCCAACTCCTCCGCCGCTGCTGTGGCCGCCTCCTCGGCCGCCTCCGCCTCCTCCTCCGTTTCCACCCCCTTCTCCGGTAACCTATCAGTGAATCTCCCCTCACAGAAGTTTAAAAGTTTAATTTATTTCATCATCACTCTTTCTACTACTTTGACTGTTTATTTATAATTTTGATACTTATTTTTTGTGGAAAAATAAAAAATTTCTCTCTTTATTTGAGTTTATATTTTTTTTTAGACTTTTTTATCCGCAAATTATTTTTTTTTTTACTATTTAATATTTTGACTGTGAATTTTTCAGCTTCATCTAATCCGAGCCCGACGACCTCAATCAGCTTCTTTCAGGCTGGTATGTCTTTGAAATAAACCAAGATTATCTCACTTGTGATAGAAAAGAAATTCCTCACTTCTTCGTGAAGCACAATTTTTTTACAAAATATTACAATGGCTAATTAATATTTTTCACTATATTTCCGGTTGAATTCGGGAAGTTTTGCTCCAGCTGTTTTATTAATTATGTTTAAAATAATAAAAAATAGATATTAGTAAATTTTGACACATTTAAATGTTTCATCGAGATTTAATTCACCATTCTCAATTTCTTACCAAAATCAGGCGCAGAAGTGAATAATAAGCCTTCGGCGAACGTGGAAGTTGGGGTCGTCGACGGCGTCTTTTCGGCCCTGCAGCCGCCGGATGAGGAGCCGTTTCCTAAGGAAAAGGTGGAGGACGCGATGAAATCGCCGGCAGGAAACTCCGGCTGCCGGAGCTGCTCGTGGAGAGCGTCGCACCTGTTCTGCAACTTCATCACATGCAGAGTTGCGGAGACGGAAGACTACGCCGTGCTAAACACCCCGCGCAGGATCATAGCCGCCGCCGGCGACAACGGGCGGCGGAGGCGCAAGGGTCTGCAGTCGTCAAACTGGGCCTCACGGCGAGGCGTCGAAGGACGTGGGGTCCACCACCCGCCTATGCTTCTTCAAAGTCCTGACGGTAGTAACAATTTGATGTGAAATATAATTGTAGAGACATGATTTTGGCTCTAATTGGGGCGGCGAGAAATTAATGATGGTAATTATAGCTGTTCAGGTAATTATTTTGAAAAATTATTTTCAAAAAAACTGTTTAATAATAAATAATATTTAACTTTTTAATAATAATTATTTAACTTTTTAATAATAAATAATATGTTTATGCTATTCATTTATCGCATTGTATAATAAATATTATATAAATCCTATATAAGAAGGTTACAAAAAATAAGCGACGAGAAGCAAAGATCACGTGAGGGAAAAATTTTCGAATAAAAGAGGAAAAATTGAAATGAGAGAACTATTTTTAGAAAGCCCTATTCGACCGGCCATTCAAAAAAACCCCAAAACATATTTCTAGTAAAAACTCTTTTGAAAAAACTCATCATCCAAACAATCAAAAAAAGACGATGACGGTGTAAATAGAGTTTTTCTCACCGCCACCGCCACCGCCGCCCCCAATCAAAGCCTTAGATGAAAAAAATATGTATGCGGGTTCTCTATGCATTAAACTTCCGATAATATATTATCAAATTTAAACTATTTTTGAGCAGTTTTATATTAATTCGAGGCATGCCATAATTATTATTGAATGTAATTTGGATCATTCCTTGAGTTTGACACTCATTTGCGTGCACAAAAGGCCTACCTATCAGGTCTAGGCTTTCAGGTGCCCAGGCCTGGGCCTGGTTTTTGTCGGGCCCAGGTGTCCCTTCTTAGCCTAATTTTTAGGTACGTCAAACGCACAGCAAGCATGGTGCGTTTGAAATTATAAAAGCTTGATAGCTAGGCTTTTACGAGATCTTGATCTGACAGGTTAAGAAACTACTATATATATATTAAATTTATTTTGATATATGTTTCCAATTGTGATTCTTATAGATTGCACATACAAGATAAATATATATCACCTCACATTACTTTCTATTGTTGGGTAACATCGATGACTGTGATTTTTGTTGTGCATTTATTTCATGTTAAATAAGACAAAAGATTGTTATGTTTGAGCGTTTGATTGCTTTAAGTCTAAGCTAGATTAAAATGATCTACCAAATGTGTTGATTACTGATAGAGAAGTGACTTCTTTAAATTGTTTGGTTGCTCCGTCGTCGTTGGACAAGTGAATGTCTACGCCTGATATGAGAGATTGGTAGTAGCATCATGTTACAATATCAAATTCGTTCATTTCTATAAATTACAATCATTTACATTAGTACCGCTACATTGGACACCTCCAACATTCCCAATGACATATTTCATTGCGTTCATAAATGATAATCACTTTGCGATGCACGGTAATTACCCACAACCATCAATATTCTCAAGTTGGAAGAGTTGTCGTGCATACATTGCCGCTCAATGAGATCTCGATGGTTTGACACGTATTTAACATTTTCTCCATAGTTTATTTCTCTTTTACACTATGCGTTTAATAATGTTTTTCATATTTTACAATTTCCATGCAGTTTTAAAGTTCATTACATGGGCGTTTTTGTCTTCCTTTTAGCTAACTACGAGAGACGTTTGATGCTTCGCGTACCATTTGATGCTTGACCTTAATGTATAAATACATTCTCGAGCCTATAAATACATTCTTCATTAATAGTTTCATGATTTTTTTGAGTCTGTCTCTATTATTTGATTTGAATGGTTTCACTTTTTGCAAGCAAAAAGTGTCTTACCTGATTCAAACAACATTCTAAACACATTTATTTTGTAATATTAACTGAGCTCCTTTCGTTTCATTTCTTCTTTGTGTTACATGATTTTACGGTGATAAGAGAAGATACAATTATTTATTGAAAATTTGTAATTTTGTTAAGCTAAATCAACCTAAGTTGTCAGTCATGAATGTGCTTATCTAATAATGAGAAAAATATCTAGCATTTTTTGGGATGGGAGATTGAGAAATCTATCGTGATTTCTTAAATTGTTTTTGGGCTGCCAATAACATGTTGGTCTGCATGTGAAATTTAATGATCTGCAATTGACCCTGTGCCGCTAATAATAAAAAAGGGAATTGTTAAGTGCACTATGATTTTGACTATTTGTACTTTTTTTGTTAAATGCACCACACTATAATAAATGCACACGTAATTGTTATGGGCACCGTATTAGTGTTAATAACAAACCAACACGAATAACTTGATACACCAGTGAACGACAATATGATTTCATAAAAAAAAGATTAATAAGAAACGCATCTTAGTGTGTACAACCCTCATATTTCCCGAGTCGGTGTGACCCGACCCGGATGAGGCCAAGATTACGAAGGTGATCGAGACAAACAAAACTACCGCGTGGAGACGGCGAAACCGACTAAGGCAGGGCAGATCGGGGAGAGTGGAGGGGCTGCCCCACTCGCCCGCCCAAGAGGCGAGTGGGGAGCTGCCCCACTCGCCAGCCGAAGGGGCGAGTGGGGCGCTGCCCCACTCGCCAGCCTAAAGGGGCGAGTGGGGAGCTGCCCCACTCGCCCGCCTAGGGGGCGAGTGCGGAGCTGCCCCACTCGCCCGCTCCTGGGGCGAGTGGAGTGCCTTCCACTCGCGGCCAAGCTTGCGAGTGGATCGACGTCCACTCGCGCAGGCAAGGTGGTCTTGGTTTAGGTCGTCCCCTCTCATTTGGGGTATTTTTACTATCCGCAGTCCGATTTTTGCTATTCGCAGTCCATTTTTGGGAAAGTCTATAAATAGACCCCCATGGGCACCTTGGGAAGGGTTGGTTCCTACCCCCTCTCTCGCGTGTGAGTAAGCACTACCCCTCCCCTCCCCCTTGACGTTGAAGGTGGTCGGTGAGGTGTTCCTTAGTGCCCTCCAAGGTGCCCAGGCTCAGCATTGGCTTGGGAGGGGAAGCGCTCTAAGATCTTCCGGGTGTGTGGTGGGACCTCCGCGCTGCAGCTTAAGGGGTCCATTTGTGGATTCAAGTGTTCAATAAGTCCAAGTCTTTCAGTTCTTAGTGACCGGTCAAGGGTCTAGGCTTAGAACAAGTAAGGGTTAGTCGCAACCCCCTTTCGAACGCTGAAGCCGAGAAACTGGTTTCAACACTTAGATTAAATCAAAATTCAGAACAATGACTAGATTCAACAAGCATAATCCCAGAAATATTATTGAACAAACATACCAATAATAACTAGATTCAACAAGTGTTGTAAGATCCTTTGGAAGAATTATTGAACGATATAAAAGTATTAGGAAGGTTATATCCACTTGGGAAGCCAAGAATTGCTATATGGACTCCTCATACCTGTTCAGATGTTGGAGAATGAGGAACAATCTGCATGATACCACTGTCTGCATAAAGAACAATCCGCATGGGCAACTGCTCTATGAGCCCGACATCGAAGGGAAGAGACGGACGGTCTGAGCGTTGTAGAGGCAGCGAAGGGACGCTTGGTTGCCAGCGAAGGGCGGCGAAGGACGGCGAAGGACGGCGAAGACCTGCGAAGGCCGGCATAGGCCGTCGTCGGGCGGGATTTGGCGGAGAGCGATCGGTCAGTGTTTTTGAAACCCTAGCTATCGGGGTTGCGGGCTATAGGGGTGAAACAGCAGCGCACTGAAATGAGTGCACTTAGTGATTTTATTGAAAGGAATAAAATTATAAATTTTTAGAGACTTATAATGCACATAGCCCAAAACGTGATGCACTTAACAATTCCGTAATAAAAATTAGGCGGCACGTGTAACAATCCTCTTAAATGGTTATTTCATCTGATATCAACTAAGCCTATTTCATGGAGTAATTATTTCATCTTAATAACGGATCCACTTCTGGAATTTCTCATTCACACGCTCCATAAACGGCAAACGCTATAATAAGTATCAAAAGCTCGATAAGCATTAAGCACGTGTTCATTTTGAGGCCTCGACGGCCTGACTCGACCATGTACCCTGTCTTGTGTTCGCCCTTGCGCAGCTACATGCGATGCGCGGAGTGTAGGCGGGTGAGACGGAGCCGCCGTTTCCGGAACTCTGGCTTCGTTTGGCTCGGCTTATTTGCTCCGGTGAGTTTGGATAAAATCGTCATTGTCATAGAATGTATGTTTGATATGACAAATGTTACTACCATTATCAAGAAAAGAAACTAATTATAAGCATAAAATATTTGGTATGACAATACCGTTTTTATCCAAACTCACTGGAGCAAATAAGCCGAACCAAAAACACCATAAATAAAAATCTGGAAGGTCAGTCTATAGACCATAATACGAAATGGTGCATACTTCTCCGCTAGTTCCACAGCGCGCCTCCTCCGGCGACTTCTAGTCCCGTCTCCCTTCCTTTTGTCAATTAAAACGACTTCTCGATCCTACTTTACTCTCGCTTCTCGCATTTCTCTGCATCCTTGAAGATCTTCGTCGGTGTTGGTGATCAGTAGGTGTAAATCTGGGATTTCCGGCGATTACTGGCGATCCCATTTCGAACGGTAAGCGATCTCGTTTGGGAACTCTAGGTTTTGTTGGTTGAGAGATGATTCGCGCTTGTAATTGGTGGAATGGATTTATAAATGTGTATCATGATTCTCTGTAGCGTGCTGCATAGTCTTTATTTGCATTTCCTTTTTTGCTGGTCTTTATTTTCTGCTGCGTGAATTACCTTGACTTGTGATTCATCTGCTCTTGATTTTTGTATTTCTGCTAAGCTACTATTCTCTGATTTGTTACAACACAGGATTCAATCCGAAGCAAGCTCCGCCAAGTTCTAAGAGTTTGGGTCCTCTGAAGAAACTTCTCACAACTAATTAGATGAGGGAGCCTAAAAGAACTAGATCATCCAAGATACCCAAAACACTCTCACCCTCCCACTTATATAGATGAGGGCACACTTAATAAAACAATACATTTTATATCACTGAATGTAATTACTCAATACTAATTAATTGCAATTTATATCCGAGCATATGAATATTTAAGGGGGGCTTTCATGTGCGAGCGTTGGTGTTCCCGATGAGGGGGGTGGGGGTTTACAAGGGCGAAAGCGTGTACGTAACATATCATCGCCCTTGAAAACCGATCTTGCCCTCAAGATCGAGCCCCCAATATTTATCTGGATCTTTAAGAATGTGGGGTGTTGGAACCAAGAATCGGCCCAACGAGGAGTTCAGACCCCTAAGAGGGGGAAGCTAGCACTTACTTGTCCCGAAGAAGAACTTGAACGAAGATTCAGAACTAAACACCGATCCTTTGCTGTAGCGCGGAGGTCCCACCACACACCCGGAAGATCTTAGAGCGTTTCCCCTCCCAATGCCAAAACTGAAGCTGGGCACCTTGGAGAGTAATACGAACTTGAAAGAGAATGCTTGAATCAAAGAAACACATATACAATCCGGAGCAAGCTCCGGCCAACTCTCGGAGGCTGGTTCCTCCAAAGAGCTTCTCTCTAATGAGAGCCCAAAAGACCAAGGATCCAAAGATAACCTAACTCCCCAAAGCCACCTCCTTATATAGGGATAGGGGGACTCACATCAAACCTAATACATTTAAAAGAAAACAATAATAATAAGATAAGTGTGCGCGTGCGCGTAACAATACATCTCGTCAGAAAAACGACCTTGACCCCAAGGTCGGAGCGCCGCCCGCCGGTCAGTAGTGATATGCTCGCGGTTGGGATGCCGTCGAAGTGCCCGGGGCGTCGTCCGGTAGTCTGTCCGAGAGCAGCAGGGCGTCAAAGTCGGCGGCGGAGAGCGCAGCCACGTCATCGCCGATGAGGACTCGACACTCCTTCACCGAGCACTCATGACCTGGAGAGTAGGGGTGCTTGCAGCGGAAGCACAGGCCCTTGCTCCGTAAGTCGTTGTACTCCTGGTTGGTCAGACGATGGATAGGGACAAGCCGGTTGTTGTGAGGACCAATCATTGGTGGCCGAGGCAGAGGTGGTGGCGGAGGTGTAGGTTTAGGATGGGTCGAGGAATATGGGTAGGAAGGATACCGAGAGGGAGGTGATGGGGAAGGAATGTCGCCGGACGTCGCGAGGAATTCCTCCTCCACTAGGGGGGAGAGGTCAATGGCGTGGTGAACCGTTAACGGTTGGAGAGTGCGGAGACGGGAGCGGAAGTGGGGTTGCAAACCGTTCATGAAGAACCCCAAGTAATGGTCTGGGGAAGACCGGGGACATGAGTGACTAATTCCACGAAGGCATCAATGTACAAGTCAATGGAGCCGGTGTGACGGACCCCGCAAAGTCGCTCGATCATGGGGCCGGAGTAGCGGGCGTCGTATCGCTGAATGAGGGCCTCAGAGAGAGCTGGCCAGGTGAGGTTGGGAGAGGTCTGGCGGAGCCAACGGACCCAATGGAGGGCGGACCCTTCCATGCCGATAATTGCGGTGGAGGCCCGTTGTGTTGGAGCGGTCTGGTGAATGTCGAAGAACTGCTCGGCGCGGGCAATCCACTCGAGGGGGTCAGACCTGTTGAAGGTAGGCATGTCAGGTCCACGTTACCGTGGAGCAGGCACTTCAACCACTGCGGAAGTATCGAGAAGCACGGTGCTGGGGGATCCCACAACAGAGGTGGTAGAGGGCCTGAAGTGCTGGGTGGGCTGCAATTTCTGGAGCATGGTCATAATCGAGGCGAACTGCTCGGTCTGTGCCTCTAGACGAGAGTTGATGTTGGCGAGGGAGAGTTCGAGGGCATCCACGCGGGATTCCATCCGGCTGTTTGGCATATGAGGACGATTGCGTCGAGCTGGAGGGTGGCATGAGAGTGCCGAAGCCGGGGAAGGGTTGCTAGCAGCGGACGGATGCTGCGGAAGAGCAGGTTGCGGCTGATTAGAGCGGCGGATCGAGCAGTCGATCTGAGAACGAGGGGAGAACGATCGGTCGATTCGAGTAGAGCAGGTTGCGGCTGCAGAAGGATCGGTCGATTCGATCGATTAGAGCGGCAGATCGATCGGTGCGGCTGATCGGGAAGGGTCGAATACCGGAGAACGAGCGGAGAACGAGCGGTGCGACAGAACGATTCGATCGATGCGAATCGACAGAACAATTGCGGTGGCGCTGGATGCGGACGCCGCGGTTTCACGCGAGCCTGGACGACGGGGGACGAAGCACCAACGGCAACTGCAGCGGGCGGTGAGGCAGGATCAGACCAAATAATACGAACTTGAAAGAGAATGCTTGAATCAAAGAAACACAGATACAATCCGGAGCAAGCTCCGGCCAACTCTCGGAGGCTGGTTCCTCCAAAGAGCTTCTCTCTAATGAGAGCCCAAAAGACTAAGGATCCAAAGATAACCTAACTCCCCAAAGCCACCTCCTTATATAGGGAGAGGGGGGCTCACATCAAACCTAATACAGTTAAAAGAAAACAATAATAATAAGATAAGTGTTCGCGTGCGCGTAACAGAGAGCCTTAGGAGCTAACCAAAGTCCTGAGGAGAAAGAAGCCAAAGAATCTGGAATCCTCTCCAAATGTGCCCTTCATGGTCTATATATAGTTTTCTCAACTGGGTCTGCTAATAGCGTAACTCTGCCTTTTGGTTTTATTAAATGCACCCCAGATTGGTCTGCCAACAACCAAACTCCGCTGTTTGAAATGACTATAGGCAGACGGACCGGAATAAATAAGAATTAAATATTGTACCCAAAACCCGGCTCGCTGTTGACGCCAGGAAAATCCCGACCTCAAGATTCGGACCGATGCAGCCGGAGGCTACTCGCCCAGCAGCCCGACGAGATGGCTTGGCTGGCAACGACGAAGAAGCTAGAAGAGCAACAAACAGGACCCCAGGTGCTGCGGCAGGGAGGTCCCACCACGTACCCAGAAGCTCCGAAGAGACTTCCCCTCCAAGACCAAAGAATGGCCGAGCAAGGTACGAGGAAGGCACCGACTTGGCTAGCAAGCAGTGGTGAAGGGCTCAAGAATTCGGAAATGGGGTTCCAGAAGCTCAAGCACAGGTGCCAATCCAAGTACCCCTGGGGTCCTATTTATAGGCAACCAAGGGGTAGGGGGGGGTTTTTATAGCCCAGCCCTGACCTGGCGACATATGGGATACTCGGCGAGCATCTTCGACCATAGTCGCCCATCTGGCGAGTATCTGCTGCTGCTCGCACAAGCCTGGCTGATACTCGCTCAGGTCTTCTGTGGTTGCCGGACACTTTGGGGGGACATACGGGATACTCGGTACGTATCTTCGACCATAGTCGCCCTTCTGGCGAGTATTTAGCCAATACCCGCCAACCTTCTTTTGCTCCTGCTGGCTGATTTGTCTTGCCTCTTTGATTTTGACCTGCCTACGTGGCCTTGAGTGGGTCCTACCCTCGGAGAATAAGGGTTGTACACAATCCCCGCTCTTTGCGAGTAACGGAGTTGCTCGGAAAGAAACATCCGACCGTTATTCGACGAGCTTCTGTTTTGGCGAGTATAGGGAGATACTCGGATCTTGACTGTCCGACGCCCGGACTCTATATAAAGGAGGGGGGGGGGGGTCTCTGATGGAACCACCTTTCTGTACTCGCTCACAATGTCGCTAGCTTTTGCTGAGGCTGCAAAAAAGGCCAAGGCCGACCTTGCGAATCTGATCGGCGTGCCCCTTCCTCCACCTCGCCTGGACGCCGAGGTAGACGCCTTCCTCGCGAACAAGAAGAGGAAGAGGGCGGCGAAGAAGAAGAAGAGAGAGAGAGAAAAGGAGGCGACTAAGGAGAACGTCGCCGATCCTCTGAGTGAGCAGCGTCAGCAGCTGCTGGAGGATTTGGGCCTCGAAGGGCTCTCGCCTGCTCCTCCCCCTGCTCCTCTCTCGGCAGAGGTCGCCCCGGAGGCGAGTAGGGATGAAATCCAAACTCAAACCCAACCGGACCCTCCCCCTGCCCGAGGTGAGCTCCTTGCTCGCCCTTTTTCGATCTATGCTGTCTTCCGGCGGCATTCTGACGTCTTTGTTGCTATCTGTAGATCCGCCGAATACTGAGGCTCGGGAGGAGCCTTTGACTGCAATACCGCTGCGATCATCCCCGATGATCTCGCCTGAGGGTGGGTCTCAGAGTGGTCGCGCGGTAAGGATTCTCCACAGCTCCTCTGTGGAGAAGAGGCCGATGAGCGAGCATGGGGCTCCTCTGGCGAACATCGCTCCTCCTCCGCCTCCTCCTCCACCTAACTCGCGACCAGAGCCGGCGAGCAACACACAGCGGCCTGTGATCGCGCTGCCGCCTCCTCCTCCTGGACTCCCGCCGCCAGTGAATCCTCCAGGCGATCAACGTCCTTCTACCACAACTGCTCCCTCTTCCCACCAGGGGGAGTCCTCGCGCAGGGGCGGGACTGGAGGGTCTTCCGCCTTCTTCGCTCCAAGGGGTGGAGGGCGACCAGGAGATGGTCGCGGTCGAGGGGACCTGCCCTCCAACCGGGATCATTCCGGCAACCACTCTACTCGTCGAGATGGCGTCTATCACTCTCCCTCCCCACACCGAGGAAGGTCTTCTCCTCGCCGACGATCTCGCAGCCCTCCTCGCCGACGATCTCGTAGTCCTCGGCCAGGTATTTGATCGCTGCCTTCGGATAGTCGCCACTGTTTTCTGAATTCTGCTGAAGTTCTGGCCCTTTTTGCCTTCTTTCGCAGGTCGCGCGCATACTCCGGTGGGAGCTCTGATCGATGCCGTTGGGCTCCCTCCTCGCGAGTACCAAGAAAAGGCTACTCGCGCTATCTTGGACTTGGAATCCCGGATAGAGCGGCTATCGATCTGCGAACCTCATCGCCGTTTGACTGAGGTGGAGTCGCGGGTTGAGCGCTTGGCGGCTAGTGACCCTCATCGCCGCCTAACTGACTTGGAGGTGCGAGTATCCCGGCTGGAGGAGTTTGATACTCGCCTGTCGGGTACTGAAGCTCGCCTCCAGTCTGTCAGCGACTTGGAGCGCAGGGTGGCGAGGATCGAGCATCGGCAACAGCTGCATCATGACGAGCTGGTCGGGATGCGCGCGAGCATGGGCTCGGTGGGGAGGCTGGCGAGGATCGAAGACCAGCTGCGACAAGGCGAGGACGCGATGTCTGTGGCCTCTGAGCACTTCAGGCGAGCTCGCGGCTTGGGATGGGTCGGGCGACAACCTCAGATCCAGGATCCCCAGGCGAACATCCAGGCGCAACCCTAGCTGCTGCTCTTCTTCATCTTTATCTTCCATGTAGCTTTGTAGCTCCTCGCGAGCATTATTTGAATCTTGTGAACGATTTATTTGAAGCAGTGTTGATTTGCCGAGTAATCGAATACTCGCCCTTCAATCTTGTCTTTGTTTTACTTGATCTTCTTTTGTTTTGCTTTTTCTTCTATCTCCTTTTTGCCGAGTATCTGTTTGAATGTCGCCTATATTTTGGCGAGCTTCTTCATGTTTCTGTGATGTAGGTATTCGCTAGATGAAGGTCGGCGGTTGGCGCGCTCTGAACTTTGGGCGACTTTTCTTAGATACTCGCCACCCCTAGTCGTGCTCGCGGCGTCGTGTTCGACAAGCCAGACTAACCGACTAGTATAAATAGGGGGGGGGGGGTGGGTGAGTCTTAAATACGCCTTTAGCGATTTCTAGCTTCCTTGAGCGAGCATCCTCCAGGCTTCCAATCCTCGCCCTTCTACGATACTCGCTCCCTTCCCTTTCTTCCCAAGATGATCGACGAGGCGGCCATCAGGCGAGCTAACCATGCGAAGAACTTCGATGAGAGCTCGTTCAAGAAGCCGATCACGAATCAGAAAGACTTGGACGAGTTCAACTCCAAGTTCGCGACTCCAGGATATGTCGCCAGGCTTCCTCGCCCGTCTGAGCGACTAAACACCTCCTCGCAGATGGCGATGATCTTCCCAATCCGACACTTCGAGGTCGGCCTGCGACTTCCCATATGGCCCGAGTTTCGGAAGATACTCGTGTTCTATGGGATAGTGCCCGCCCAGATCAATCCCAACGGAGTGGCGATGATCATGGGGTTCCTGTGCTACCTTCGGGAGCAGAACATCGTCTTCGACCTTTCGGTCTTTAGGCGAATATTCACCATCATGGCGACCGGCGAGGGCGTCATCTTTTTGTGCAGTCACGTCTGTACACTGGCGGGGACTTTAAATAAGAACCATCGCTGGGTCGAGCGGATAGTCGCCATTGAGGGCGACTTCGCGGGCATCTCCAGCTCGCCCATTCAACCTTCAGAGAACGTCTTCACGGTTCCCTGGCTCACCGAGGACCAGATGAAGCTGCTCGCCTGCTTCAGGAATCGTCGCTTCGACGTGATACTTTGGAGGAGGCGAGTAGACGAGCTCACGGAAGTTCGCCCAGGGGAAGGTATCTTTCGCGCGAGCATCAGACATACTCGCCCTAGGGCTTCGTTCTGGCGACTAATCTTCGATCTTCTTACAGGCGTGCAGGCTCTTCCGCGTGATGCTCTTCCCCTCGCGGCGAAGGCGACCGCTGTCGCCCATGGGGGTGCGAGAACCTCGGCGCGCGAGGTTGGGGACTCCTCCCCAATCGACTTGTCGCCAGGAGGCGACGATCTGGATGTCGCCGGTGGTGGGGCCGGGACCTCGAAGAAGCGAACGGGCAAGGCTAAGGCCTCTGAGCCCAAGAGACAGAAGAAGGAGGTCGCCCACAGGGATCTGGGCAAGAAGGCGGATCCCTCGGAGGCTGGCGAGCCGAGCAACCATCCTTTCTTCAACGAGGGCACCCGTGGCGAGGACGACTTTGGTCGCCCATTGGTGACCTGGTCTGATCGCGCTCACGAGGTGACTCTGAGCTCGAACCTCCCCGTTTGGTCCGAGGACTGGGAGGACAAGGGGGAGGCCTTCGATGTGCTCCATGCGATCTACAGTCGTACTGACGCCGAGCTGCTGCAGGAGGCCTCTGCCGAGCATCTTGCTCATCAAACCTCGCGCTCAATCTTGCGAACTGCCGAGCTCGCACATTCAACAGCGAAGCGGCTGCTGATGTACGAGGAGGCGATCAGGGTGCAGGGGCCGAAAATGATCGCCATGGCGGAGAGGATCAAGGGGTTCGAGGTACTTCGTCTTTGCGACTTTTCGCGCTTTCTGGAATACTCGCCTCTTTATACGATGTCAAGCTTTACCTTCTTTCTTTTTGTCTTCTATAGGCTGCCGAGCTGGAATCGGCGAAGAGACTGTCCCAGGCCGAGAAGGAGCTGGAGGATACTCGCTCGGTCTTGGAAGCCGCCCAAATCCGCATCGCCGAGCTAGAAACTCGGCCTGCCGAGCAACAGCCGGCGGGGTCGGGCCCTCATCGGTTCGTCAAGCAGGTCAGGATGCATGGCGACGACATGCCCCATATTCGCCGGGAGATCGCGCGAGCAACCGGAGAGGTCATCCTAAATCAGCTGAAGGCAGATGATCTCTTGAAGCCGGAGGCTATGGGATTGACGGTGGGAGACCTTATCCCGGCCATACTCGCCGAGGAGTCCACCTCCCCCCTGCGAGCATCATCGCCGCGACTTAGCGATGCCGAGGACGACGATGATGAGGTTGATGATGATGATGATGATGACGGCGACGATGGCGACGATGGCGACGAGTCAGCCGTAGATATTTGATGGCGAGGATGTCGCCTAGTCGCCCGGGCTCCTTTTTTGCTCGCCCGGCGACCTTTTTGTCCACCTGCAGCATGTACAGATTTTTTGTAAAAATGAAAAGGAATTTTGACAAGTTTCTTACTCGCCTATTCCTTCCTTCTGTGCTTTTACTTCCTTGCTTATATGTTGCTTTAGGCTCCTAGGTTCGAGGCGAGGTTGAGTGCTCGCTAGGCTCCTAGGATTTCGGCGAGTATGGATACTCGCACCATCATACTCGCACCTGCAGACTTCAGTTTGAGGCCTTGATCTGTACCTAGTGACAAGTGTTGTTAGGCTTTTACGCAAGAATCTAAGGAGCTCTTCAAGGGAAGGAAGGAGTAAGGTTTAGCAGTCGGGGTGCCCTGGGGGAATGTCATCCCGAGGCCTCCCTCCTACTCTAAAACCTGATGTCGACGGAGAATGACGCCAAGTAAGGAATGGTAGCCGGGCAGGTCCCACGGGGACACAACTCCCAGGGCCTTCATCCTATAACTTGGATGCTTGCTACCTTCAAAGGCCGACGTCAAGTAAGGAAAGGCCGCCGGGTGGATCCCACAGGGGCACAACACCCAGGAGCCTTCATCCTATCACTTGGATGCTTGGATGCCTTTGTCTTTTGGTCGGTCGAGTTGGTCTCCTCCTCGTCTCAAGTTGGAGTATCGGCCTCCAGACTTTACCCTAGTAATTTCTACAGCCGGACGAGAAATGCAGTCGGTGGGAACCGCGGCCAACATGCAAGGGGGGAGCTGATCTCGACCGTCATTGCAGAGGCTTGGTCTTAAGGGAACGCACACCCGAGGCACTGTCCCATCATCCGCTCTGAGTTTTTACAAGGGTCAAGTCGGAGGCTCGTCTTCCAACCTGCGGCGGCGAATGTCGATGTAGGACTACGTCAAGCAGGGAGTGGCAGTCGGGGAGATCCGAGGGGACACACCATCCCGAGGCCTCCCCCCTACTTGGATGCTGGATGTGGATCGGACCTGCTTCCTGTTGCTCAACGAGTTTAGCAGGGAGTTAAGCACACTTTAGGCACAACAACTCATATGATCTAACACAGTAATTTAGAAAAGGAAATGCTTTGCTGCGAGCTTTTCAGCTTTCAAGGGTACACGACGCCTTTTTTTTCAAGGGTCCCCTGAGCTAGTGAAATCGATCATTCATTCGCCGAATCGGAAGGTCGGCGTCCAGACTTCTTCCCGGTAATCTCTACAGTCGGACGAGAAATGCAGTCGGTGGGAACCGCGGCCAACATGCAAGGGGGGAGCTGATCTCGGCCGTCATTGCAGAGGCTTGGACTTAAGGGAACGCACACCCGAGGCACTGTCCCATCATCCGTTCTGAGTTTTTACGAGGGTTAAGTCGGAGGCTCATTTTCCAACCTAGCGTGGAGATTGACTTCACCTGACTTCTTTTTCGTGAAAACACGTATCTGGAAGTGACAAAAGACTCACCATTTCCCATGTTTCAGGGAGGTGATTATTTTATTTATGGATAATACATTTACAGAGGTGAGATGTGTACATACTCCCGCCTTTTCAGGTTACCGCCTTTCCGGGTGTTTCTTAACAGCTCCCCTTCACGATGAAGGGTTCTTCCTGTCGTGGAATGAGCTTCCCGACGACGGCTGCTTTTCCTGTCGCGTCCGCCTTCTTTCGCTTACCTGAGAAATCAAAAAGGGGAGTCATCCAGGATCGTCATCCTTCTCGCCTTGATCTCCAGGTCGTCAAACGTGTGCGTGAGAATGACGTAAAGATGACACGGACAGATCCCCCGTTGCATTCCAGGATTCGGTTGACGGTAAAGTCTTCGACGATCGCATCCATCACATGGGTCTCATGGAAGGGATTCTCATCCCTTAACATGCCCTCCTCTGAGAAAGTGGTTTCTTCTCGTGGGGATGGCGCTTGAGAGGTTGGAGCGAAGTCTTGGCGGTAGGCCTGGTGGAAATTCGCTTTGCGGAAAGATCCGAGCTTCGCTTCTCCAAAACTCACTCCTACCTCCCCGACCTTGATACTTCCTTGACATCCTTGGCTGACCCGATCTCTATACCTCCTCCAGCTATTCCTCCGGTTACGTCTCTTCCCTCGACGGATAGAGTCGTCTCTCCCCGAGCAATAATTCATCGCGGGATCTATGACTGGCATCGGTGCGACAATGATCTCCTCGCAGAAGGGGCTCCTCCCTCCTGCCCGGCGACGATCCTCAACCTGGCGAGTATCACCACCATACTCGCCATATGGGCGAGTATCCGGGTATCTCCCCTGCCCGCACGGCTCGCGGAAGCGAATACCTTGCGAGGTCGGCTGGTAGAATTGCGACCTCCTTGGTCGCTCGGTTTCGTCCTCCATGTGCTCCTTTCCTGCTCGCCGGGGGGGACTCCCTCCCTCGGATGGAACTGGGCGATGCGGCGAGGTCGCCGTGACCTCGGCGCGCGGCTGAAGCGCTGCTCGCATGGCTCCCTCCATGCGCTGCGCGAAGGCTTCGAAAACCTCCAGCGTCACGAACCTGCCAGTTCCCGTCGAGTTGCCGACCTCCTCCTCATGGTCGCCACCTACGACCATCTCGCCTTCTTGCCGAACTTTCTTCCAACGACTACGGTCCACGCTCACCGCACCAAAGTGTTGACGCCAGGAAAATCCTGACCTCAAGATTCGGACCGATGCAGCCGGAGGCTACTCGCCCAGCAGCCCGACGAGATGGCTTGGCTGGCAACGACGAAGAAGCTAGAAGAGCAACAAACAGGACCCCAGGTGCTGCGGCAGGGAGGTCCCACCACGTACCCAGAAGCTCCGAAGAGACTTCCCCTCCAAGACCAAAGAATGGCCGAGCAAGGTACGAGGAAGGCACCGACTTGGCTAGCAAGCAGGGGTGAAGGGCTCAAGAATTCGGAAATGGGGTTCCAGAAGCTCAAGCACAGGTGCCAATCCAAGTACCCCTGTGGTCCTATTTATAGGCAACCAAGGGGTAGGGGGGGGGGTTTATAGCCCAGCCCTGACCTGGCGACATATGGGATACTCGGCGAGCATCTTCGACCATAGTCGCCCATCTGGCGAGTATCTGCTGCTGCTCGCACAAGCCTGGCTGATACTCGCTCAGGTCTTCTGTGGTTGCCGGACACTTTGGGGGGACATACGGGATACTCGGTACGTATCTTCGACCATAGTCGCCCTTCTGGCGAGTATTTAGCCAATACCCGCCAACCTTCTTTTGCTCCTGCTGGCTGATTTGTCTTGCCTCTTTGATTTTGACCTGCCTACGTGGCCTTGAGTGGGTCCTACCCTCGGAGAATAAGGGTTGTACACTCGCCTCGCAAGAGAAGCGAGAGCCGGAGGAGGCCCGTTCTCGCTCGCTGGTCAGTTCTCGGCTGACCCTCGCCCTGCCCCAACCTTGTGACCTAGGCGAGCGCGAACCTATTCACGATCCGCTCATCGTAGAGCGACGAGCCCCCACTCGCCTTGCTCTCGCGATCCGCTCGCCGCAAGGCGCGAGTCCTCGCTCGCCTTGCCGCAGGGCGGCGAGCTCCCGCTCGCCTCGCCGCAGGGCGGCGAGCCCCCGCTCGCCTCGCCCGCATGCTTCGCCTACACCTGAGTCTCAATTTACCCCTTCGGCGAATCCAGGGTTGTACACAATCCCCGCTCTTTGCGAGATTATCCTAAGCTCGTAAAGAGAAGTCCAACCCATGGTGTTCGCCGGTCGGTTGCTGACCTGGCAGGAATCTTCGGTGGGCCCATACCCAACGTTATAAATACCACCAATCGCTGGCGATGGGGAACTTCTCACTCCCTTCACTTTCTTTCATCGCCGACTACTGTAGCCACAAAAATGCCCCTGTCGCCAGAAGCCCAAGCTTGGCTAGATGCTGTGAGGGCGAATAGACAGTCGCTTACCGTCGAGTT
This sequence comes from Dactylorhiza incarnata, assembly GCA_033032865.1. Classification (NCBI taxonomy): domain Eukaryota; kingdom Viridiplantae; phylum Streptophyta; class Magnoliopsida; order Asparagales; family Orchidaceae; genus Dactylorhiza; species Dactylorhiza incarnata. The sequence continues at coordinate 3,993,055 of JAWHQI010000154.1, read as the reverse complement.
TGCTCCCTTGATCGGCCGGTGGGCCCCTGTTCCTTCCCCAAAGCCCAAGAAAGTGAAGATGGTCAGGCGCCACCCGGGGGAGGGTGGATCCTCTCTCCCGGATCCGCCACCCGACACCGGGCTCGCCCAGCATGCATACGAGCTGATGGTCTTTATCTCCCCTGAAACAGGTTAAAAGTCTTTTCTTGCTTGCAGAACGTCCACCTCGAGGGAGAAGCCGCTGGCGAGGGCCTGACGGGTGCTCGCCCTCAATCCCCTGAGAGGGCCGGTGTTGCGGCCACGAACACGGACCCCGCAAGCCTGCACGACTCCTCGCCACGACCTGGTGAGCTACTCGCCTTCCTCCCGACGAACGGGCTTACCTTGGCCGCTGACTCCCCTCTGCTGTCGCCTCTCGCAGACACCCTCCTCGCAACACCCAGAAAATGCAGCCCTCCACCAGGGTCGCCGGCTCTACCGGATGCGGCCATCTCCATCCCAGGATTTGGCCTTCTAGGCCAAAAGGGCCATGGCGGCTCGCTACCCGCCACCTTCCGGATCGCCAGTAACGCGCCGCATCCCCTGGCCTGGGGAAATCTGTTACGCTTACCTACACCGAGGCCTTCTAGGCTCCCGCCAGCGTCCCGACAAAGGGACCATTGCCTCGCTAGGTTGGTTAACACCTTAACGATTACTTGTACATCGCCTTCGCCAGTCTGATTTACTTTTTTGCAGGTACCCGCGAGATCTCCCCCGCCGATCCTGACTTTGGGGAAGAAGAGATGTCGCCCCCGCCTTCACCGGACAAGATCGCCGACTTCCTGGGTGACCCCCGAGATCCCGAGGTGCTGAAGAGGCAGACCACCGAGGTGCTCCAGAAATACGGCCTCATGCCGCGGGACCTCTACAACTAAACGCGGGAGGACAGGGCGTCCTCCGAGGAACGGCTCGCCGCCCTCGAGGATGACTACGCGCGACTTCTCGCAGAGCTGCGGTTGGAAGCTTGCGGCGAGGTCACCTCCCCGAGAGTGCATCTTTTGCGGGCGGAGGATCAGGTGCGCTTGCTACAGCAGGAGCTCCGCGTCGTCCGCGCTTACCACTATCCTCGCGTGCCGCCGAGCTCCGGGGTGCGAGGCCGAGGCCGATGGAGGTGGGTCCAATACTGATCCCACTCGCGCTCTCCCCCGCTCGACGACCTCTGAAAATGTATTTTATATTCCTTTAAATGCTTTTGTCAAATAACCCTGCGAACAATTTTATAATTATTAGTTTGATATTTCTTTCCCGTGATCGGGCTTTCGCCTGTATTCATTCGCTGCGTGATATTACTGCTTGTGTCACATTTGCTTGTTTTCTGACATTTTCGCACGCGATTCGCGACGGGCTCGCATTGCATGCCGCGTGATCGCTTCGCCTATGTCGAGCTCGCTTCGCTGTATTGTTGCGAACGGGTAAGGGAAAAAGGGGCCGGCTCGAAGATCGAGGCGTGTCGATATGAAAATTTGTTAACCGCACATTTGCCGCTTCAATTCCTTCCCGCCATTTTCATTTTCCTATAAGTAGGCCCCGTCCCCATCCCTAACTACCACATTTATCACTGTCTTCCGCTTCCTTCGCTCTCGAGAATTCGCACTTCTCTTTTCACGCTCGCGTTTGCTTCTTCGGGTCTCGCTCCTACGCTTGCCCGATGGGTGATGATGGTGGTGACGCCGAAGGCTGAGCCAAGTGCGTATGGACCTTCTCCGACCACTCCTTCTGCAGCTCCCTCTCCGAGAGCGAACACCACATGGTGGTCGCTCACCACATCTCGCCCAGTAGCGGGATCTTCCATTCCACCCCCCTTACGTGAGTGCCAGAGTTACTGATGATGCATAATTTGACCTAAGTTATTAATACAAAATTTTAAATATTCTAATATAAATATATAAATATTGTTAATTTTACGCATTAAATCGTATTTTTTTATAATCTTATCGTAACCACGCCTATTTTGCTATTTTGCAGAATTCCGGGACAGTTGCATTATCAATTCTAAAGAACACGTCTTCAGTTAGGACGTGCCAATCTAAATATCGAGTGCAGTCATGTTACCGTGTTACTGAACCATATTCAAGAAGAGAATGAAGCCCCAATGATCCGATGAGATATTTTCTGCTAGGTATGAAAGAGGCTAGCCACCTTTGACTATGAATTCAACATGTGTTCTTGAAGGAAGCTTCTTGGAAAGAGAGAAATCTAGCCAACTTTGATCATGCTTTTCAAGAAGCATGTGTCTCTTGATAAATGTGAAAAGAAGTAGCCGTCATTGACCTTTAAACCAACATGTTTTATTTGACCAAGGGAAGCTTCATGGAAGCTTCATCCTCATGCCATCTACAATCTCTACATCTTTGGTTTTGACCCTATAAATAGACATGAAGAAAGAATGGTTTCATCATCCTTCCTCTTTCATTTGAGCCTTCTAGAGAGCTGTTGAGAGTTTATGCTTAGAGTATTTTAGCTTAATGTTTTCATGCTTTAATGTTCTTGCAATCTTTTTTTATCGTACTTGTAATTTTTTTGCAAACTCGCTTTGTAATATCTTAATGCTCTTTTGGTAACTCCTTTTCAATAAGAAATAAAATAGTTTGCTTTTCCTTTTCTCTCTCTCTGTCTTATTACGCATATTCTTAACATGATTTTCATTTCCTACATTATTATGAGTAACTAAACTTTGTTTAGTGCTTGATCAAGATGATCCGAGGAATGAAATAATCTTCTCTTCTTAATTTAATTTCTTTTTCTCTTTTAACGAATGCTTAGGATTTACTCTTGATTAATATTTAGTGAGGTCATATTATCGATATATGATTCTCACTTTTGTTTCCGTATTCTAGTAGCCGAAAGGATCGTGTGTACGGATCGATCACTCACGGGTAAAGGGAGTTGAATGCAATCCTTGAAAGAGGACGACGTAAATCTACTGGATTGGAGTCAAATCCAATAGCGGGGTTCACCACGTAAAGCGAGCTTTAGGGGTTTCGATTGGAGAACGAAAGTTCGGTCGATCAACCTAAACTCAGTTGGGCGTAGCCTTGAAAGAGATGCGTTCATGTTTCGGGAATCTCCACGGTCCAAGTATTTTCGTTAAAGTGATTTAGAAATTTATTTATTTTTATTTTGATCGTTCATTCCGAGGTGAGTCGAGATCGAGTACTAGTCTTTTTTATATAGTCTAAACCACCTCTTTTTAATCATAATATCTCTTTTTGCAAAAACAACTCAAAATCTATTTGATAGGATAATAACGGGTTCTTTGAAGTAGAAGTATTCGACGTGCCCTGATTCTAATACGCCTTGATATTTCATATCCTATACTATAATCAATAAGCTACACTTGCCTTTATCGAGCATAGAATCAGAGAAAATCATTTCTTTTATAAAACCAAACAATTTCTCTATCAGTTACCCCCCCGGCCTCGCGCTTGCCACCTTGGCCGCAACCGCTTGCCGGGATCTCCCCAGCACTTCCGCCCCCTCCAGCAAGAAGCGGCCTGAACCAACGAGCCGTGGGGCGCCTTCCTCATAGTTGGCGCCTAAGAAGAAGAAACCCTCAACCTCTGATAGGGGAAAACAGGTCCTCGTGGACTTGCCGGTCGAGAGGCCCTCGGTGAGCCTGCTCGCGGATAAGGAGACCGGCGAGCACGCTAGAGAGGTCGCCGACACCTTGGGTTTGCCCGCGCCGGTGGGCCATCACAACTTTGGTCTCGGCGAGAAGCACTGAGACGAGGTCGGCAAGCCCCTGCTGCACTGGGATCGGGAGGCCAACAGGGCCTCCATGTCAACCCTCCTCCCCTCCTGGCTGGAGCAGGAGACCGCGAGCGGCCAGGCCTTTGACCTCTCTTTTGGGCTTTATGGCCGGGAGGACGCCGCGATCTTTGATGACGAGTCGACCCGGTCGCTCGCCCATGAGAGCGCGCAAGCCCAACTACGCGCCCTGGAGCTCGCACATATGACGGGTCGGCATTGCTTTCAGCTCGAAAGACATCATGGGGAGCTCGGACGCGAGCTAAAGGCTGCTACAGATTAGGTCGCAAGCCTTAAGGAGAAGCTGAACATCTCCGACGGCCTCCTCGCCGGTCTTCAGGGCGGGATGGTATGTTGTTGAAGAACTCGCTCTCCCTCATTGCTGCCACTTTTTCTGACTAACTAACTTCCCTTCTTCCTCGCAGGATGCCGAGGCCGCCGATCAGCTTCGTGCCCACACCTCTGACTTGGAGAAAGAGAACGCCGGATTGAAGGCCCAAATCAGCGAGCTGACCCGGGCCTCCCTTCCACCGCCTCCTCACGGGGGCAAGATTCAGACGTACTCGCGCCTCGACATTGAGGAGATGATGCAGCAGAATGCGATCGCGACGGCTAAGCACATCTTTCTCACCCTGCAGGAGGCATGCCTTTTGGCCGACGAGGCAGCGCGGCTCACCGTCAAGGAGGTGGTTCCGGAGCTCTTCCTTCCGCTACCCGAGTCTGACGATGAAGCTCCATCCGACGACGAGGGCGAGCAGTCTGGAGGACATCCCTAGGCCCTGTATTTTTCTTTTTTGTTTCGCTGTATTTTTTTTGGCTAGCGCGAGATCGCCGCGACTTTTGTATGCATATATTTATGGAATAAAATGGAAAATTTTGTTTAGTTTATCTCTTGCATTCTTGTCATTTCTATTTATGCTCGCGTCGCCGTACCGCACTCGTGCATCTTTCACACGTCGGTACTCGCTAAGTCCACACTCGCCTACCCCAATCGGCAGTTCACGAGTGTCGCTACTCCTTCGCCGTCTCGCATACCCCTATGACAACGATTTCCTCGACCGTCTATCGCATCTCGTTCCCGTGAGCATTCGACTCGCTCATCTGGGTATACCGCCAAGTTGCGTTGCTTAGGTTCTGCGAGTGGAGTCCTCCTCCGCGGGAGGCCTTGTATCGCCGATTCGTTCTGCCAATAGCTCGCGAGGCGAGCTCCGTTTCGCCTCGCCCTTTGAACGGTTTGTCGTCCCTGCTGGCTAGCGGGAGCCCGGCAGCGGAATCCTCCGGGTCAATCTTGCACAACCTTTTCTTGCCAGCCTCTCCAGAGATCGACCTGACCCACCGGCTAATGAGAGCCCAACAACAGAATCATCTGGGGCAATCCAACACAACCTTTGCTTTGCCAGCTTCTCCAGAGATCGACCTGACCCACCGGTTAATGAGAGCCCGGCAGCGGAATCATCCGGGGCAATCCAGCATGACCTTTCCTTTGCCAGCCTCTCCAGAGATCAACCTGACCCACCAGCTAATGAGAGCCCGACAACGGAATCATCCGGGGCAATCCAACACAACCTTTCCTTTGCCAGCCTCTCCAGAGATCGACCTGACCCCCCGATTAATGAGAGCCCGACAGCGGAATCATCCGGGGCAATCTAGCACAACCTTTCCTTTGCCAGCTTCTCCAGAGATCGACCCGACCCATCGGCTAATGAGAGCCCGACAGCGGAATCATCCGGGGCAATTCAGCACAACCTTTCCTTTGCCAGCCTCTCCAGAGATCGACCTGACCCACCGGCTAATGAGAGCCCGGCAGCGGAATCATCCGGGGCAATCCAACACAACCTTTCCTTTGCCAGTCTCTCCAAAGATCGACCTGACCCACCGGCTAATGAGAGACCGACAGCGGAATCATCTGAGGCAATCCAACACAACCTTTCCTTTGTCACCCTCTCCAGAGATCGACCTGACCCACCGACTAATGAGAGCTCGACAGCGCAATCATCCGGGGCAATCCAACACAACCTATCCTTTACCAGCATCTCCAGAGATCGACCTGACCCACCGGCTAATGAGAGCCCGACATCGGAATCATCAAAGGCAATCCAACACAACCTTTCCTTTGTCAGCCTCTCCAGAGATCGACCTGACCCACCGGCTAATGAGAGCCCGACAGCGGAATCATCCGGGGCAATCCAGCACAACCTTTCCTTGCCAGCCTCTCCAGAGATCGACTTGACCCACCGGCTAATGAGAGCCCGGCAGCGGAAATATCCAGGGCAATCCAGCATTCATGCACATCAGATGGACCTGTAACAGAAAAGACGTAACAATATCAATCGATACAAATTTATCACATCATAACAGTTCAAGGGTAGAAACGTTTTAAGTCGTCTCCGCTTCAAGCTCGGCTGAGGGGTATCCTTTCCACATCCCGGAGGTGGTACCCCCGACTTGAGTGCTTCCTCTACAATGTAAGGTCCTTCCCAGTTGGGATTGAGCTTTCCGACCGCGGCTCCCCTCCCCGCTGCGTAAACCTTCTTTAGGACCAAATCCCCCTTCTCAAACTGCTTCACTCGGATGTGTTTGTCAAAGTATCGAGCCATCCGTTGCTTGACCTCTTCTTACCGAACGGTTGCTAGGTCCCAGAGCTCTTCTACCAAGTCCAATGATAATCTTTGCTCTTCCTCATTCTCCACTAGCCATTCCTCGCTTCCTTCACTTGCTGCGACCACCCGGGGCGACTTTACCTCGAACTCGATTGGGAGCACGACTTCGGATCCGTGGGAGAGCTTGAATGAGGTTTCCCATGTGGCTGTATTCAGCGTGGTTCTCAAGACCCACAGGACTGAGGGGAGCTGTTCCACCCAACTACCCCTCAGGTTCTCGACCTTCTTCTTTAACAAGTTTACAATGATTTTGTTTGCCACCTCCACCTGCCCATTGCTCCTAGGGTGGTGGACCGACGCAAAGCGAAGATCTATACCCAGCTGACCGCAGAAGCTGACGAACTCGTCGCTGGCAAACTGCGGCCCATTGTCTGTGACGATGGCTAATGGGAGCCCATGTCGACAGACTATTTCCCCCATACAAAATTTCTTACAACTTGAGATGTTACCTTAGCCAGCGTCTTCACTTCCAACCATTTGGAGAAGTAATTGATCATTACTAGCAAGAACTTTCTTTGGCCACTAGCTTGGGGAAAAGAGCCTACCAAGTCTAGCCCCCAATATCGCGAATGACCATGGAGCTGTGATGGTCCGGAGCCTCTGGGCTGCAGGAGTTGGAGAGGAGCATATAGCTGGCACTTGGAGCATTTCTTTGCGAATTCTGCCGCATCCTTGCTGAGGGTGGGCCAAAAGTAGCCTTATCTCAGCACCCTTCCTTCCAGGGTCCTGCTCCCAGAATGGCTGCCACATTCTCCGGAGTGGATCTCCTCCAGGACCCTCGGGGCCTCCTCTTCTGACACACAACGGGCTAGGAGTTCCGTGAGTCTTTCGGTACAATCCTCCTGCATGCAAAGAATAGTATGCTGACTTATCTACGTCCCCTCCTGGGAACTACCCCGACGTCAGGAAGATGATGAAGGGTCCATCCACGATGCTCACTAGTCCACCTCCATCAACTCACCTTCCTCAATAGATGGTCGGAAGAGTTCTGACACCGCTCCTCCTGCCCTGGGACCGAACTTGGCCAGGAGGTCTGCCGGGGTGCTCTCCTCCCTCGGCACATGCTGAATTGAGAAGGTATGAAACTTCTCGATGAGCTCCCCGACCTTCTCTAGATATCGTTGGAGAGTCGGCTCCTTCACCTTGAACTCTCCTTTGATTTGGCAAGCCACCACCATGGAGTCCGTTGAGACCTCCACGTCCTGCACCCCCAATTCTTTGGCCAGACGGAGTCCTGCGATCACGGCCTCGTACTCGGCCTGGTTGTTGGTAAGTGGGAAATGTATGTTGATTGCCTGCTCGATCCTCGTTCCCTGGGGGCTCACCAGGATCACTCCCCCAAAGGAATGCTTTCCCAATGCTCCGTCGACCAGCATCTTCCATGCCACTGAGTGGGGTGGCTCGAGCTCTTCTACTTCGGTCACGTAATCAACCAAGAAGTCTGCCACCGCTTGCGCCTTTATTGATAGTCAGGGAACGAACGAGATGTCAAACTCGCTCAACTCCACCGACCATTTGGCCAACCTTCCTGAGTGCTCTACCCCCTCCATGATGTTGCGAAGGGGATGGTCGGTCACCACCTTAATGGAGTGTGCTTGGAAGTAAGGCCGGAGCTTCCGGGCCGACATCACCAGGGCGAAGGCTAGCTTCTCTAGGATGGGGTATCTGAGTTCCGCCTTCCTCAACACTCTGCTGACGTAGTAGACTGAGAGTTGTCTTCTCCCCTCCTCCCGGACCAAAACAGAACTCACCGCCTCGGCCCCTACCCCTAGGTATAGGGACAGGTCCTCCCCCTGCCTCGGTCCCTGGAGCAACGGGTCCGGGTTAGTTGCTCCTTCAATGCCTGGAATGCCCCCTCGCACTCGGGGGTCCATTCGAACTTTTGGTTCCCTCATAGCACCTTGAAGAAAGCTGAGCATTTTTTCCCCGCCCTTGAGAGAAATCTGCTTAACCCGGTCAACTTCCTTGTAAGGCGCTGGACCTCCTTTGCGTTCTTCGGCGATCCTAGCTCCAAGATTGCTTTTACCATGTCGGAATTAGGTTCTACCTCGACAGGGGTGAGCAAGTGACCCAAGAACTTTCCCCTGCTGGCCCCGAAAACACATTTCTGCGGGTTGACTCTCATTTTGAATTTCCTCAAGGTACCGAAGGTCTCCTCCAGGTCCCGGAGGTGGGACTCGATGTCCCGACTCTTGATCATGAGGTCATCTACGTAGACCTTCGGGTTTCTCTCCTTCTGCTCACGGAAGACCCTGTCCATCATCCGCTGGCATGTTGCTCTTGCATTCTTCAACCCAAAGGACATCATCTTGTAGCAATAACACCCATCCCCTGTGATGAAGGAGACGTCCTTGACGACGGGAGGGTGCATGCGGATCTGGCGGTAACATGAAAAAGCATCTAGGAAACTCATTAGAGAAAAACCGACGGCTGAGTCAACCAGTGCGTCGATTCGAGGCAAGGGATAACAATCCTTAGGACATGATTTATTCAATAGTGAAAAGTCTACACACATCCTCCACCGCCCTTCCCCCTTATTTACCATTACCACATTGGAGACCCAGCCTGAATATTGGATCTCTGATACAAACCCGGCTTTGAAGAGCTTGTCCACCTCCTCCCGGATGGGCTCCACTAGCTTGTCGGCGATGGACCTCTTCTTTTGCCGGATGGGGCGAGTGCCGGGGTCAAGGTTGAGGCGGTGGCAAGCCACATTCGCATCAATCCTCGGCATCTCCGCCGCGCTCCAGCGAAGACGTCCATGTTCTCCTGGACGCAGACTAGGATCCTTCCCTGGTCCTCGTGGCTGAGCTCTCCACTGATCTTCACCTTCTCTATCACCCCCGCCCGGGAGACGACCTCTAGCTCCACCACCTCTTCCACGACCTCCAGCCTATACTGCTCCCCCCAATCACCTTCCTTCCTTCCTCCGCAAGCGAGTGCTTCGATTTCTTCTTCGTCCGTCCTCTCCTCCCCCTGAACTTCCAACAACTCGTTTGCCCCTTCTTCCTGGGCTCGAACCTCTTCTCCCCTTTCCTCTTCCATCTCCTCCGCCTCGGGCTCTTCCTCGACTCCTTCCGATACATCCTGCCTCTCCATCTCTTCCGCCTTTGCTTTCCAGGTGATGGTGCTGACCGCGGTAACGTAGCATTGCCTTGCTACCTTTGGGTCTCCCCTCACCCGGATCTGGACTCCGCCCACGTTGAAATTGAGGCATTGGTGGAATGAGGAGGGGACACATCAGAATGCACTGATGATGGGCCGTCCGAAGATGGCGTTGTAGTTGCTTGGAGCATCAACGATGACGAACTGGCAGTTGCGGGACTGTCCCCCCAAGGTTACATGGAGCCCCACTCCTCCTTCCTTTCTCCTGAGAATCCAAACAGTGGTCCGTCCGAGGCTAGCACCCTCCTCGCCTTCACCTTCATCTCGTCGAACGCCTTCTTGAAGATGACGTTGACCGAGCTCCCGTTGTCGGCGAGGATCCGGGAGACGGTGAAGTTCTCGATGGCCGTCTGGATCACCAGCGCATCGTAGAACGGGTCCTCATGGTCAGGCATATCCTTCCGAGAGAAGGTAATCTTCTCTTCTGGGGGTGGGGTTTGAGAAGTCGAAGCCACGCTCCGACGATACATGGTGTGGAGGCTCGCCTTTCGGGTCGCCCCGATCTCCACTCCCCCATGGATCACCCCGATCCCTCCTCGACTCTCCACGTCAGCTCTGTCTACGCACCTATCCTCCTCCTCCGCTGCTCCGGTCACCTCTTGTATTCTCACTGGCTGCTGTTGCTCCCTCGGGCCTCTCGCCCTCCTGATTTCCGAGAACTCCGGGCAGGTGGCCGCTGCGTGACCCTCCTCTTGATGGAAGTCACAATATGCCAACGTCATCCCCCCTCTCTCGGCCTCCGCGGCTCGGTTCCTTCTCCTAGCTCCAGCTCCTCCACCTCCTCCTACTCCTATTCTCCTTCCTCTTCCCCGGCCGATCGCCATGGCTTGCTGAGGCGGGGGAGGGAGTGACCTCGGGCCCTGCCTCCACCCTGGGTGGTTGGGTCTCCCTTGACCTCCCTGGAAGTTGCCCCCTCCTTGGGCAAACCCTCTTCCTGGGCCTTGCATGCCCCCTCCCTGTTGCCTCCACCCCAACTCCGGGGCCCTCGACTCGTCTCTCCTCCTGACTTCCTGTTGCCTTGCCTCGGTTTCACTCAACTTTGCCAACCTCCTCGTGAACTCTGGGTTGACCGCCTCTCCTTCGATCTGCTCCGCCGCCCTCTCCATCAGTTCTTCAAAGGACAGGTGGGCTTCCGCTTCAGATTCATCTTGAAGAACCCCTCTCGCAGCCCTACCGTGAAGGCAAGCTGGAGGGTGAACCCGGGTACCTCCTGGATGAGCAGGACCTCCTCCCGAAATCTGTCCACGTAGTGGGCCAGCGACTCCCCTGTCCCTTGCTTGATCTTGAAGAGCGCCTCTGCATCCTTCTTCCTTTTCTTTGATGTCGAGAAGTGCTGCTGGAAACTCTGACGCAGATCCTCAAACCCATAGATCGACCCTACGTGGAGCTGGTGAAACCAATCCCGCGCCTTCTCCTTCAAGGTGATGGCGAATAGTCGGCACTTGAAAGCATCCGACATAGGCCGGATGGAGACCGTGTCCTCAAACCATTGCAGGTGTTGGACTGGGTCCTCTTTGCCGGTGTAGTAGACCATATCCGGCTCCCTGAACCCGTCCGGGACTGGTGCGGAAAGCACCAACTCGCAAAACGAGCTTCCTCCGCTCGCCGCTCTCTCTTGCTCCACTCACCCCACGAGCTCGCTGATCGGGCCGCACTCGACGGGCTGGGGAAAAGCTCTCGCCCGACAAGGTCTCGCCCCGACGCCTCGCCAGCCTTCTCCTTGCCGGACCTCTGCCCCGGGGCATTCTCGCCTACCCCCAGCGGCGGGACGACCTGGGCCGCGAGGGTTGAGAATTCGCCTCGCGCCGCGGCGAAGGCGAGGTTGATCGTGTCTCTAACACTTCTCTTCGGAAGTCCGCCAACATCCCAACTGTTGCCGGCGAGCCGCCGTAGCCGGCACCTTGCTCATCCTCTCCAGCCATGTTACTTCCCTGTGATTTTCTTGTACCAGCCGCTTTCCACGCTCACCGCACCAAAAATTTTGGAACCGAGAATCGGCCCAACGAGGAATTCAGACCCCTAAGAGGGGGCAACTAACATTTACTTGTTCCGAAGAAGAACTTGACCGAAGATTCGAAACTAAACACCGACCCTTGGCTGCAGCGCGGAGGTCCCCACCACACACCCGAAAGATCTTAGAGCGCTTCCCCTCCCAAGCCAAAGCTGAAGCTGGGCACCTTGGAGAGCCTTAGGAGCTTACGAAAGTCCTGAGGAGTAAGAAGCCAAAGAATCTGGAATCCTCTCCAAAGGTGCCCTTCATGGTATATATATAGTTTTCTCAACTGGGTCTGCTAATAGCGTAACTCCGCATTTTGGTTTTGTTAAATGCACCCCAAAATGGTCTGCCAACAACCAAACTCCGCTGTTTGAAATGGCTATAGGCAGAGGACCTGAATAAATAGGAATTAAATATTGCACCCAAAACCCGGTTCGCCTCGCAAGAGAAGCGAGAGACGGTGGAGGCCCGTTCTCGCTCACTGGTCAGTCCTCGACTGACCCTCGCCCTGCCCCAACCTTGTGACCTAGGCGAGCGCGGACCTATTCACGATCCGCTCGTTGCAAGGCGACGAGCCCCCGCTCGCCTCGCCCTCATGATCCGCTCGCCGCAAGGCGCGAGTCCTCGCTCGTCTTGCGAGCCCCCGCTCGCCTCGCTGTTGGGCGGCGAGCCCCCGCTCAACTCGCTCGCATGCTTCGCCTACACCTGAGTCTCAATTTACCCATTCGGCGAACCCAAGGTTGTACATCGGGGAAAAGTGATTGAGGGTGTGAATGTGGGTGTAGGCGTGTGCATACTTGGTGGAATGTGGAAATAGAAGATAGATGAGTTGTCACGATCAAGCAAGGATGGACAGCTGGGGTGGGGACAAAAAAAAGAGAGGGAGGATATGGAAAAGTTGCATCCAAGCTAAAAAATGCCATTGGTTATCTTGTCAGGTAGTTGGAGTAGGGTGTAAAGGTTAGGATAAGACAAAGGCAGAAAGTGTGTGATAGAGGTGGCAGATAGGAAATGATTAGGTGTGTTATCCAGGACAGGGTGATTGAGGGGCGACAGTGTAAAGAAACGCGTGAGGTGTATGGTACTATGCTCGAGAATGGATGGTTGGGCAGTCGATCAGAAGGGAACGTTGGATGGTGTCGGAAACAGAGAGGTAGAAGTGGACTGGGAAGAGTGGCGAGGGGCTGGGAAAAGCTGTCGAAGCAGGGCGAGGTAGAGAAGAAGAGGGGAAGCCGAACGGTGAGGACGGTATACGTATAGGGTTTGAGGGTAGAATCGAGAGCTCGGGGGGGGGGGGGGGGGGGGATGGACGCATTGTTTTAAATGTCCTCCGACATGTCCGACATATCTCCCGATATGTCATTTTAAGGGCAAAACGATATGTTTTTCTAAAAAAATAGATTATGTCATTTTGTATAATATAGGCCAACATGTCCGATTTTTTTCGATATATCGGTCGATACAGCTTTTAAATATATCCCCCGCTATTTTATTTTATGTTATATTAACAGACTAGCAACAGATGTTTAAATGATCTATATATATTATATTATGTATGTTTAAATCGATTAGACTTATTGTTTCGATTTTTTTTAACGTTTTATTCCTACAACCAATTTTGTATAATTGTTTCACAATTTTTTTATTTCATATTATAAAAAATATGAAAACATTTAATACATTTATTAGTTGATTGCTTGCATGTCATTAATATAAATTTATAAGTTTGAAAAGACTTATAATCAATTAAAGATTTTTTACTTTTAAATCTTCTTTATTTGCAATAAACTTATTGTTATCAAAATAAAATTATTGTATACTATTAAATATATTTTACAATGTATCATTCTGTATTTGTTAATAATATTTTACCTTAAATACTATTCTATTTTATTTCGTAATATAAATGACTTATTTTTTATTTATTTGTTATATTATTTTTCTACTTTTATAACATATAATCATAGTTAGTATATATAAAAATAAAACAATTATTTATAAGACATGAAAATCCGATATTTTAAAGTATCCCCGACATGTCTCCGACTTCCGACATCCGACATTTAAAAACTCAATCTGATATGTCGTCTGTTGATGCCAGGAAAATCCTAACCTCAAAATTCGGACCGATGCAGCCGGAGGCTACTCGCCCAGCAGTCCGACGAGATGACCTGGCTGGCGACTACTGAAGAGCTAGAGGAGCAACACACAGGACCCCAGGTGCTTTTCAGGGAGGTCCCACCACGTACCCAGAAGCTCAAGAGAGTCTTCCCCTCCGAAACCAAAGTGGCCGAGCTTGGTACAGGGAAGGCACCGACTTGGCTGAAAGCAAGGGTGACGGGCTCGAGAGTTCGGGAATCGGGGTCCAAAAGCTCAAGTCCAGGTGCCAATCCAAGTACCCCTGGGGTCCTATTTATAGGAAAACCAAAGGGTGGGGGGGGGGGGGGGGGGGGTTATAGCCCAGCCCCCAACCTGGCGACTATGGGTTACTCGGCGAGTATCATGCCATAGTCGCCCATCTGGCGAGTATTGGGTGCTGCTCGCACACGCCGGGCCAATAATCGCCAGGTCTTCTGCTCCACACTCGCCAACCTGGCGAGTATTGCCTGCATACTCGCCGAGGTCTTCTCTACTTCTGCCTTGAACTGCCGGACTCTGTGTTGACCTCTTTGACTTTGACTTCTGCCTACGTGGCCTCGGGGGGGGGGGGGGGGGGTCCACCCTCGGAGAATGAGGGTTGTACACAATCCCCGCTCTTTGCGAGTAACGCAGTTGCTCGGAAAGAATCATCCAACCTTCATTCGACGAGCTCTCCTGCCGGCGACTATCGGCTTATATTCGCCCTCTCGCTGGCCGACGTTCGAACTCTATAAATAGAGGGGCAGGGGTCTCTGATGGCACGTCTTTTCTGAAATCGCTCAAGATGGTGCGCGACTATGCTGCCGAGGCTAAGGCGGCTATGGCTGGTCTTGTAGGCCTATTTGATGGCTCTTCGCTCCCTCCTCGCCCGGATCTCGCATCTGGCGACCTTCCCTCTTCCAAGAAGAGGAAGAGGCTTGCCCAGAAGAAAAAGAAGCAGGAGAAGAAGAAAGCCGTTGAGGGTGAGGTCGCCGCTCCTCCGTGCGACCAACACCAGCAGCTGCTGGACGACCTGGGGCTCTCTAATGAGGGCGACTCGCCGGCCGCTGATCCTCCTGCTCCAAATGTCGCCGAGGAAGCGAGCATGCCCGGGACCTCGACCCAGAATCAACCGGAGGATCTCGCTCCTGCGCGAGGTGGGAGCTACCTACTCGCCACCTTCTTTGATTGACCTCGACTTGGGCCGAGATGCTGAATATTTCTTTTATGCTTCGCAGATTCGTCCACCATTGGAGCTCAGGAGGAGCCTCTGGCCGTGCCTCCGCTGAGGTCGTCGCCTATGGTCTCGCCTCGGGGTGGAGGTCGCTCAGGGCGAGTTCTCCACAGCTCCTTGCTGGAGAAGAGGCCGATGAGCGGGCAACATGATCTATTGGCGAGCATCGTGCCTCCGCCTCTTCAGTCCATGGGAACGGCGAGTTGTTCGCAGCTGCCCGCAGGTGGGCTTCCGCCACCTCCTCCGTTCCCTCCTTCTGCTACTCCTCAGGGCGATCAGCGCCCTTCGACCTCTACTGCACCTTCGACTCATCAGGGCGAGTCCTCGCGCCGTGGCGGGACTGGAGCCTTCGCCGCCGATCAAGGGCTCATCGCCTCCTGGCGACAAGTCTATGGGCGAGTACACCCCATCCCCGCGAGCAGAGGTCCCCGCACCTCCCTGTGTGGAAGCCGTCGCCTTCACCACCACGGGAAGAAGCTCACGCGGCATAACCTGGACTGCTGCAACAAGAGGAGTGATAATTCCGGTTAGTCGCCAAAGTTGAAGACGAAGAGCGAGTATTGCGAATACTCGCGCAGTAGATTACCTTCGCCTGCGAAAACCTCAGCGAGTTCATCCACTCGCCTCCTCCAGAATACCACATCAAGGCGGCGATTCTTGAAGGATTCGAGCAGTTTCTCGCCACCCTCGTTCAGGAAGGAAACCCCGAAGACGCTCTCCGGCGGCTGGAAGGACCTTTCGGGGATCGCTTGGAAGTCGCCAGCGATGACGACTAGTCGCTCTCCCCAGCGGTGGTTCTTCTTCGCGGTGCCGACCAGCGTGCAGACGTGGCTGCAGAGGAAGACGATGCCCTCGCCAGTCGCCATAAAGTGGAATATCCGCCTAAAGACCGACAGGTCGAAGGCTATTCCCTGGTCGCGCAGGTAGCACAGATATCCCACAATCATCGCCACCCCATTAGGGTTGATCTGGGCAGGGACTATCCCAAAGTAACGGAGTATCTGGGAGAACTCCGTCCACAGTGGTAGTCGCAAGCCCACCTCGAAATGGCGAGTAGGGAATACCCGCTCATTGGTCAAGAAGGTGTTTAGTCGCTCGCCCTGGCGAGGAAGCCTAGCGACAAACCCTGGCGGGAGGTACTTCGCCTTGATGACCTCCAAATCCTTCTCAGTCGTGACAGACTTCTTGAAGGTGGTCGCCGCAAAGTTCCTGGCGTGATTGGCACGCCGGATGGTCGCCTCGTCGGTCATCTTGGAGGAAAGGAGGAAAGAGAGGCGAGTATCAAAGAAGACAAGAAGAGAAGAGAAGACAGAAGATACTCGCGCGAGAGTTAGAAAATCGCCAAAGCGTAATTAAGACTCCCCCCCCCCCCCCCCCCCCCCCCCCCCCCCCCCCCCCCCCCCTATTTATAGTGGTCGGATAACTTGGCTTATCGAGCACGACGTCGCGATCAGGAATAAGGGGGTGGCGAGTATTAAGTTGAAGTCGCCAGCTCAACAACGCGCGTCAGCAGGAAGTCGACCTCCAAGGCGAGAAGACCTGCAAGAAAGAAACATGAACGAAGCTCGCCATGCATAGGCGACGGGCGGACAATACTCGCCAAAGTTAAAGAAGATAGAAAATTTTGACAAAAATCCATCACAGAAGAAGAAAGCAGAGCAAGTAATAAAAGGCGAGTTTTCTAGTACTCGCCGAAAAATATTACACCAATAAAGAAATAGTTCAGAGTTACAGGAATGCTCGCCAAGGGCGACTTAGCACAGAAAGAAGAGGAGTAAAAAAGGACAACATCTAGGGAGGCGCCTGAAGATTCGCCTGAAAATCCGGAGGCTGAGGATGTCGCCCAACGAAGCCCATGCTGCGAGCACGCTTGAAGTGCTCAAAGGCCAGAGACATCGCGTCCTCACCCTGCCACAGTTGGTCTTCGATCCTCGCCAGCCGACCGACCGAGCCCATGCTCGCACGCATCCCCACCAACTCGTCATGATGCAGCTGCTGGCGATGCTCGATCCTCGCAACTCTACGCTCCAGATCGCTGACAGTATGCAGGCGAGATTCTGCACCAGCCAGGCGAGTATCGAACTCCTCCAGCCGTGATACTCGCACCTCCAGCTCGGTCAAACGACGATGAGCGTCAGTGCTCGCCAGGCGCTCAACTCGCGATTCAACCTCGGACAGGCGGCGATGAGGCTCGCAGATCGCCAAGCGCTCCAGCTTGGACTCCAGCTCCAGGATCACGCGAGTAGCCCTCTCCTGGTACTCGCGAGAAGGAAGCCCGACCGCGTCGATCAAAGCTCCTATGGGAGTATGAGCGCGAGCTGCGAAAAAGGTTTGAGTGTTAGAAATTAGATGACGAAAACAACGAAGTAAAGACAATGGCGACTATTGAAGACGGCGACTAAAAACCTGGCCGAGGACTGCGAGAATGACGGCGAGGAGAGACCCTTGCCCGGCGAGGAGATGTGCTGCGATGATGGTCGCCTCGCCGCGAAGAGCCACCAATTGCCGGATCCCGGCTGGGAGGCGCGTTCCCCCGACCGCGATTATCGACTGGTCGTCCTCCTCCCCTTGCAGGAAAAAAGCCCGAGGAGCCCCCAGTCCCGCCACGGCGCGAGGACTCGCCCTGATGAGTCGAAGGTGCAGTAGAGGTCGAAGGGCGCTGATCGCCCTGAGGAGTAGCAGAAGGAGGGCACGGAGGAGGTGGCGGAAGCCCACCTGCGGGCAGCTGCGAACAACTCGCCGTTCCCATGGACTGAAGAGGCGGAGGAGGCGGAGGCACGATGCTCGCCAATAGATCATGTTGCCCGCTCATCGGCCTCTTTTCCAGCAAGGAGCTGTGGAGAACTCGCCCTGAGCGACCTCCACCCCGAGGCGAGACCATAGGCGACGACCTCAGCGGAGGCACGGCCAGAGGCTCCTCCTGAGCTCCAATGGTGGACGAATCTGCGAAGCATAAAAGAAATATTCAGCATCTCGGCCCAAGTCGAGGTCAATCAAAGAAGGTGACGAGTAGGTAGCTCCCACCTTGCGCAGGAGCGAGATCCTCCGGTTGATTCTGGGTCGAGGTCCCGGGCATGCTCGCTTCCTCGGCGACATTTGGAGCAGGAGGATCAGCGGCCGGCGAGTCGCCCTCATTAGAGAGCCCCAGGTCGTCCAACAGCTGCTGGTGTTGGTCGCACGGAGGAGCGACGACCTCACCCTCAACGGCTTTCTTCTTCTCCTGCTTCTTTTTCTTCTGGGCAAGCCTCTTCCTCTTCTTGGAAGAGGGAAGGTCGCCAGATGCGAGATCCGGGCGAGGAGGGAGCGAAGAGCCATCAAATAGGCCTACAAGACCAGCCATAGCCGCCTTAGCCTCGGCAGCATAATCGCGCACCATCTTGAGCGAGTTCAGAAAAGACGTGCCATCAGAGACCCCTGCCCCTCTATTTATAGAGTTCGAACGTCGGCCAGCGAGAGGGCGAATATAAGCCGATAGTCGCCGGCAGGAGAGCTCGTCGAATGAAGGTTGGATGATTCTTTCCGAGCAACTGCGTTACTCGCAAAGAGCGGGGATTGTGTACAACCCTCATTCTCCGAGGGTGGACCCCCCCCCCCCCCCGAGGCCACGTAGGCAGAAGTCAAAGTCAAAGAGGTCAACACAGAGCCCGGCAGTTCAAGGCAGAAGTAGAGAAGACCTCGGCGAGTATGCAGGCAATACTCGCCAGGTTGGCGAGTGTGGAGCAGAAGACCTGGCGATTATTGGCCCGGCGTGTGCGAGCGTGTGCGAGCAGCACCCAATACTCGCCAGATGGGCGACTATGGCATGATACTCGCCGAGTAACCCATAGTCCCCAGGTTGGGGGCTGGGCTATAAAACCCCCCCACCATTTGGTTTTCCTATAAATAGGACCCCAGGGGTACTTGGATTGGCACCTGGACTTGAGCTTTTGGACCCCGATTCCCGAACTCTCGAGCCCGTCACCCTTGCTTTCAGCCAAGTCGGTGCCTTCCCTGTACCAAGCTCGGCCACTTTGGTTTCGGAGGGGAAGACTCTCTTGAGCTTCTGGGTACGTGGTGGGACCTCCCTGCCAAGCACCTGGGGTCCTGTGTGTTGCTCCTCTAGCTCTTCAGTAGTCGCCAGCCAGGTCATCTCGTCGGACTGCTGGGCGAGTAGTCTCCGGCTGCATCGGTCCGAATTTTGAGGTCAGGATTTTCCTGGCATCAACACTTTGGTGCGGTGAGCGTGGATGACGATGGTGGCGATGATGGTCCCACCACGTATCCAGAAGCTCAAGAGAGTCTTCCCCTCCGAAACCAAAGTGGCCGAGCTTGGTACAGGGAAGACACCGACTTGGCTGAAAGCAAGGGTGACGGGCTCGAGAGTTCGGGAATCGGGGTCCAAAAGCTCAAGTCCAGGTGCCAATCCAAGTACCCCTGGGGTCCTATTTATAGGAAAACCAAATGGTGGGGGGGTTTTATAGCCCAGCCCCCAACCTGGGGACTATGGGTTACTCGGCGAGTATCATGCCATAGTCGCCCATCTGGCGAGTATTGGGTGCTGCTCGCACACGCTCGCACACGCCGGGCCAATAATCGCCAGGTCTTCTGCTCCACACTCGCCAACCTGGCGAGTATTGCGTGCATACTCGCCGAGGTCTTCTCTACTTCTGCCTTGAACTGCCGGGCTCTGTGTTGACCTCTTTGACATTGACTTCTTCTTACGTGGCCTCGGGGGGGGGGGGGGGGGGGGTCCACCCTCGGAGAATGAGGGTTGTACACAATCCCCGCTCTTTGCGAGTAACGCAGTTGCTCGGAAAGAATCATCCAACCTTCTTTCGACGAGCTCTCCTGCCGGCGACTATCGGCTTATATTCGTCCTCTCGCTGGCCGACGTTCGAACTCTATAAATAGAGGGGCAGGGGTCTCTGATGGCACGTCTTTTCTGAACTCGCTCAAGATGGTGCGCGACTATGCTGCCGAGGCTAAGGCGGCTATGGCTGGTCTTGTAGGCCTATTTGATGGCTCTTCGCTCCCTCCTCGCCCGGATCTCGCATCTGGCGACCTTCCCTCTTCCAAGAAGAGGAAGAGGCTTGCCCAGAAGAAAAAGAAGCAGGAGAAGAAGAAAGCCGTTGAGGGTGAGGTCGCCGCTCCTCCGTGCGACCAACACCAGCAGCTGCTGGACGACCTGGGGCTCTCTAATGAGGGCGACTCGCCGGCCGCTGATCCTCCTGCTCCAAATGTCGCCGAGGAAGCGAGCATGCCCGGGACCTCGACCCAGAATCAACCGGAGGATCTCGCTCCTGCGCGAGGTGGGAGCTACCTACTCGCCACCTTCTTTGATTGACCTCGACTTGGGCCGAGATGCTGAATATTTCTTTTATGCTTCGCAGATTCGTCCACCATTGGAGCTCAGGAGGAGCCTCTGGCCGTGCCTCCGCTGAGGTCGTCGCCTATGGTCTCGCCTCGGGGTGGAGGTCGCTCAGGGCGAGTTCTCCACAGCTCCTTGCTGGAGAAGAGGCCGATGAGCGGGCAACATGATCTATTGGCGAGCATCGTGCCTCCGCCTCTTCAGTCCATGGGAACGGCGAGTTGTTCGCAGCTGCCCGCAGGTGGGCTTCCGCCACCTCCTCCGTTCCCTCCTTCTGCTACTCCTCAGGGCGATCAGCGCCCTTCGACCTCTACTGCACCTTCGACTCATCAGGGCGAGTCCTCGCGCCGTGGCGGGACTGGGGGCTCCTCGGGCTTTTTTCCTGCAAGGGGAGGAGGACGACCAGTCGATAATCGCGGTCGGGGGAACGCGCCTCCCAGCCGGGATCCGACAATTGGTGGCTCTTCGCGGCGAGGCGACCATCATCGCATCACATCTCCTCGCCGGGCAAGGGTCTCTCCTCGGCGTCATTCTCGCAGTCCTCGGCCAGGTTTTTACTCGCCGTCTTCAATAGTCGCCATTGTCTTTACTTCGCTGTTTTCGTCATCTAATTTCTAACACTCAAACCTTTTTCGCAGCTCGCGCTCATACTCCCATAGGAGCTTTGATCGACGCGGTCGGGCTTCCTTCTCGCGAGTACCAGGAGAGGGCTACTCGCGCGATCCTGGAGCTGGAGTCCAAGCTTGAGCGCTTGGCGATCTGCGAGCCTCATCGCCGCCTGTCCGAGGTTGAATCGCGAGTTGAGCGCCTGGCGAGCACTGACGCTCATCGTCGTTTGACCGAGCTGGAGGTGCGAGTATCACGGCTGGAGGAGTTCGATACTCGCCTGACTGGTGCAGAATCTCGCCTGCATACTGTCAGCGATCTGGAGCGTAGAGTTGCGAGGATCGAGCATCGCCAACAGCTGCATCATGACGAGTTGGTGGGGATGCGCGCGAGCATGGGCTCGGTCGGTCGGCTGGCGAGGATCGAAGACCAGCTGCGGCAGGGTGAGGACGCGATGTCTCTGGCCTTTGAGCACTTCAAGCGTGCTCGTAGCATGGGCTTCGTTGGGCGACATCCTCAGCCTCCGGATTTTCAGGCGAATCTTCAGGCGCCTCCCTAGATGTTGTCCTTTTTTACTCCTCTTCTTTCTGTGCTAAGTCGCCCTTGGCGAGCATTCCTGTAACTCTGAACTATTTCTTTATTGGTGTAATATTTTTCGGCGAGTACTAGAAAACTCGCCTTTTATTACTTGCTCTGCTTTCTTCTTCTGTGATGGATTTTTGTCAAAATTTTCTATCTTCTTTAACTTTGGCGAGTATTGTCCGCCCGTCGCCTATGCATGGCGAGCTTCGTTCATGTTTCTTTCTTGCAGGTCTTCTCGCCTTGGAGGTCGACTTCCTGCTGACGCGCGTTGTTGAGCTGGCGACTTCAACTTAATACTCGCCACCCCTTTATTCCTGATCGCGCCGTCGTGCTCGATAAACCAAGTTATCCGACCACTATAAATAGGGGGGGGGGGGGTGAGTCTTAATTACGCTTTGGCGATTTTCTAACTCTCGCGCGAGTATCTTCTATCTTCTCTTCTCTTCTCTTCTCTTCTTGTCTTCTTTGATACTCGCCTCTCTTTCCTCCTTTCCTCCAAGATGACCGACGAGGCGACCATCCGGCGTGCCAATCACGCCAGGAACTTTGCGGCGACCACCTTCAAGAAGTCTGTCACGACTGAGAAGGATTTGGAGGTCATCAAGGCGAAGTAGCTCCCGCCAGGGTTTGTCGCTAGGCTTCCTCGCCAGGGCGAGCGACTAAACACCTTCTTGACCAATGAGCGGGTATTCCCTACTCGCCATTTCGAGGTGGGCTTGCGACTACCACTGTGGACGGAGTTCTCCCAGATACTCCGTTACTTTGGGATAGTCCCTGCCCAGATCAACCCCAATGGGGTGGCGATGATTGTGGGATATCTGTGCTACCTGCGCGACCAGGGAATAGCCTTCGACCTGTCGGTCTTTAGGCGGATATTCCACTTTATGGCGACTGGCGAGGGCGTCGTCTTCCTCTGCAGCCACGTCTGCACGCTGGTCGGCACCGCGAAGAAGAACCACCGCTGGGGAGAGCGACTAGTCGTCATCGCTGGCGACTTCCAAGCGATCCCCGAAAGGTCCTTCCAGCCGCCGGAGAGCGTCTTCGGGGTTTCCTTCCTGAACGAGGGTGGCGAGAAACTGCTCGAATCCTTCAAGAATCGCCGCCTTGATGTGGTATTCTGGAGGAGGCGAGTGGATGAACTCGCTGAGGTTTTCGCAGGCGAAGGTAATCTACTGCGCGAGTATTCGCAATACTCGCTCTTCGTCTTCAATTTTGGCGACTAACCGGAATTATCACTCCTCTTGTTGCAGCAGTCCAGGTTATGCCGCGTGAGCTTCTTCCCGTGGTGGTGAAGGCGTCGACTTCCACACAGGGAGGTGCGGGGACCTCTGCTCGCGGGGATGGGGTCTACTCGCCCATAGACTTGTCGCCAGGAGGCGATGAGCCCTTGATCGGCGGCGAAGGCTCCAGGCTGTCGAAGAAGCGGAAGGAGATGGGCGAGCCCTCCGAGCCCTCGAGAAAGAAGAAGGAGGTCGCTCACCGGGATCTTGGCAAGAAGGCGGACCCTTCTGAGGCCGGCGAGCCCTATACCCACCCTAATTTCAACTTGGGTGTTCGTGGTGAGGACGCCTATGGTCGCCGCCTAGTCGCCTGGTCGGAGGGCGACCATGTGGTGTCTCTGAGCTCCAACCTTCCGCCCTGGTCAGAGGACTGGGAGGATCAGGGCGAGGCCTTTGATGTGCTTCATGCCATCTATGGTCGTGAGGACGCTGAGAGGCTGCGAGAGGAGCCTTCCGAGTACCTGGCGCACCAGACCTCGCGATCTCTGCTGCGGTCCGCCGAGCTAGCGCACATGACGGCGAGGAGGTTGCTGGAGTATGAGGAGGTGATCCAGATCAGCACAAAGAAAATGATCTCCATGGGGCTCAAGGCGAATGAGCATGAGGTACTCGCTTCTCTATGATACTCGCCTCCGGGATAGTCGCCACTTTGCCGAATAACTTGCTGACTTTGTGTGTCTTCTTGTTTTTGTAGGTCGCTGAGGTGGAGATGGCGACAAAGGTGTCCCAGCTGGAGAAGGAGCTGGATGACACTCGGCTGGCCTTGGAGGCCGCCCAAGTGCGCATCGCTGAGCTGGAAACTCGGCCTGCCGAGCAACAGCCAGCGGTGGCGGGCCCCTCTAGGGTCGGCAAGCAGATCCGGATGCATGACGACAATATGCCACGCGTTCGCCGAGAGATCGCGCGAGCTACTGGGACCGTCATCCTGAGCCAGCTGAAGGCGGACGATCTTCTGAAGCCGGCGGCGATGGAGCTGACCGTGGAGGACATTATCCCGGCGCTGCTCGCCGAGGAGTCCACCTCCCCCTTGCGAGCATCCTCGCCGCCGTCCAGTGGTGCTGCGGATGACGATTCCGAGGACGAGGATGACGATGATGATGATGACGATGGTGTTGATGACGATGGTGGCGACGATGGTGGCGACGAGCCAGATGCAGATATTGATGGCGAGGATGTCGCCTAGTCGCCTGGGCACCCTTTTTTGCTCGCCCGGCGACCTTTTGTAAACACCTTGAAAATTCTTTTGTAATATACATCAAATATTTATATATGAAAAAGTCAAAGCTTTTGCTCGCCTGTTTCCTTGGTGTTTGCTTTATTTTTTGAATGCCGCTTAGGCTCCTAGGCTCGGGGCGAGGTTGAGTGTTCGCTAGGCTCTTAGGATCGAGGCGAGAGTGGGTGCTTCTTCATACTCGCCACTGTATACCCGCACAGCCATACTCGCACCTGTATACTCGTCTCTGTATGCTCGCACAGCCATACTCGCCTTCTTCAATGTTTCCCTTGGTGGAGTCGAGTCGTGGGGGGGGGGGGGGGGGGGGGTACTTGGAGGATCCCGAGGGACACATGCTCAACTCAAGGCCTCGCTCTGTACCTGGTGAAGAGCCCATTAAAATTATTTAAGGGAGTTCGTTTTATGAGAGAGGGGGTAGGGAACGGCAGTCGGGGAGGTCCGGAGGGACACCTCATCCCAAAGCCTTCATCCTACTTGGATACCAGATGTCGACGAAGAATGACGTCAAGTAGGGAACGACAGTCGGGGGGGGCCCAAGGGGACACACCCTCCCGAGGTCTCCATTCTACTTGGATGCCGGAATGTTTCCATTCTTTGGCCGGTCGAATCGATCGCTCCCCTTCTCAAGTTGGAGTATCGGCTTCCAGACTTTACCCTAGTAATCTCTCCAGTCGGACGAGAAGTGCGGTCGGTGGGAACTGCGGCCAACATGCGAGGGGGGAGCTGATCTCGGCCGTCATTGCAGAGGCTTGGTCTTAAGGGAACGCACACCCGAGGCACTGTCCCATCATCCGTTCTGAGTTTTTACGAGGGTTGAGCCGGAGGCTCGTGTTCCAACTTGCGACGGTGAATGTTGATGTAGGACGACGTCAAGCAGGGAGTGGCAGTCGGGGAAGTCCAAAGGGACATACCATCCCGAGGCCTCCATCCCACTTGGATGCTGGATGTGGATCGGACCTGCTTCCTGTTGCTCAATGAGTTTAGCAGGGAGTTAAGCACACTTCAGGCATACTAACTCATATGATCTGACACCATAATTTAGAAAACGAAATGCTTTGTTGCGAGCTTTTTAGCTCTCGTGGGTACATGACACCTTTCTTCAAGGGTTCCCAGAGCTAGTGAAGTCGATCTTCTCTTCGCCGAATCGGAAGGTCGGCGTCCAGACTTCTTCCTGGTAATCTCTACAGTCGGACGAGAAGTGCGGTCGGTGGGAACCGCGGCCAACGTGCAAGGGGGGAGCTGATCTCGGCCGTCATTGCAGAGGCTTGGTCTTAAGGGAACGCACACCCGAGGCACTGTCCCATCATCCGTTCTGAGTTTTTACGAGGGTTAAGTCGGAGGCTCATTTCCCAACCTAGCGTGGAGATTGACTTCACCTGACTTCCTTATTTTTTAAAAAACTGGGTTGATGCGAAGGAAGCTGCCTCGTCCCATGTTTCAGGGAGATGTAGATTTTATTCAAAGAAATGAATTCACAAGGATGGGATATATACATTCCCCCTTAGGGATAAAACCTTTTCAGGTCATCGCCGCTCCAGGTGCTCCCTAGCAGCTCGCCTTCCTGGTTCTGCAAGCGGTATCCTCCTGTCAGGAGTGCTTCCTGAATGATGAAAGGTCCTTCCCAGTTCGGGTTGAGCTTCCCGACGGCTGCTGATCTTCCTGCTGCGTCCACTTTCTTCAGGACTAGGTCACCTGCTTGGAAGTGCTTGAGGCGGACATTTTTGTCAAAATGTTTCGCCATTCGGCGCTTGATCTCCTCTTGCCTGGCCGAAGCTAGATCTCGGAGTTCCTCGATGTAGTCGAGAGATAGCTTTTGAACCTCTTCATTCTCTAGTCGCCATTCTTCGCTTCCGTCTTCCGCAGCTACCACCCTTGGGCTTCTGACTTCAAACTCTACTGGAATGAGAGCTTCCGACCCGTGAGAGAGCTTGAACGGCGTTTCCCCTGTGGCTGAGCTAGGAGTGGTTCTCAGAGCCCACAGGACCGAGGGGAGCTGGTCCGCCCAGTTACCTCTTAGGTTCTCCACCTTCTTCTTTAGTAGGTTGATGATTAGTTTGTTGGCGGCCTCCACCTGGCCATTGCTCCTTGGGTGATGTACGGAGGCGAACCGAAGGTCGGTTCCTAGCTGCCTGCAAAAGTCTTCCAGTTCCAAGCTGGCGAACTGGGGACCATTGTCGATGATGATGGCGAGAGGGATCCCGAATCTGCAGACGATCTCTCCCCAGATGAAGTTCTTCACGACTTGAGAGGTGGTCTTGGCTAAAACTTTGGCCTCGATCCACTTGGAGAAGTAGTCGATCATGACGAGAACGAATTTCCTCTGGCCACTTGCTTGAGGGAAGGGTCCGATCAAGTCCATTCCCCAGATGGCAAACGGCCATGGGGCGGTAATCGATCGGAGCAGCTGGGCCGGCTGCAACTGAAGGGGGGCGAAGAGCTGGCACTTCTGGCACTTCTTCGAGAAGATCTCCGCATCCTTCCGGATAGTAGGCCAGAAGTAACCATGCCTTAAGACCCTCTGCTCCAAAGTGCGAGTCCCAGAATGACTTCCACACTCTCCCGAGTGGATCTCTTCCAACACTCGGGGTACTTCGTCTTCAGAAACACATCTGGCCAGGGGGCCCAAGATGGTCTTGCGGTACAGCTCCCCATCTTGCAGGAGGTAGTATGCCGCCTTGTACCGAAATCTTCTTTTATCCCCTTCGTCCGCTGGGAGCTGGCCGCTGGCCAGGAATGCCACAAAGGGATCCATCCACGAGGGGCGTTGCTCGATCTCCATCATCTCTCCCTCTTCAATGGACGGGTGGAATAGCTCGGTGATAGTTCCTCCAGCCCTCGGCCCATACTTGGCTAAGCGATCCGCTGCCGAGTTCTCCTCTCTTGGCACATGCTCGACGAAGAAGGACTGGAAGCCTCCAATCAGCCCCTTTACTTTTACCAAGTACTTCTGCAAGATGGTGTCGCGCACCTCGAACTCGCCTCGAATCTGCGACGCGACCACCATTGAATCCGTGAAAGCCCGGACATCACGGATCCCCAGCTCCTTGGCAAGGCGCAAGCCTACCACTATGGCCTCGTACTCTGCCTGGTTGTTCGTGACGGGGAAGAGGATCTCGACTGCTTGCTCGATCCTTGTTCCCTGCGGACTGACGAGTACGATGCCCACCCCCACTGAACTTTTGCCCGAAGCTCCATCAACAAACATCTTCCAAGGAATTGGGTTGAGCACCTCTTCTCCTGGCTCCGCTTCCACCGAGAAGTCAGCCAAGAAGTCAGCTACTGCCTGGGCCTTGATCGCTACCCGGGGTGAGAAGGAAATGTCGAACTCGCTGAGTTCTACCGACCATTTCGCTAATCTCCCAGAATGTTCCACTCCCTCTAGGACATTTCGGAGAGGATGATCAGTAACAACCCGAATGGAGTGAGCTTGAAAGTAAGGCCGGAGCTTCCGCGCCGACACCACCAAGGCGAAGGCAAGCTTCTCCAGGATCGGATACTTAAGCTCTGCCTTCTTCAGCACCCGGCTGACATAGTAGATGGGTAGCTGCTTCCTTCCTTCCTCCCGAACCAAAATGGAGCTAACTGCCTCCGCTCCTACTCCTAGGTAGATGAGCAGGTCTTCTCCTTCCTTCGGGCTCTGAAGGAGAGGTGTCTGAGTCAACTGCTCCTTCAACCTTCCGAATGCCAACTCACATCTTTCGGTCCACTCGAAGCTTTCAGTTTTGCGGAGCGTTTTGAAGAATGGAGAGCACTTCTCTCCGGCCTTTGAGAGGAAGCGGCTAAGACCCGCCAGCCTTCCTGTCAACCTTTGGACTTCCTTCATCGTCTTTGGGGATGGCATTTCCAGGATCGCCTTAACCTTGTCGGGGTTAGGCTCTACTCCCCTCGGGGTAAGGAGATGTCCCAGAAACTTTCCCCTTCCTGCTCCGAAGACGCACTTCGCCGGATTGAGCCTCATCTTGAATCTCCTCAGCGTTGCAAAGGTCTCCACCAGATCGGCTATGTGTTCCTGGACGCTCTTGCTTTTGATCAAGAGGTCGTCCACGTACACTTCCAGGTTCCTCCCCTTTTGCTCCTTGAAAATGTGGTCCATCATCCGTTGATAGGTGGCTCCCGCATTCTTTAAACCGAAGGGCATCATCTTGCAGCTGTAGCAGCCATCGTCGGTGATGAAGGAGACATCGCGACAATCAGGGGGATGCATCCGGATCTGGTGTCGACTCTTCCCCATCTCCGGTTGAGCTCGCTCGTCTAGCGAATGGCCTGGAGGGTGTCGACTCTTCTCCATCTCCAGTTGAGCTCAGCTCTTGTGAAGTGTCGACCTCTCTTCCGCTTGCAGTTGAGCTCGGCTCCTGTGAGGTGTCGACCTTTTCTGGAGGCGAGGAAGTCCTCTAGCTCGGCGACTGCGCGAGCAGGCGTCCGAAAAGGCGGCAGCAAGCCCAGGAGGTCGACTATGTCAGCAGCAGCTTCCTCGGCAATACTACGCGACATCTTGAAGCGAGATCAAAAAAGCCTTGCCATCAGAGACTCCTCCCCCTCTATGTATAGAGCCAGGGTGACAGAAGCGAGATGCCGACTATAGACTAAATACTCGCCAGAAAGACAGCTCGTCGAATAAGGGTTGGATGATTCTTTCCGAGCAACTACGTTACTCGCAAAGAGCGGGGATTGTGTACAACCCTCATTCTCCGAGGGTAGGCCCATTCAAAGCCACGTAGGCTGAATTCAAGGTCAAAAGGTCAGCACAGAAGCCGGCAGTCCAAGACACAAGACAACTCAGCCAGCAGGAGCAAGGGGCGAGCTGGGCGAGCAAGGGGCGAGTATGGCGAGCAAGGGGCGAGTATGACGAGCAAGGGGCGAGCAGAGACGAGCTTGGGCGAGTATCTCGCGAGCTTGGCGAGTATCTCGCGAGCTTGGGCGAGTAGCCCTTGTAACTCGCGAGCAGAGGCAGTATACTCGCCTGTACCCCCCCTAGGATTTCTCTATAAATAGACCCCCAGGGGTACTAGAAATGAGACTTTTGGAAGTGGTCGAGGTCCCCCCAAGTTGGATACTCGCCAAATCCATGCTCGTCTAGTACCTCGCCCAGCTTTTGGTTGCGGAGGGGAAGTTTCTCCCAAACTTCCGGGTACGTGGTGGGACCTCCCTGCTGGAGCACCTGGGGTGTGCTTAGTCATTTTCTCTCTCCTATTTTAGCTATCCGAGCCGTGGAGCTGGACCGCAGGATCAGTAACCTCGGGCTGCATCGGTCCGAATCAGGAGAAGAAGAGGAAGAGGCTAAGGCTCACCGCACCAAAGTGTTGATGCCAGGAAAATCCTGACCTCAAAATTCGGACCGATGCAGCCGGAGGCTACTCGCCCAGCAGTCCGACGAGATGACCTGGCTGGCGACTACTGAAGAGCTAGAGGAGCAACACACAGGACCCCAGGTGCTTTGCAGGGAGGTCCCACCACGTACCCAGAAGCTCAAGAGAGTCTTCCCCTCCGAAACCAAAGTGGCCGAGCTTGGTACAGGGAAGGCACCGACTTGGCTGAAAGCAAGGGTGACGGGCTCGAGAGTTCGGGAATCGGGGTCCAAAAGCTCAAGTCCAGGTGCCAATCCAAGTACCCCTGGGGTCCTATTTATAGGAAAACCAAAGGGTGTGGGGGGGGGGGGGGGTTTATAGCCCAGCCCCCAACCTGGCGACTATGGGTTACTCGGCGAGTATCATGCCATAGTCGCCCATCTGGCGAGTATTGGGTGCTGCTCGCACACGCTGGGCCAATAATCGCCAGGTCTTCTGCTCCACACTCGCCAACCTGGCGAGTATTGCCTGCATACTCGCCGAGGTCTTCTCTACTTCTGCCTTGAACTGCCGGGCTCTGTGTTGACCTCTTTGACTTTGACTTCTGCCTACGTGGCTTCGGGGGGGGGGGGGGGGGGGGCACCCTCGGAGAATGAGGGTTGTACACAATCCCCGCTCTTTGCGAGTAACGCAGTTGCTCGGAAAGAATCATCCAACCTTCATTCGACGAGCTCTCCTGCCGACGACTATCGGCTTATATTCGCCCTCTCGTTGGCCGACGTTCGAACTCTATAAATAGAGGGGCAGGGGTCTCTGATGGCACGTCTTTTCTGAACTCGCTCAAGATGGTGCGCGACTATGCTGCCGAGGCTAAGGCGGCTATGGCTTTCTTCTTCTCCTGCTTCTTTTTCTTCTAGGCAAGCCTCTTCCTCTTCTTGGAAGAGGGAAGGTCGCCACATGCGAGATCCGGGCGAGGAGGGAGCGAAGAGCCATCAAATAGGCCTACAAGACCAGAAGTGTTGATGCCAGGAAAATCCTGACCTCAAAATTCGGACCGATGCAGCCGGAGGCTACTCACCCAGCAGTCCGACGAGATGACCTGGCTGGCGACTACTGAAGAGCTAGAGGAGCAACACACAGGACCCCAGGTGCTTGACAGGGAGGTCCCACCACGTACCCAGAAGCTCAAGAGAGTCTTCCCCTCCGAAACCAAAGTGGCCGAGCTTGGTACAGGGAAGGCACCGACTTGGCTGAAAGCAAGGGTGACGGGCTCGAGAGTTCGGGAATCGGGGTCCAAAAGCTCAAGTCCAGGTGCCAATCCAAGTACCCCTGGGGTCCTATTTATAGGAAAACCGAAGGGGGGGGGGGGGGGGGGGGGGTTTATAGCCCAGCCCCCAACCTGGCGACTATGGGTTACTCGGCGAGTATCATGCCATAGTCGCCCATCTGGCGAGTATTGGGTGCTGCTCGCACACGCCGGGCCAATAATCGCCAGGTCTTCTGCTCCACACTCGCCAACCTGGCGAGTATTGCCTGCATACTCGCCGAGGTCTTCTCTACTTCTGCCTTGAACTGCCTGGCTCTGTGTTGACCTCTTTGACTTTGACTTCTGCCTACGTGGCCTCGGGGGGGGGGGGGGGTCCACCCTCGGAGAATGAGGGTTGTACACAATCCCCGCTCTTTGCGAGTAACGCAGTTGCTCGGAAAGAATCATCCAACCTTCATTCGACGAGCTCTCCTGCCGGCGACTATCGGCTTATATTCGTCCTCTCGCTGGCCGACGTTCGAACTCTATAAATAGAGGGGCAGGGGTCTCTGATGGCACGTCTTTTCTGAACTCGCTCAAGATGGTGCACGACTATGCTGCCGAGGCTAAGGCGGCTATGGCTGGTCTTGTAGGCCTATTTGATGGCTCTTCGCTCCCTCCTCGCCCGGATCTCGCATCTGGCGACCTTCCCTCTTCCAAGAAGAGGAAGAGGCTTGCCCAGAAGAAAAAGAAGCAGGAGAAGAAGAAAGCCGTTGAGGGTGAGGTCGCCGCTCCTCCGTGCGACCAACACCAGCAGCTGCTGGACGATCTGGGGCTCTCTAATGAGGGCGACTCGCCGGCCGCTGATCCTCCTGCTCCAAATGTCGCCGAGGAAGCGAGCATGCCCGGGACCTCGACCCAGAATCAACCGGAGGATCTCGCTCCTGCGCGAGGTGGGAGCTACCTACTCGCCACCTTCTTTGATTGACCTCGACTTGGGCCGAGATGCTGAATAGTTTTTTTATGCTTCGCAGATTCGTCCACCATTGGAGCTCAGGAGGAGCCTCTGGCCGTGCCTCCGCTGAGGTCGTCGCCTATGGTCTCGCCTCGGGGTGGAGGTCGCTCAGGGCGAGTTCTCCACAGCTCCTTGCTAGAGAAGAGGCCGATGAGCGGGCAACATGATCTATTGGCGAGCATTGTGCCTCCGCCTCTTCAGTCCATGGGAACGGCGAGTTGTTCGCAGCTGCCCGCAGGTGGGCTTCCGCCACCTCCTCCGTTCCCTCCTTCTGCTACTCCTCAGGGCGATCAGCGCCCTTCGACCTCTACTGCACCTTCGACTCATCAGGGCGAGTCCTCGCGCCGTGGCGGGACTGGGGGCTCCTCGGGCTTTTTTCCTGCAAGGGGAGGAGGACGACCAGTCGATAATCGCGGTCGGGGGAACGCGCCTCCCAGCCGGGATCCGGCAATTGGTTGCTCTTCGCGGCGAGGCGACCATCATCGCAGCACATCTCCTCGCCGGGCAAGGGTCTCTCCTCGGCGTCATTCTCGCAGTCATCGGCCAGGTTTTTAGTCGCCGTCTTCAATAGTCGCCATTGTCTTTACTTCGCTGTTTACGTCATCTAATTTCTAACACTCAAACCTTTTTCGCAGCTCGCGCTCATACTCCCATAGGAGCTTTGATCGACGCGGTCGGGCTTCCTTCTCGCGAGTACCAGGAGAGGGCTACTCGCGCGATCCTGGAGCTGGAGTCCAAGCTGGAGCGCTTGGCGATCTGCGAGCCTCATCGCCGCCTGTCCGAGGTTGAATCGCGAGTTGAGCGCCTGGCGAGCACTGACGCTCATCGTCGTTTGACCAAGCTGGAGGTGCGAGTATCACGGCTGGAGGAGTTCGATACTCGCCTGGCTGGTGCAGAATCTCGCCTGCATACTGTCAGCGATCTGGAGCGTAGAGTTGCGAGGATCGAGCATCGCCAGCAGCTGCATCATGACGAGTTGGTGGGGATGCGCGCGAGCATGGGCTCGGTCGGTCGGCTGGCGAGGATCGAAGACCAGCTGCGGCAGGGTGAGGACGCGATGTCTCTGGCCTTTGAGTACTTCAAGCGTGCTCGCAGCATGGGCTTCGTTGGGCGACATCCACAGCCTCCGGATTTTCAGGCGAATCTTCAGGCGCCTCCCTAGATGTTGTCCTTTTTTACTCCTCTTCTTTCTGTGCTAAGTCGCCCTTGGCGAGCATTCCTGTAACTCTGAACTATTTCTTTATTGGTGTAATATTTTTTGGCGAGTATTAGAAAACTCGCCTTTTATTACTTGCTCTGCTTTTTCTTCTGTGATGGATTTTTGTCAAAATTTTCTATCTTCTTTAACTTTGGCGAGTATTGTCCCCCCCGAGGCCACGTAGGCAGAAGTCAAAGTCAAAGAGGTCAACACAGAGCCCGGCAGTTCAAGGCAGAAGTAGAGAAGACCTCGGCGAGTATGCAGGCAATACTCGCCAGGTTGGCGAGTGTGGAGCAGAAGACCTGGCGATTATTGGCCCGGCGTGTGCGAGCAGCACCCAATACTCGCCAGATGGGCGACTATGGCATGATACTCGCCGAGTAACCCATAGTCGCCAGGTTCGGGGCTGGGCTATGAAACCCCCCCACCCTTTGGTTTTCCTATAAATAGGACCCCATGGGTACTTGGATTGGCACCTGGACTTAAGCTTTTGGACCCCGATTCCCGAACTCTCGAGCCCGTCACCCTTGCTTTCAGCCAAGTCGGTGCCTTCCCTGTACCAAGCTCGGCCACTTTGGTTTCGGAGGGGAAGACTCTCTTGAGCTTCTGGGTACGTGGTGGGACCTCCCTGCCAAACACCTGGGGTCCTGTGTGTTGCTCCTCTAGCTCTTCAGTAGTCGTCAGCCAGGTCATCTCGTCGGACTGCTGGGCGAGTAGCCTCCGGCTGCATCGGTCCGAATTTTGAGGTCAGGATTTTCCTGGCATCACACAGCAAAATTCGGACCGATGCAGCCGGAGGCTACTCGCCCAGCAGTCCGACGAGATGACCTGGCTGGCGACTACTGAAGAGCTAGAGGAGCAACACACAGGACCCCAGGTGCTTGGCAGGGAGGTCCCACCACGTACCCAGAAGCTCAAGAGAGTCTTCCCCTCCGAAACCAAAGTGGCCGAGCTTGGTACAGGGAAGGCACCGACTTGGCTGAAAGCAAGGGTGACGGGCTCGAGAGTTCGGGAATCGGGGTCCAAAAGCTCAAGTCCAGGTGCCAATCCAAGTACCCCTGGGGTCCTATTTATAGGAAAACTAAAGGGTGGGGTGGGGGAGGGGGGGGGGGGGGGGGGGGGGGGGGGCGGTTTATAGCCCAGTCCCCAACCTGGCGACTATGGGTTACTCGGCGAGTATCATGCCATAGTCGCCCATCTGGCGAGTATTGGGTGCTGCTCGCACACGCCGGGCCAATAATCGCCAGGTCTTCTGCTCCACACTCGCCAACCTGGCGAGTATTGCCTGCATACTCGCCGAGGTCTTCTCTACTTCTGCCTTGAACTGCCGGGCTCTGTGTTGACCTCTTTGACTTTGACTTCTGCCTACGTGGCCTCGGGGGGGGGGGGGGGGGGTCCACCCTCGGAGAATGAGGGTTGTACACAATCCCCGCTCTTTGCGAGTAACGCAGTTGCTCGGAAAGAATCATCCAACCTTCATTCGACGAGCTCTCCTGCCGGCGACTATCGGCTTATATTCGCCCTCTCGCTGGCCGACGTTCGAACTCTATAAATAGAGGGGCAGGGGTCTCTGATGGCACGTCTTTTCTGAACTCGCTCAAGATGGTGCGCGACTATGCTGCCGAGGCTAAGGCGGCTATGGCTGGTCTTGTAGGCCTATTTGATGGCTCTTCGCTCCCTCCTCGCCCGGATCTCGCATCTGGCGACCTTCCCTCTTCCAAGAAGAGGAAGAGGCTTGCCCAGAAGAAAAAGAAGTAGGAGAAGAAGAAAGCCGTTGAGGGTGAGGTCGCCGCTCCTCCGTTCGACCAACACCAGCAGCTACTGGACGCCAGGAAAATCCTGACCTCAAGATTCGGACCGATGCAGCCCGAGGTTACTGATCCTGCGGTCCAGCTCCACGGCTCGGATAGCTAAAATAGGAGAGAGAAAATGACTAAGCACACCCCAGGTGCTCCAGCAGGGAGGTCCCACCACGTACCCGGAAGTTTGGGAGAAACTTCCCCTCCGCAACCAAAAGCTGGGCGAGGTACTAGACGAGCATGGATTTGGCGAGTATCCAACTTGGGGGGACCTCGACCACTTCCAAAAGTCTCATTTCTAGTACCCCCGGGGGTCTATTTATAGAGAAATCCTAGGGAGGGGCGGTACAGGCGAGTATACTGTCTAAGCTCGCGAGTTACAAGGGCTACTCGCCCATACTCGCGAGATACTCGCCCTTACTCGCGAGATACTCGCCCAGCTCGCGCCTTGCTCGCCCAGCTCGCGCCTTGCTCGCCCATTTCGCGCCTTGCTCGCCCAGCTCGCTCCTGCTCCTGCTGGCTGAGTTGCCTTGTGTCTTGGACTGCCGGCTTCTGTGCTGACCTTTTGACCTTTGACTTCTGTCTACGTGGCCTTGGGGGGGTCCACCCTCGGAGAATGAGGGTTGTACACAATCCCCGCTCTTTGCGAGTAACGTAGTTGCTCGGAAAGAATCATCCAACCCTTATTCGACGAGCTGTCTTTCTGGCGAGCTGTCTTTCTGGCGAGAAAAGGTCGACACCTCACAGGAGCCGAGCTCAACAGGAGGCGGATACAAGATCGACACCTTCTAGGAGCCGAGCTCAACTAGAGGTGGAGAGAAGGTCGACACCTTCCGCCGAGCTCAACTAGAGGTGGATACAAGGTCAACACCTTCTAGGAGCCGAGCTCAACTAGAGGTGGAGAGAAGGTCGACACTTCACAGGAGCCGAGCTCAACTAGAAGCGGATACAATGTCAACACCTTCTAGGAGCCGAGCTCAACTAGAGGTGGAGAGAAGGTCGACACCTTCTAGGAGCCGAGCTCAACTAGAGGTGGATATAAGGTCGACACCTCGCAGGAGCCGAGCTCAACTGGAGGCGGATATAAGGTCGACACCTTCTAGGAGCCGAGCTCAACTAGAGGCGGATTTAAGGTCGACACCTTCTAGGAGCCGAGCTCAACTAGAGGTGGAGAGAAGGTCGACACCTTCTAGGAGCCGAGCTCAACTAGAGGTGGATACAAGGTCAACACCTTCTAGGAGCCGAGCTCAACTAGAGGTGGAGAGAAGGTCGACACCTTCTAGGAGCCGAGCTCAACTGGTGGCGGATATAAGGTCGACACCTTCTAGGAGCCGAGCTCAACTTGAGGCGGATGTAAGGTCGACACCTTCTAGGAGCCGAGCTCAACTAGAGGTGGAGAGAAGGTCGACACCTTCCGCCGAGCTCAACTAGAGGTGGATACAAGGTCAACACCTTCTAGGAGCCGAGCTCAACTAGAGGTGGAGAGAAGGTCGACACCTTCTAGGAGCCGAGCTCAACTAGAGGTGGAGAGAAGGTCGACACCTCGCAGGAGCCGAGCTCAACTGGAGGCAGATATAAGGTCGACACCTTCTAGGAGCCGAGCTCAACAAGAGGCGGATATAAGGTCGACACCTTCTAGGAGCCGAGCTCAACTAGAGGTGGAGAGAAGGTCGACACCTTCTAGGAGCCGAGCTCAACTAGAGGCGGATGTAAGGTCGACACCTTCTAGGAGCCGAGCTCAACTAGAGGTGGAGAGAAAGTCGACACCTTCTAGGAGCCGAGCTCAACTAGAGGTGGATACAAGGTCAACACCTTCTAGGAGCCGAGCTCAACTAGAGGTGGAGAGAAGGTCGACACCTTCTAGGAGCCGAGCTCAACTGGAGGCGGATATAAGGTCGACACCTTCTAGGAGCCGAGCTCAACTTGAGGCGGATGTAAGGTCGACACCTTCTAGGAGCCGAGCTCAACTAGAGGTGGAGAGAAGGTCGACACCTTCCGCCGAGCTCAACTAGAGGTGGATACAAGGTCAACACCTTCTAGGAGCCGAGCTCAACTAGAGGTGGAGAGAAGGTCGACACTTCACAGGAGCCGAGCTCAACTGGAAGCGGATACAAGGTCATCACCTTCTAGGAGCCGAGCTCAACTAGAGGTGGAGAGAAGGTCGACACCTTCTAGGAGCCGAGCTCAACTAGAGGTGGAGAGAAGGTCGACACCTCGCAGGAGCCGAGCTCAACTGGAGGCGGATATAAGGTCGACACCTCGCAGGAGCCGAGCTCAACTGGAGGCGGATATAAGGTCGACACCTTCTAGGAGCCGAGCTCAACTAGAGGTGGAGAGAAGGTCGACACCTCGCAGGAGCCGAGCTCAACTGGAAGCGGATATAAGGTCGACACCTTCTAGGAGCCGAGCTCAACTAAAGGTGGAGAGAAGGTCGACACCTCGCACGAGCCGAGCTCAACAGGAGGCGGATAGAAGGTCGACACCTTCTAGGAGCCGAGCTCAACTAGAGGTGGAAAGGAGGTCGACACCTTCTAGGAGCCGAGCTCAACTAGAGGTGGAGAGAAGGTCGACACCTCGCAGGAGCCGAGCTCAACTGGAAGCGGATACAAGGTCGACACCTTTTAGGAGCCGAGCTCAACTAAAGGTGGAGAGAAGGTCGACACCTCGCACGAGCCGAGCTCAACAGGAGGCGGATAGAAGGTCGACACCTTCTAGGAGCCGAGCTCAACTAGAGGTGGAAAGGAGGTCGACACCTTCTAGGAGCCGAGCTCAACTAGAGGTGGAAAGGAGGTCGACACCTTCTAGGAGCCGAGCTCAACTAGAGGTGGAGAGAAGGTCGACACCTCGCAGGAGCCGAGCTCAACTGGAAGCGGATACAAGGTCGACACCTTCTAGGAGCCGAGCTCAACTAAAGGTGGAGAGAAGGTCGACACCTCGCACGAGCCGAGCTCAACAGGAGGCGGATAGAAGGTTAACACCTTCTAGGAGCCGAGCTCAACTAGAGGTGGAAAGGAGGTCGACACCTTCTAGGAGCCGAGCTCAACTAGAGGTGGAGACAAGGTCGACACCTCGCAGGAGCCGAGCTCAACTGGAAGCGGATACAAGGTCGACACCTTTTAGGAGCCGAGCTCAACTAGAGGTGGAGAGGTCCAAGGGGACACACCATCCCGAGGCCTTCATCCTATTGCGTTTGCTGAACGCTGGTCGGTCATATCGATCATCTCTTCGTCAAGTTGGGGGGTTGGCGTCCGGACTCTCCTCTGATAACCTCTCCAGCCGGATGGGAAGTGCTGTCAGGGGGTAACTCGGCCAACGTGCAAGGGGGGAGCTGATCTCGATCGTCAATGCAGAGGCTTGGTCTTAGGAGGACTCTCTCCCGAGGCGCTATCCCACCACCCGACTTGGATTTTTACGAGAGTCGAGTCAGAGACCTATCCCCCAATCGGTCGCCAGGTTACGAAAGAGTCTTCATACTGTCACTCAACAATCAGAGAGGATTAACCGCACCAACCCATATGATTGGAATAAACGACAAGAGATATTAGGCTTTGCCGCAAGAGGCCAAATGACACCTTTCTACAAGGGTCCCTCAGTCAGGTAAATCGATCATCGCTTCGTCGAGTTGGGAGGTCGGCGTCCAGAATTTCTCCTGATAATCTCTCCAGCCGGATGAGAGATGCGGTCGGAGGGTAACTCGACCAACATGCAAGGGGGGAGCTGATCTCGACCGTCAGTGCAGAGGCTTGGTATTAGGAGAACGCACTACCGAGGCACCGTCCCATCATCCGTTCTGGGTTTTACGAGAATCAAGTCGGAGGCTCGTTTCCCAACCTGTCGTGGAGATCGGTTTTACCTACTTCGAAAAGCTCTTGCCAGAAGAGAAAAACAATTCTCGCGGCCCATGTTTTAGGGGGCGAGGAATGTTTATTTAAATGGAATAAACACAAGGAGGGGGAGAATAGACCTTCCCGCTCAGGGATAGAACCTTTTCAGGTCATTACCGCTCCAGGTATTCCCAAGCGATTCCCCTTCATGATTCTACAGGCGGTCTCTGCCAGTCTCGAATGCCTATTGAACGATGAAAGATCCCTCCTATTTCAGTTCGAGCTTCTCGATGACAAGTGATCTCCCTGTTGAGCCTTTAGGTACTTCTGAGCAGTTCTTCATCTCATAGAACACACCATGAAGGGGACTGACAGTCGGGGAGGTTCCAAAGGAACACACCACCACGAGGTCTCCATCCTACTTGGGTGTTGCTGAAGGATGACGTCAAGTAGGGACTGACAGTCGGGGAGGTTCCAAAAGAACACACCATCCCGAGGTCTCCATCCTACTTAGGTGTTGAATGCCGACCAAACCCGTTTCCTTATGAGTAAGACCCCTCATGGATCATAGCCGACGGAAGGAGATCATCAGGAGTAAGGAGCTTGCAGAATACCAAGCTTGGAGACGTCATGAGTAAGCAGTCTCATGGAACATAAGCCCTTGATGAAGATCATCGCGAGTATGAGCTCGCGGAATCCTAGCTTTGAAAACCACCGCGACTAGGAACTCGCCGAGCATCAACTTGGAGGCCTTGCGAGTAGGTTGCTGAAGAAGACCATCGCGACTAGGAGCTCGTCGAGCATCAACTTGGAGACTTCGCGAGTAGGTTGCTGAAGAAGACCATCGCGACTAGGAACTCGCCGAGCCTCAACTTGGAGACTTCGCGAGTAGGTTATGTGCTTTCCCTTGGTGACGAACTCGTCATGAATCATCCTGTTTGTTAGTCAGACAAAAGCACTCGCGGGCTTTACCAAAGCACCCGTAAGTATGATCATGTATGGAAATCACTAGCATTGAAGGAGGAAACTGAGGAGAGGAGGAGTGTCCCTTTTGACATAAGACCCCCTACGCAGAGGGTTCGGGGGTTCCGCTGCCCGGTCAGCGGACGGGGGTCAAGGGGGCAGCGCCCCTGGAAATTCTTTATTTTCCATACTCGCCAGATCTTGAAATCGCCCTTCAGGAACTCGCCACTCTTGAAATAGACACCCCTATGGCGAGTAGAGAACTCACCCTCGCGAGTAGAGATCTCGCCTATGGGCGAGTAAGGATGGCGAGTAAGGAAGGATCTCGCCAATATCCAGGAAGCTCGCCTCTCTTCCGAGAAAGTCGCTGGTCTGAACTTATCTCTGGATCTCGCCTGCAGGAACTCGCCTATGGCGAGTAGGGATCTCGCCAGCATGGAACTCGCCTATGGAACTCGCCTTCAGGATGTCGCCATCTGGAACTCGCCTAACTTGTCGAATGCTCGCGAGTTGCTGCCTCTGACCTCCATCTCGCCACTTTAAGCCATGAA
Organism: Dactylorhiza incarnata; assembly: GCA_033032865.1. NCBI lineage: Eukaryota > Viridiplantae > Streptophyta > Magnoliopsida > Asparagales > Orchidaceae > Dactylorhiza > Dactylorhiza incarnata. Next base: position 3,953,187 of record JAWHQI010000154.1, on the reverse strand, counting down.
GCCTTCTCGCAAAAATTTCTTCCTCCGACTACGATCCACGCTCACCGCACCAAAGTGTTGACGCCAGGAAAATCCTGACCTCAAGATTCGGACCGATGCAACCCGAGGTTACTGATCCTGCGGTCCAGCTCCACGACTCGGATAGCTAAAATAGGAGAGAGAAAATGACTAAGCACACCCCAGGTGCTCCAGCAGGGAGGTCCCACCACGTACCCGGAAGTTTGGGAGAAACTTCCCCTCCGCAACCAAAAGCTGGGCGAGGTACTAGACGAGCATGGATTTGGCGAGTATCCAACTTGGGGGGACCTCGACCACTTCCAAAAGTCTCATTTCTAGTACCCCCGGGGGTCTATTTATAGAGAAATCCTAGGGGGGGGGGGGGGTACAGGCGAGTATACTGTCTAAGCTCGCGAGTTACAAGGGCTACTCGCCCATACTCGCGAGATACTCGCCCATACTCGCGAGATACTCGCCCAGCTCGCGCCTTGCTCGCCCAGCTCGCGCCTTGCTCGCCCATTTCGCGCCTTGCTTGCCCAGCTCGCTCCTGCTCCTGCTGGCTGAGTTGCCTTGTGTCTTGGACTGCCGGCTTCTGTGCTGACCTTTTGACCTTTGACTTCTGTCTACGTGGCCTTGGGGGGGTCCACCCTCGGAGAATGAGGGTTGTACATCGTCGACATCCGATATTTACAGCATTGGATGGACGACATGGTGGTTAGCGGGGAAATTGTCGCAGGCGTGGGCGTTGGTGCGTGGTCGGCCAATCAGAGCAGGTCCGGTACTGCCAGTGCTCGCCGGAAATCGATGTGAATGCCTTCTGTGAGCCAACTACCTATGCGAGTGCGAGGGCAGAACGAAGCAAAACTGATGGTGCTGACGCATGTTGAGCGCGAAATAGGTGGGGGAATCATGGAGTTGTTGACGAGTTTGTCAGACTCGATCAGAGGAGGTGGAACTGCGAATGATTGCGGATCGATGTGGCAGGATGAGTAATCAGACGCCTCTGAGGGCGGGGGTGGCGCCGATGTTGGAAGAGGCAACAACTTTGGTGACCGCCATGGGACTTGTTGGGGTCATTTATGACCGCCATGGGACTCGTTGGAAGAGGCGTGCGAGTGCAAATTCCTCCTTTATGCGTGTGGCCTTGGCGAGGTGCTTGGTAATGAGGGCACTAATAGCCCGGAGCTCGTTGCGGAGGTCGAGCACGGTGCTGGTTCCCGGCGACTGCAAGGGCAGCGGGCGGAGACCAGCAAGTCGGACCATTGTTACAAGTAGAAACTTCAGCGATTACGAGCGAGAGAATGAATATTTAAGGGGGCTTCCATATGCGAGCGTTGGTGGTCCCGATGAGGGGAAGGGGGGTTTGTAAGGGCGAAAGCGTGTACGTAACATGTTTTGATGCTAAATCAAAACATGTCAAAGGATAGAAATCAATGTTTGAAGATGTATCCTGGGTACAATCTATATTCATGTTATTTTCCCCTTCTGGAATGTTCAAGCAGAACTTTTTTATTGTATTGATTCCATGAATCCAGTATTGTTAGAGGCAACTAGTTTCTAACACGCAATTTGTCTGAAGAAGGGTTATTTCCTAGTCAATTCTGTATTTTACTGCCCCGCTAAGGTTTTCTACTGAGTCTCCTTGTTAAGATACAAGTAGTTGTAAAATCCTTACATAACAAGGATTATATAATTAATTCTTGAGGGTCCTACTTAAAGTATTCTTCCTATTGGGTGAGCATCCTATGAACACCGCCCCAAGTTGGTCATCTATGGTGGCTGTCTGAAGCCTACTTGAGTGCTCCCAAAGTTTTTCTACGAGTCCTTTTTGGGTGCTACCTAGGGCGGCCATGCCTCCGACAGTGAATTTAATGTCTCTCTGAGGTTCAACATTTTCATGAAAACCTTATGCTTATCAAATCTTAAAAATTAGTAGAATGGTGTCATCGAATAATAGTTCTACGGTAACATAACCTTATCACATTTGAGATTATCAATTGCCAAATCAAATATTATCTAATTCATTATGAAAATAATGACAAAATATATAGGGTCTCATGTTTGGCCAATGGCCATTTGAAGAACTTGAACCATTTGTGTATTATTATGAAGCATTACACGAACATTTATCCGGGAACATGAAATCTCATGAAGCAAGTGTATTAACTTGCGTTCATAATAATAGATCCAACCATGTGCTTACAATTCAATCATTTTAGATTACACATGCAAATACTTAATATTCTAATAAACAGTAAGATTGTATATTTTAAACTCTTATTCTAATACACCTCTAAATGCCATCTAAGAAAACTATCAACATCTTGATATAGACCTAGTTCCAAACGTAGGCTATTACTCCAACCTGCATAAAGAAATTCCTACTTTGAGAAAAGGAGGAATGTTGTAATCCATGAATCACTTAATATATAAGCAAGATGATTAACAAATTAACCTGCAGAACTTATGTAATTTCGGAGCCAAGTCACCCTTCTTCTCCTTTCATTAATCACGGATAGATCCACAAATAGTCAATAAGCACATATCTAGGGCAAAAGAACAATCTTTTATCAATTCAACAAGCCCTCTTATATATATATACACACACACCATTTTATGAACCCATCTATATAGTTAGGAAACTAGAACTAAGTATTTCAAAATTTCTCCCGAGATCTAAAAGTCAATCGTCTTATGATTATTAGCATGATTCTTTTGCTTTTCACAAATCCCTTCATGATTTCTTTATAATAACTTATTGACATCATCTTCGTTTTCTTGAAGAAATCGAAGAAAAAAACATTCCTAAACTAAACTATACATTTAGTGCCCTTACGAGGGAAAAACACATTATTAACTTTCACCATTCCTGGACCTTAGGGAGGTTAAAGGAAGCTAACTATGACATTTAGAAATCTAAGAAGAGAAAACTCACATTGATATTGATGGGGTCTTTTCCCAGTTGAGTGCTTCGTTTGGGAGCCATGGGGAAGAAATCGTCCTCATACCAAACTTGGAACTAGCTTTGGCACCTCCTCTAGATGAGTAGTTCATTACATTGGATTTTCCGAATTTTTGTCTATGTTTGCCTCACGGTTTTGGGGAAGAAACTCATGTAGGAGAGATTGAAGGGTTTAAAAAGCGGTTTCTCACATGCTAGGCCCATCCTCCCCTTCACCACGCAGCTGGAATCACGACGGAGCGAATGAAGCTCCGCTTGCTGGGAGTGAAAGACTGAGTGAATGAAGCTCCGCTTTCATGAGTTACGCTTTGCAGATTGGTCCCGTGTGGAAAAGATTAGGTAAGTGTTATTCAATATTTCAATGAGAAACAAGAGGGATACTGAAAGATGGAGAGAAAAGTGGAAATAATAAGTGGATCTCAGAGTCATATTTCTTTCCTCTCTCTTGTTGCACACTGAAATCTACTGTCTGCCACTATCCAATATTTGCTCATTCTATGCTCATCCATAAGCAAAAAAAGTCATGCCTCAAAGTACTAGCCTTGTGTCCACAAATTTGCTTTATCTTCTATATTTATGTTCATAGAGAGTGAAATAGTTGTTTTAGAAATAAAATTCAGCATAGTTTTCTTATTTCCAAACTAATAATTGATTGTTGAATGTGATGATAAGATTATCACTTCCTCTCAGAGAACTTTTGGCACAATAACAAGCAGTTGATATTGTTTATCAACTACTTTTTTAGCAGAAATTTACTATGCTGCTTCGAGCTTGGAATCCAGTCTGTATAAATCTACAAGAGGCTAAAATAGGTTGGAGCATCAGTTCAGAAATGATTGATGGATGTTTTTTGTCTCTTCAAAAGCACTTTTTACATTTCAATTGCGACTGACTTGCTGAATATTAATGTAATGTTAGAAATGTGTTGAAAGCTACAAATATGTAATACAATATGCAGCTTATAGGAGTTCAACTCCAAAATACTGCATTTGAAAATTTTCTAGTCTAATTATGCTGGAAGTTTTTTCATGCTGCAGACTAGCTAGAGGCATGGGAGACTTCATTTCTGAATCTAATCAGTTACTAAAGGAGTTCTACATTCCAAATTATATATTCAAACATGATGTTGAAGTCAAACAACTTTCGTACATACCCATGTGTCCTGTTATTGTCTTCATCAATTCAAAGAGCGGTGGCCAGCTTGGTAGTGATCTGCTTGAAACATATCGGGCATTACTTAACAAAAACCAGGTGCTGAATCATTTGAATGTGGATGATTTTAAACACATTTAATAGACTGTTGCCAAGATGAAATCCTTTTCATCAGTACTTGTAGGTATTTACTGCCTTCATAAAATTTCTAATTTCAGGTTTTTGACTTAGGAGAGGAAGCTCCTGACAAAGTACTTCACAGACTTTATGGCAATATGGAAAGGCTCAAATCCATCGGTGATAACAATGCCGCTGAAATCCAGAGTAGGTTGAGATTGATTGTAAGTATCTACTATTCCAACGAACATGACTTGGATGCAATTCTTCAGAATTGGAAGTTCCACTACATTTTGGTTGTCAGACTTCAAATTTAGCCCACTTGTTTAGGTTGCAGGTGGTGATGGTACGGCAGGTTGGCTTCTTGGAGTAGTTTCCGATCTTCAACTAACTAACCCACCTCCTATTGCTACAGTACCATTAGGAACTGGAAATAATCTTCCATTCTCATTTGGCTGGGTAACCTTTTTTTCTATCTTTACTGTTTATTGCAGAAGTTCTTACTTATCCAACCAATTTGAGGACATAATGAATGCCTTGGCCTTCTCTGTTAAAAGACATCATTAAAATAAACATGTTGTTTGGCCTTTCATATTCATGTAATGTGTGAAATAATGAATTGTTATCTCAATAATCCTTATACAGTGTATATGTATATAAATATCTATACAAACTAAAACACATGAACTAATATTTTTCCTCGAGTTGGAGTATATATATCATCTATATCCTGCTTGTTGATCCATGTTTACTCTCTCCTATAGATCAATATTAAGGAAAATGTTATTGACGCGAAATTGATCTAATGCTCAAGATTTATTCTCCGCAAGAGATATTAGATGTGGATAAGTCTTAAATTCTACACCTTAGAGCTGAGTATACTTTTGGAAACAAGGCCAACCTTCAATATTGCAATGCAGCCATTAGAACTATGCAACATAATTCCACACAACCCACAAAGTGAGCTCCTTATGGTAAAGGAACTGGATTTCAAGTACAATTTTGTCATAGCATCAACATTTTTTCATCCTTAGTTGCTTTCCAACTAGGGTGATATAATGCTTCTTGTTTGTTGGTGAGAATAATAGTAGAGAAAAGGTAGTAGAAGTAGAAAATGACAGTAAGTTTGTGAGAGGAAACGTAATCTAACGTTTTAGAAAAAATATTATTTTCTCCTTAAAAAAAGCATGTCGGTAGATATGAGCGATAGGCCAGAGGTCATTTAAAGCAGTGTCAATGAGTGAAGGACACGACATCCTAACTCTATATAAATACGAGTAAGCACGCAAAAAATGCAAATGGATCCATGACCAACCCTACAATAGAGATGTAGAAGAATGCATGCACGCAATCCGATGAACAAGATCTCACAACATACACCCTAATCCTAATGCAATGCAGACAAATGATTCAATCATGCAAGTATTTGCAACACATACTTAATTAAACAACACAATCTAAATACTCGCACATTTCCTCACAATCAATCACAAATGTTTCAAATTAAGTAACCATGCAATAACCACAAGCTATAGAGAGTACATATAAATTAAAGAGCATAATAAACAGGTATTCCACTTCTACCGAAAGATGTTAATCAATTTACTTGGAGCAATATATTATTAGTAATAAGAGAAATATCTGTATAAATGCGAGAAATGAAATAAAAGTAAAAACTCATTAAGTAATGGCCGTACAACGTGATGAAAAATTCAAACGGTGGTTGCATTCAGGCGACGTTGACTGAACTAGAGTGGTAGGAAGGCTATAACATAGGGTAATGGAAGAGAGATGATTGTTGGTGGGGATTTTGGGATGCAGGAAGAGTGGTAGGAGGGCTGGAGAGGTTGGCTAAGGGGTGTAGAGGACCTGGTAGCCTTGACATGCTCTGGGAATGGCTATGAGAGATGTCTTCTATGGCAAGTGCGGAGGAGAGAGGTCTGACTGGAGGAAGGGGAGGTGACAGGTTGGTGGATGGAGGGTCTGGGAGGAGGAATCTGTGGCTAAGGAGGGGCAATTCGGTGGCAGGAGGTGGTGGCGAGACTGAGGAAGGAAGGGGAGGTGATTGTCAGGTAAGGGGATGTGGCCGCGGGCTGCTGGAAAGTCATGATGGTGGTTCCCAACGATGTCACTAGGAGAAAGAACCCACGTCGTCTCACTCTCACCTTGAGGGAAGGGGCAGTCTGCACCCCCTTTGAACCGAGCAGCTTCAGACCTAGAACATAAATTCTCGATCCTTTGCCTTAAAGCTCTAATGCGACATATATAAGAGGGTTAGGGTAAATGAATCTGATGGCTCAAATCACCCGATCGGATCATTTACCCTAACTTCCGAAATTTAAGTAAAAAAATTGCATAAAAATATGAAAAAAACGTGACCATGCGATGTCAGTCTCCGATTGTCAATCCGACGTTCCAAAAATGACAGATCCCGTAAATCGCTAAATTAATGCTCGAAGGTTCCTCATCAATTCTCTTGAGGCAACATAGATTGGATGTGACAGCGATGAACTTACAATGGTCTAATGAGAGTCAGATGAGCTTGAATAACATCCATTGTGCCGACAATCGGTTCTAGGAGGGGTGAATCAAGCTAGTTAAACGGAGAGTAAAATATACATTTTCAAAAAAAATTCACATAATTGCTAGTAAACATCTTCTAAAATATTGGAGAGTAACAAAGGTAACCTTTGGACTAATGAGAGTAACCAAAAAGTTGTAACAAAGAACATAGAGAACTAATTTATAAGCATGTGTGAAATAGTACTTAACAAAGCAAGTTGACCTCAATTTTTTGAGATGCAAGGAATATAATCCATTATTTGGGTATAGAATGAAATATAAATATTTATTATTTAGAACACAAGTTGACATACTTATTATTAATGAGAAACATGAAGTCAAGCAAAAAATGTTCATAAACTCTTTGTTACATTCATTTGAAGTAAAGTACCCTTACAAACTCAAGCTACTTCATTTTGGGGGTATAATATAAACATGATTTTGTGTGTAAGATGCTCTGACTAGCTAAAAATTCCATACTCAGGTCATCATCTTCACAAGACTCCTCAGACTAACTATGATAAGTGACGCAAGACGGTCCTATGTGATGGAGAAATAATTATGTGAACTCCTAAATGCCACCATACATATCCAACGAATTGTGATTTGCAATAATAATTAGTTTTATAAATCAAAATAAATTTATGCCACAATAGTTAAAGCTCTCAAATAAGGAGACACGAGAAGTCGTATAATTGCAAGAGTGTCAGAAAATCAAATACTATTTAAATGGGAAATCACAAAGACCAAAATGATTGAAAACAAAACTTTCAAACCACTATCTCTACAAGTAGAGAATAAACAAATGATCCAATGGTAAAGAAATCAACACACAAACCTTGATTACCACGACTATAAAGAGGGGAGAGTTGGAGGCGCTTTAAAAGGCTTGTCGGGGTTGTATGGTGGCTGAAATGGGGCCTGGACAGTGGCTGTAGAGGTGGCGGGAATGCAGGGCTTTGCTGTCGGGAAGTTCCTACAGCAATAGGAGGTTGGTGGAGGGGAAGCAATGCAGATTTCTGGGTTGTATCAACAAAGAAATTGCTGCCAGCAACTGACTCAGCAAACAGACCGGTTAGATGGTGGCTCCACGTGGGATAGGGGGCTTGGGAGAAGAGAGGGAGGTGAGTAAATGATGTGGCTTCACGTGGGGCTCAGAGGGAGGGGGCTGTAGTTGGGAAGCAGAGGGGAGGAGAGGGGGAAGGGGGCAATCCGCCCAGCACTTTAGAAGGAGGGGCCGGTCAGGTTTCCTGCTAGGAATTGGAAGGGCTGGCTGTGAGATGTTTAAGGGAGTGGGGAGGGGTTCGTTTGACAGGATGAAGAGGGGTAGAGGGCTAAAGATTGGGAGTGACTTGAAGTGGATCCACGTGAAATGAGAGGGGATATTGAGGGGGGGTTCAGTTATGGGAGGAAGAAAGGCTGAGAGTATATTTAGGAATTAACTCCCTAAAATGTAGGAAAGTGGGGATGGAAGGGTAGTGGGAAGTTAGAATGTAGTTATGACGGTTATGAGTGGTGGTGGAGGTGGCTAATGGCTGGAGGTGCCCGAAGGTGGTTGCCGGTGGTGGTGGTCGCCGGAGACGTTTTCCAGTGATCGCCGGAAGACTCCAAATGATGGAAATAAGTGTGGGAGGTATAGGAGAGCCACCGGAGGTGACCGTAGATGAACTCCAGTGATCGCCGGAGATGTGTTTAGAGGAGTTTTGGGGCTGTTTTTTGGAGGTTGGGAGGTTCCTTTGATGGGGGCTGCTGCTGCTATGGAGAGGTGATGGAGGGGAGGGGGGCTTGGGTGGCCGGTTGCTGTAGATGGAGGGGAGGAGGGCTGTGTTGGCCGGCTGCTGTCGATGGAGGGGAGGGGGGCTTGGTTGGCCGACTGCTGTAGATGGAGGGGAGGGGGCTTGGATGGCTGGTTGCTGTAGATGGAGGGGAGAAGGCTGGGTTGGCCTGCTGCAGTAAATGGGGGGGAGGAGGGGCTGGGTTGGCCTGCTGCAGTAAATGGAGGGGAGGAGGGGCTGGGATGGCCGGCCACTAGAGGAGGAGATATGGCTTGGCCGGCCAAGGGGTAGGGAAAGGAGGGAGGAGGTAGACCTGAGCTTCGCACCCGGGGTTCGGCTTCGGTACCGAGTTTACCAAAGAATGAGCTTCAATACTCCATTCTTTAATGCCTAAAATGAGAGCCCTCACCCTCTATTTATACTCTAGGGGGCAACGCACGGCTATGATTGGCTGATCGTCCCGACTCAAAAATACATAAAAATATAACTCGAAACGAAAAATGAAAAGAATAAATAATGTAACGATCGTCGATCCACATAAAATGCACGGTTCTGATTCCCCATCAATAAGTCTATTGTATCTGATGTGTTATCGTGAGATATAATGATGGTAAATTTGTAATTATCCAACAGAAGTTAGAGTAGCTTGACTGACTTTCAATGCGCCGACAATCGGTCTTGGGAGGAGTGAAGTAGGTTGGATAGATAGAGTATACATCCTCAAAAGGTCACATCGTCACTGATTAAAATCTTCTAAAACTTCAGAGAGTAATAAAGGCATCCTTTGGCCTGATGAGACTAACTAAGAAAGGTACAACAACAAATGAAGCTAAGTTATCAGGACGAGTGAAATAGTTTGAACCAAACATATTGACCTAAAAAATTTTGAGAGGTAAGGAATATGATTCATTATCTTAGTATAAATAAAATATGAAGACTCACTGTGCAGAACAGAAGATAAACATCTGTTAATGCGAACACATAAAGTTCATACAACAGTGTCCATAAATTCTTTGGCGCATTCATTTGGAGTACAAGTGTCATTGCAACCTCAGGTAAAGGGAAACTTTTCTGCTAAGTTACCTCATTTTGTTTGTGGTATAAACACATTTTTTTAATGTAGGATCACATGACCAGCTTAAAATTTCTAAAAATACCGAGGTACTTCTAAGCATTGTCAGATCCCATAACTTGTCTGTTGACATTGAACTGAGTAAGGATTTTATGGAAATAATTTTGAAAATAGTGAATACCTTGTGTAAGAGAAACAACTAAATCTTTTGCAAAAAATCATTCACAACGATAGTTAAGTACTAAAAAGAAGTAACATTACGAATTCATAAGGGACCCGACAAATAGAGTGGACTAAGAAAGTGAATGAGAACTACAAGGAAGGTAATGGAGTGAAAAAGGATGAGCGATGTTACTTTCCTAATTCTTAAGATTTACATAAGACATTGACTCGGAAGTGGTACCAAGAATAATATACTAAAGATTGAACGGTGCATGGGCAAGTAGACGATACTGTAAGACCAAAAAAGTGATGAAGAACTATGTTGTGTATATTACAAGAAAATTCATCACATATGGACCATTGTGCTCCTTAAGTTTCTTCTAAACCCTAATCCTTCTCTTCTCACTCACCACCGCCAACCCTTCCCCTTGCCGGATTCCACCCCCGAGTTCGTAATATTTGGTCCGACCTGCCGACCGCCCGCTCTTGCCACCAGTCAGTCTCTGCATCCGCCCCTTCCTGCCGCCGAACCAGTCGACCGCTACAGTGCTCCGGTTGATCCTGGGCTCGGTCCCGTCGGTCGATCCCGCCAACCGCACACTTCGTTCGAGCGTTTCCGTCGCTCGATTCCTACAGTCGCTCGCTCGTCCCGTTCCGCAGCGTCCGCCGCCCAGCCGTTCGCTCGTTTTCGTCGCTCGATTCCTCCAGTCGCTCGATCGTTCCAATCCGCAGCGTCTGCCGCCCAGCCGTTCGCTCGTTTCGCTCCATTGATGTTCAGATCCCCCTGTCCGATTTTTCTTCCGATCCGGCTCTCCATCTAGATCGCCCATGGCCCCCTCCACTCGCCAAAAGCCAGATCACACCACGTCTAGCGATGACGCTGCCCTAAGGCGTTGCGTGGATGCCCACGAACAACTCCTGGCCTCCATGCAAGCAACACTCCTTGCTATCAACTCTAAGATCGACAACATCCAAGCCTTCGCTGCCTCCAATTCCGGCTCACCTGCGGACGGGGGATCCATCCTTGGGGCTGTCCCGGCACGGCTTTCACCGGAGCCACTCCTCCTTGCCACCGCCGGCACGCCTGGCTCTCCATCTTGACATTCCGTCCTTCGCCGGCGTTAACCCGATGGGCTGGATCGCGAAGGCGGAATAGTACTTTGACCTCCATGGCACTCCCGATGCGGACAAGGTGTCGACCCATTGTTGGCCTTGATGGTTCCGCGCTCCATTGGCTCGGTGGCTTCGTCAGCCCAACCCTTCTCTCTTGGGCCGACCTAAAACAGGAGATAATACGACGGTATGATATCCGCTACTCCGGCTCCTCCATCGAGCGCCTCTGCGGTGTTCGCCAAACCGCCGGCCTGCATGAGAACATCGATGAGTTCGTCACCCTGGTCACCCATGTCCCCAACCTTCCGCCCGACCACTACCTTGGCTTCTTCATGCAAGGCGTGCTTCCGCATATACGCTCCCGACTCCGCACGCACCACCCTTGGACGGTCTCTGACGCCCTTGACATGACGCATTTGGTGTAGGCCGACCTCTTCCCTAGTCCTCATGCTTCTCCGTCCGACCACCCCCCTCCGCAACCTCCTTGGCGCCCGCCCGCCCCGGCTCCTCTGCCACGCCGTCCGCATGGGGGACACCGCCCAGGGCGCCCCTCGACCCCTCAGCGCCTCTCGAAGAATGATTACAATGAGCTCCACAACAAGGGCCTGTGTTTTCGGTGCCGCCAACCCTACTCCCCCAACCATGAGTGCTCTGTGAAGGAGTACCACGCCATCATTAGCGACGTCGACCCTGAGGTTACCCTGACTGACTTTGAGGCCCTGGAGCTTTCAATGAAAGGTCCCTCCTTCGACTCCACCATGGCTATGTTCCACCGCTTGGAGTTATCCCATGTCTCGGTGGGCGGGATCTCCGGGCCGCAGACCATGAAGCTCTCGGGAAAGCTTCGTGATCGCCCGATCATCGTCATGGTGGATAGCGGCGTGAGCCACAATCTCAACTCCGAGATACTGGTGCAACAACTCCAACTACCCTCGGTTCCATCCCCGGATTTTTTGGCCCGCCTTGTCGATGGGCGACGCTGACCGACTCAGGGCTTTTGCCCTGCCGCGACTCTCTCCGTGGGGTCCTGTTCCGTGACCACAGACTTCTATGCGTTCGGCCTCGGCGGTATCGACGCCATATTTGGGGTGGCTTGGCTCCACACACTTGGCGATGTGTGTGCCAATTGGGCGACTATGACCATGCAGTTCCGCCACGGGGGCCAGCCGTGTCGTTTCGACGGTGACTCCGCTCTCCTTCGGTCTCCCTCTGCACGATCCAGTGGACTACTGACGTCGACTTTCCCGCGGGGCTTTGGCCCCTCTCAGGGCTGTCCGCTGTGCCTCCCTCTCACCCGACGGACTTTTGAGAGCTTCTCAACGCATTTGCCGACGTCTTCTAGCCTCCGACAGGACGGCCATCAGCCAGGCCGACCGACCATGCCATTCCCCTCTAGCCTAGGACCGCAACAGTCTCGGCGCGGCCGTACCGTTATGGTCATGTGCAGCGGGATGAGATCGAGCGCCTGACACAGGAGTTGCTGATGGGGGGCCTCATCCGTCCCAGTGCGAGCCCAGTCTCTAGCCCGATCCTTCTGGTCTGGAAGAAGGACGGCAGTTGGCGCCGTACTACCCAGCCAAGATACTTGATCGCCTCTATCACCTTCCGGGGGACTCTCGTTCGAAGGAGGTCCTTGTTGCTTGGCTTAACCGTGCGGAGTCGAAGCCACGTGGCTGCCCCGGGATGACTTCCTCCACCCGTTCGCCGACTACTGCCTTGCGGACAAGGCATATTTTCCAGACGACGACATTGTTACGGTCGCGCATATCGACGACACACAGGGGAGAGTCTACACTCGGAAGAAGACAACGCCCCCTAGCCCACCGGGATTGGAGGAGACCGCGGGAACCATCGTCATTTAAATATTTCCGTTTGAATGTTATTATTGTTTTTGCTATGCGCACACCGGAACTCTAGCTATTCGCACCCCGCTGTTATAAAGTGTGTTGTATGCCTCATTAGGTTTTTTTTTTAATCTTGGATGAATGCTAAGAATTAGGGTTGCACCCTAAGTTTCTTTTTAACCCTAATCCCTCTCTTCTTCCTCACCACTGCCGGCCCTTCCCCTTGCCGGATTCCTCCCCCGAGTTCGTAATAGGTTTCCATAATTATAACAAAAGACGAACCATATTCTATTGTGATTGATTTATCCGTATAAGGATGTAAGAAGTAAGAGTAGTTACATGAGTCATGTGGTTTGATATACCCAAATCAATAATTCACGGAGTGGGCTTATATAACGAAGCAATGCATGAAGATGCAAGAGAAGCCTTGGAATTTAAAAAGAAGCCTACATAGAAGTATCAAAGATTGTTGATTTTTTACTTGATGACTTCAATACATGATTCATACAATGACAATACGTGCAATATGGAGGTCCAGAAGAGGAGGAATGAACCATACTACTAGTATCTTGAAAGACATACTGAGTCACTAGAGTTAATTCTTTGAGACGATTTTGAACCCAAGAGTTGTAAACCAGAGGAGCTTTCCCGACTAGAGAGAGGTAACCGCGTTGAGATTTGAATTTCGATAGAGGAAGGCAATTAAGGCTGTATTAAGAGAGGATTGTTGCGAGGGCTCGGGAAGAAGTCGATGAAGATTGGAATCCAATTGAACGCAACAATAGTAAACACAACAACAAAAATCAGAACCAATGAAACTTGTGAAGAAAAGCTGCAACAACGATTCTCAGGGCACTTTGACGTGCAGGAACTCAACATGTTTTAGTTTGTATGCACATGTGTATACACAATTTCTGTATGCAGACTTAAGCATTCTTCTTCTTAAAAAAGGAACTATGCTTAAATTTTTCGGTTCCTTGATTTAAAAAAAACCAAAGTATTTTTTTTCTTGATTCTAATACATAATATTGTTACCAATGCTTAAACTCAAACATTATCATAATGGCTGGTTGATTGATTGAAGACAAAATATCTTTCTTTTTCCGACCATAACATGCAACTTCTATTGTAGGGAAAAAAGAACCCGGGTACAGATCGTCAAGCTGTGAAATTTTTTCTGGATCAAGTGATCGTAGCAAAAGAAATGAAGATTGATAGGTACCAAACTAAGTACCAGTTAAAACCAATTATGTGTATAACTTTATATTTATAGTAATTATCTGAAAATTGTCCCATCGGTTCTGTCAACAATTTCAAATAATCTTTAAGGAGAAAATTTTATTGTTTATTTTCGTTCAGTTCCAAATTTATAAATCCCTTTTCTAAATGTTCTCCAGTCAAATTCTTAGAGCAAGGGTGATAATCATAGAGTTTGTTTCACTTTCAGCCTGCACTATATCTTGTTTGTTCAAATACTTAACCTGCAATTGATAGTGAGAAATCTTGAACACATTTAAATATAAAGACTGCAATAGAAAGTGAATCAAGTGCGTATTATAGAAATTTGAGTGTAGGTACTGTTTTATATAAGCAAATCAATGGGCTCCAGTTTTAAACTTAATCTAACATGTAGTCCATGATGTAAAATAAGAGGATAAAGACATGAGGGACTGATATAATCAGAACTCTAGGAAATCCAGCCTTGTTAGTATTTTTAGATAGACAATTCTGCATTAGTTACTAAATAACTAATACGCGTATCCATAGTTGTGATCTATAACTTATGTTCTCGTCACCTTTCTATGCCCAGTCCCAACTCCCACGTGAGGTAAATAGTCGTATTCGGGTATGATTCCATGTGGGCACCTAAGAATGGATGAGACTACGATATCAGGCACCAAAGGGGAACCCGGGTTTCTCCATCTCCGATATGTGCCGTTGAAAGTTTTCATAGACATTACAAATAAATATTACATTAAGGAATATTGACCTTAATTCATTACTAACTTATCCTTAACTATTAATGGGAGCAATAATGTTACACTCGCGCACGCTGACGGGACGCCGTGGCGAGTCTACACGCGTATGAAGGCGATGAATACTAGCCCACCGGTCGTGGAAGAGACCGCCGAGGAGCGCGCTACTTAATTACTTCTATTTCGATGTTGTTTTGAGTTTTATTATTTGCAGACCGCTATTGTTATTCGCACCCCGCTGCTATAAGGGGTGATGTATGCCTGTATTATTTTTCATGCTTGGATGAATGGAATTTAGGGCTGCTCCCTAAGCTTTCTCCTCTACTCAAATCCCTCTCTTCTCCCTCACCACCGTCGACCCTCCCCTTGCCGAATTCCTCTCCGAGATCATATCAATTTGGTTCGACCTGCCGCACCGCCCGCCGTTTAGCCGTCGGTGCACGCGATAACTTCATCCGTAGCTGTTGTTTCTACGCCGAATCCCGATCCAGCCCCCGACGCGTGCGCGAGCCTGTTCCGTTTCCGCCAAATCTGCTCGTCCATTCCTTCGTCCACATATTTCGACCGTCCAGCGACAGTGTCGTCACACTCCAGCTCCGATCCGACGAGTACAACCTCAATCCGCCAAGTCCAGCACCGATTCGCCAAGTCCCGCCCTGTTCCGCCGATTCCAGCCCTATTCGCCGCAGGAAGGCCACCGGCCCTCTGTCTCCGCCGATCCCAGCCCGATCCACCCTTCTCCAGCCGCCGTCCGACGACTCCAGCCCCATGGTTCCCAACACTCGCTCCTCCGGTGACCCCGCTTCAGATACCGCCTCCGACGCCCTTAACCGCCGCTTCAAGGCTCAAGATCAGCTCATCGCCTCCATGCATGCCTCGCTCCTCGCCCACCATTCCAAGATCGACTCCCTCCAGGCGCCGACCACCCCCTTCGACTCCGGTTCGGCTGCGGAAGGGTTCCCTCCTCGGCGCAATACCGGTGAGACCCACTGAGCCCCAAATCCACCCGGCTCCCGGCCGGTCCGCTCTCTCCCTCGACATTTCGTTCTTCGTCGGTATCGACCCGATGGGTTGGATCGCTAAGGCGGAACAATACTTCGACCTCAACTTCATGTCGGACCAGGACAAGGTGTCCACCGTTCTTGTTGGTCTGGACGGCTCTGCCCTCCATTGGGCCTGGTGGCTCCGCCAATCGAACCAATCCCTCTCCTGGCCCGAGCTCAAACATGAGATGATTCGGCGGTATGACACCAGCTACTCCGGCTCCTCTGCTATCGAGCGTCTTTGCGGCGTCCGTCAGACAGCCGGCCTGGACGACTACATTGATGAGTTTGTCTCCTTGGCCACCCACGTTCTCGGCCTTCCGCCTGACCATTACCTGGGCTTCTTCATGCATGGCCTGCTGCCACACATCCGCTCTGGTCTCCGCATGCACCACCCTCGGACGGTCGACGACGCCCTTGACTTGGCGCGTTTGGTGGAGGCCGACCTCTCCCCTAGACCTCATGCTTCTCCGACCGGCCACCCCCCTCCGCAGACACCTTGGCATCCGCCCGCCTTAGATCCTCTGCCACACCATCCACATGGGGGACCCCGCCCGGGGCGCCCCTCGGCTCCTCAGCGCCTCTCCAACAATGATTACAATGAGCTCCGCAATAAGGGCCTGTGCTTTCGGTGCCGCTAACCCTACTCTCCCAACCCTGAGTGCTCCGTGAAGGAGTTCCATGCCATCATTAGTGACGACGACCTTGAGGTTACCTTGGTTGACTTTGAGGCCCTGGAGTTTTCAGCGGAGGGCCCCCCTTTGACCCCTCCACGGCTACGTTCCACCGCTTGGAGTTATCCCGTGTTTCGGTGGGCGGGATCTCCGGACTGCAGACCATGAAGCTCCCGTGCATGCTTCGTGATCGCCTGATCATCGTCATGGTGGACAACAACGCGAGCCACAACCTCATCTCCGAGCGACTGGTGCATCATCTATGACTTTCCTCAGTTCCATCTCCAGATTTTTCGGTCCGCCTTGGTGATGGGAGACGCCGACCGACTTAGGGCCGCTGCCCTGCCGTGACTCTCTCTGTGGGATCGTGTTCCGTGACCGCGGACTTCTACGCATTCGGCCTCGACGACATCGATGCCTTTTAGGGGTGGCTTGGCTCCTCACAGTTGGCGATGTGCGCGTCAATTGGGCTTCTATGACTATGCAGTTCCTCCACGAGGGCCGTCCGTGTCGCCTCGACGGTGACCCCGCTCTCCGGTCTCCCTCTACACGATCCAGCGGACCACGGGCGTCAACCTTTCTGCGGGGCCGCGACCCCCCTCAGAACTGTTCGATGTGCCCCCCTTCCCCGACGGACCTCCCAGAGCTTCTCACCGCGCTCACCGATGTCGTCCAACCTCCTGCAGGCCTGCCACCAGCCCGGACGACCGACTGCGTCTATTCCCTACAGCCTAGGACCGCAGCTGTCTCGGCGCGGTCGTACTGCTCTGACCATGTGCAGAAGGATGAGCTCGGGCATCTGGTGCAAGAGATGCTGATGAGGGGCCTCATTTGTCTCGGTGCGAGTCCATTTTCCAGCCCGGTCCTTCTGGTCCGGAAGAAGGACGATAGGTTGCGCCGTACTACCCAGCCAAGATACTTGATCGCCGCTTCCACCTTCAGGGGAAATTTAGTTCGAAGGAGGTCCTTGTTGCTTGGCTTAACTGTCCGGAGTCCGAAGCCACATGACTTCCCCGGGATGACTTCCGCCGCTAGTCTGCCGATTACTGCCTTGAGGACAAGACACATTTTCCAGACGGCGACGTTGATACGGTCGCGCACGCCGACAAGACGCCGTGGCGAGTCTACACGCGTAGGAAGGCGACGGATACTAGCCCACCGGTCGTGGAAGAGACTGACGAGGAGCGCGCTACTTAATTATTTATATTTCGATGTTGTTTTGAGTTTTACTATTTGCAGACCGCTTTTGTTATTCACACCCCGCTGTTATAAGGGGTGATGTATGCCTGTATTATTTTTCATGCTTGGATGAATGGAATTTAGGGCTGCTCCCTAAGCTTTCTCCTCTACTCAATGTTGAACTCCATCGAGTTGCATTCGATGCAGCTTTAAAACTGTGTCGAGTTCTAGTCGACGTATGATTCTTTTTATTAAGATTTTTATAAATTTTATTTGTTTTTCTAAGGGGTGTTTACCTAGAATCCCTGTTTGATTAGTAATGTTTACCCTATTGAATATAGTGAGTTTATTAGGGTCATTATTTTGTTCTTAACATGATTCTAAGTTGATTCATGTTAGACCTAATTAATGCTACAGAATTTTCCCAAGCAAGTTTGCTAGGGAGGGATTGATGTGCTAGTGGATGGCAGTCTCCCTCCCCACCGTCGGCCCTCCCCTTGCCGGATTCCTCTCCGAGATCGTATCAAATAACGTCTCTTAAAGAACCAAAGGTTGTGTTATTTATGATTTAGGTGCCCCAGTCCCCAGAAGCTCCCTACCTAACTCTATCTCCTACCTAACCCCATCTCACACCTAATATCATCTCCTAACAACCCATTCCTTTTTTATGTATGGAGGTGCTTTTGTTCGGAGAGACGCTAGAAAGCTCTCATCGTCTGTAAAAGCGGAAGTCATCTCTCTTCTATTATGGTTGACTCTTATTCGCTCTCCGAGCTTAGGAACTTGTCTTAAGTAGTAGTGACGTGTTTCCTGATGGTTAGCCATCTACAGAAAGAAGATGGTGCTCGTTGCAATCAGAGAACTGAAAGAGTTCTAGAAGGCACAATATAGAAGCAATATAGAAGATGGTGCCTCCACTGCACACAATATATGAAGTGCTCATTGTTTCAATGTCGGTTGCAATGATTGCCGAACCATCACGTGTCTCTGATGATCACTTATGTCAGTGATTATTTTCACTTTAGTGGTGCATCCAACTGATTTCACTGGATTGCATTTGGTACAAGTTCTTTTAGCCATTTTTGGCTCAAATTTAGTTTGTGTATTACTGTTTGTCAAACTCGTACAATTGCATTTCTCTTTCATCAAATAAATAATTTTATTGACAAAAGTCTTTGTAAAGTTTTCATCTCTATTCATATTTAGCCTCGAGCAATCTATGTTTTTGATCACTAAGAATTCAATGTCCGTTCTCCTATCTTCCTTGATCATGATCTCCGAAGTAATCAAATCTCCTAGTGGCACTGAAGATCAACAATGACATCCAAGAATGAAAGTTTGGATAGATATCCTGTCAAAAAATTTGTTGGAAAATAGAATTTTGGCTTGTGGTAAAGATGGGTTACGATTTGTTGGTTCAGCAAGAATTTAAAAAAATGCTGCAGGGAAAACCAAGATGCCTGAAGGGATGAAAAAAAAAAATGAATGGATGAACATGCCACAAGCTCCATTAAGATATGCATAGTTAATAATGCTCTCTTCAACATTGTGGATGAAAAAGATTACAATTGAGCTTTGCGAGAAGCTTGAGAGGCTTTAAAAGATGAAGCAAGTCATGTGAGGATACTCCCGAAGCAACAATTGTATAGGATGAATGTTACGCATGCGTGCGTAACTTACTATTGTATCTTGTATTGTTATTTGTTTGCATTAGGGTTAATTATATGTGAGCCCCTCTCCCTATATAAGGAGGTGGCATGAGAGAGTTGTTTTTTATCTTTTGATCATTAGGGTTTGGATCTCTTTTGGAGAGGGGTTTCTAGGAGGAACCATCCTGAAGTTGGGTACGAGTATACCTCGTGATTGTATCCGGTATTTTCATTTAGTGCAAGTGTTTTCTCCTTCCAGTAACATTTGATCTGACCTGCCGCCCCGCCTGCGCATCTCATCGTGTGTCGCCAGGTTTGGGTTTCGCTGCTTCCGTTCTCATCGCCATCAACAATCCAGCCACCGTTCGAGCCGCCGCTGTACGCTTCCGTCTTCTCCATCGCTCGCGCACCAGCCCACATCGCCGAGCCACCAGTTTCCTCTTTCGTCATCCAGATCGACCCCGACCCCATCCCTTCCGTCATATCCTGCTCGCGCTGCCCAGATCGAACGACGAATCGTTTCCTGCCTGCTCCGTTGCCGCTCGACTCCTCCCCAGTGCCGCTCGTTTCCTCCGTGCCGATTCTTCTTCAGTGCAAGTGCCGCTCGTTTTCTTCAGTGCCGATTCCTCTCCCGTGCCAATTCCTCTCCAGTGTCAGGACGTGTCACTCCGTCCTGCAGCCGCAGTCCACTACCTTCTCAGCAGTGCCGATCGATTCATATGCCAAACGGCCGGATGGAATCCCGCGTGGAAGCCCTTGAGCAAGCTCTCACCACCATCAACTCGCGTCTCGAGACCCAAGCAGAGCAGTTCACCTCAATTCTGACCATGCTCCACAACTTGCAACCCGGCCAGCACTCCGGCCCTACTGCTGCCTCTGCCTTGGGCTCCCCCAACACATTGGCCTCCGAAGATCCCGCATTAGAGGGATTGCCTCCGCAGCTCACATGCCTCGACATCCTCACATTCAACGGGACTGACCCCCTTGGGTAGATTGCCCGCGCCGAGCAGCTTTTTGACATTCACCAGACTCCTCCGTCGCAGCAGGTCCCCACATCAATTATCGATATGGAAGTGTCCGCTGGCTCCGCCAGTCCTCTCCTGGCCTCACTTGGACAACTCTCACTGAGGCCCTCATTCAGCGGTATGATCACCGCTACTCCGGCTCTATGATCGAGCGCCTTTGCAGAGTTCGTCAGACCGGCTCCATTGACTCGTACGTGGATGCATTCATCGAATTGGTCACCCATGTTCCGGGTCTTCCTCCCGACCATTACTTGGGCTACTTCATGCACGACTTACAACCCCATATCCGAGCCCGCCTCCGCACCCTTCAACCGTTAACTGTCAACCAGGCTATGGATCTCTCCCCAATAGTGGAGGCCGAATTCCTGGCGACGTCCGGGGACCCTCCTTCCCCATCGCCTCCCTCCAAACCTCCCTACCAACCATATGTTCCTCCCCCGTCTAAACATCCACCACTGCCACCTCCTCTACCCCGCCCACCCATTATGGGCCTACACAACAACCATCATATCCCTACTCACCACATGTCCAACCAAGAGTACAATGAATTGCGAAGCAAGGGTCCGTGCTACCATTGCAGACAACCCTACTCGCCTACTCATGATTGTCTTGTGAAGGAGTTCCGGTTCCTCATCTGGGAGGACGTGAACGAGATCAGCATGGCTGTCTTCTATGACGCTCTTATGATCACGGATGTACCGCCGGACGTAGCTCCGGGCACCTCTACGGCTGCCCAACCGCGGGCATATCACTACTAGCTGGAGGGCGGCACTTCGACCTTGGGGTCAAGGTCGATTTTCTGACGGGGTGTATTATTACGCACGCGCGTGTAACTTAATATTGTGTCTTGTATTGTTATTTGTTTGCATTAGGGTTAATGATATGTGAGCGCCCCCTCCCTATATAAGAAGGTGGCTTGGTAGAGTTATTTTTTTTATCTTTTGATCATTAGAGTTTGGCTCTCTCTTTTGGAGAGGGGCTTCTAGGAGGAACCAGCCTCCTGAAGTTGGACACGAGTATACCTCGTGATTGTATCTGATATTTTCATTTAGTGCAAGTGTTTTCTCCTTCCGGTAACACTGAAGTTGCAGGAATGTGCCAACTTGTGAAAACACTTTAATGTGTTCAACAATTTTTTGAATTGTACGTGGTTGACGCAAAAGTAGAGGAAAAAGATAAGGCCTTGTTGCTTCGTACCTCAGACCCATTTTCCTACAATCACATGGTGACGCTTGTTAAGAACGAAGAAGAAGGAAGAGAGAAAAATAAGCGGCTACAAGAAGGGAGAGACTAGGGTTTGGAGGAAGGAGGAGGAGAATACCGTTTTAGAGAATAATCTTGCATGACTCTAAAAGAGGGGGGTCCGGGGTATTAATACCCAGACCCAGGGCCGACCAACCAAGGGGGCCGGCCGGCCCACAATGGGGGCTGAACCGGGTGCGGTTCAGCCCCCCTGGGCCGAATATTAAGAGGAGGGGGCTGAACCCACTGGTTCAGCCCCGTTGTCTCCCTCGTTACACCATTGTCGGCGCGTGTACTGCCTCCCAAATAGCCGAGCCTCGTCCGGGGGCGTAACATTCCCTTCCCCATCAAGAACCAGCTTGTCCCCAAGGTGGTAATCAGGGTAAAGCTCCCGAAACTCCAGCAAATCCACCCAAGTGTTGTGCTCCGTGGGTAGATCCTTCCATTTCACCAATAGCTCAGGACAGTACGCCGTGCCACGGTGCTTCCACTTGATCAACAATATGTCCTCAGGAATCGGGCGCAGCTCGCCCCCACTAGTAGCCTCTGGCAAGAAAGGAGTTACCTGAACCGTATCGCCAAGCTTCCGCTTCAACAAGGAGACATGAAAGGTGGGATGGATCCGGGAGCCGGAGGGCAACTCCAATGTATAAGAAACTGGCCCAACCCGCCTGGTGATCCGAAATGGACCATAGTAGCGAGGTGCCAGCTTATGGTTCGTCCGTTGTGCAACGGACAATTGCCGATAAGGGCGGAGTTTGAGGAAAACCTCATCCCCCACCTGAAATTCTCGCTCAGTCCGATGCTTATCTGCTTGGGCCTTCATACGATCCTGTGCAGCCCGGAGATTCTCGCGCAAGGTCGCGAGGGTGCGGTCACGGTCACGGAGTGCTCGATCAACTGCTGCCACCGCTGTACTACCGGGCTCATAACTGCTCAGAGACGGAGGTGGCCTGCCATACACGACCTCAAAAGGAGTGAGCTTGCTAGCCGAATGATACGAAGTGTTGAAGCAATATTCCGCCCAATGCAACCAATTCGTCCATGTCCTTGGCTCATCCATAACAAAGCACCGAAGGTATGTCTCCACGCCTCGATTCAAGACCTCTGTCTGTCCATCAGTCTGCGGATGGTGAGCCGTGCTAAAACGTAAGGAGGTCCCCTGTAAACGAAAGAGCTCCTTCCAAAAATTGCCAACAAAAGTAGGATCACGATCCGAAATGATCGCCCGCAGAACTCCATGTAAGCGAACAATATCCCGAACAAACAAAGCCGCCACAGACTCGCCGGTGTATGGGTGGCTCAGTGCGAGGAAGTGTCCGTATTTGGACAACTTATCAACCACCACCAGAATGACTGTTTTGCCCTTCGACCGAGGCAACCCGTCAATGAAGTCCATAGAAACCGTGTCCCAAATCTGGTGCGGAATCTCCAGAGGTGTACGTAGCCCGGCTGGAGAAGTAGTCTCATATTTCTGCCTCTGACAAACATCACACTGCTGCACAAATATCTGAATGTCGCGGCGCATCCCCGTCCAAAATACATTTGCTCGTGCTCGCTGAAGAGTGCGAAGAACACCAGCATGACCACCCGTCGGCGAAGAATGAAACTCATGCATCATCACTGTTCGCCAAACTGACTGGGCTGGGATGACAACGCGGCCCTTGTAATATAGCCTGTCATTTTGTAAATGATAACCGGGGATTGTCTCACGAGCCTGCCGGAAAGCCTCCACAATAGCCTGTAACTCAGGGTCGCGATGCACCTCCTCTTGGATTTCATCCAATGAATCCAGCTGGGGCGTAGAAACATGGGCCAAGGCGGCCCCGGGCAGGCAGGACAGTGCGTCAGCCACCCGATTATCCTTCCCTGGTCGATACACAATCTCGTAATCATATCCCAACAGCTTGGTGACCCACTTCTGTTGGAGAGGAGAAGAAACGCGCTGCTCTAAAAAATGCTTCAGGCTTTGATGGTCTGTCCGAGTTTTAAAATGACGTCCCAGCAGGTAGGGGCGCCAGAGAGCCACAACATGAATAACCGCCAACATCTCCTTTTCATAGACCGACAGTCCCAATGCCCTCGGAGTCATAGCCTTGCTGTAAAAGGCAATCGGCCGACCGTCCTGCATCAACACTGCTCCCAATCCCACTCCGGAGGCGTCCGTCTCCACGACGAACTCCTTGGTGAAATCCGGAAGTGCGAGCACTGGGGTTGTCGTCATTGCCCGTTTCAGTGCCTGAAAAGCAGTCTCTGCCTCCTCCTGCCACATAAAAGCATCCTTTTGGAGTAACTGTGTCAGTGGCCTGACAATCTTCCCGTAATCCCGTACAAAACGCCTGTAATAGCCCGTGAGACCCAAGAAGCCCCGAAGAGATCGAATAGTCTGGGGCCGCGACCAAGAAACTATGCTCTCAATCTTCCGTGGGTCGGCCTTGACCCCTTCAGCTGAAACCAAATGTCCTAAATATTCCACTTCCTCCTGGCCAAAAGAACACTTGGACCTCTTCGCATATAACTGGTGCTGGCGTAGAATAGAGAATACCTGAGCAACATGGCACAGATGGTCTGCCCAGGTAGCACTATATATCAGGATGTCGTCGAAGAAGATCAACACAAAGATCCGAAGGAAGGGGCGAAAGATCTCGTTCATGTTGGCCTGGAAGGTGGATGGCCCGCCGGTCAACCCATTGGACATCACCAAGAACTCATAATGGCCGTCATGTGTCCTGAATGTTGTCTTGTGAATGTCCTCCGCCTTCATAAGAATCTGGTAATATCCTGACCGTAAGTCCAGCTTCGTAAACCGAGTCGCTCCATGCAACTCATCCAGCAGTTCCTCAATCAGTGGAATTGGAAACTTATCCTTCAACGTAACATTGTTTAAGGCACGGTAATCCACACAAAATCGCCAGGATCCGTCCTTCTTAACCAAAATGATCGGGGCCGAGAAAGAGCTCATGCTCGGGCGTATGATACCTGCCGCAAGCATCTCCCTCACACTACGCTCGATCTCTGCCTTCTGCATGTGCGGATATCTGTAAGGTCGGATATTGGGCGGCTCCGCCCCTGCCTTGAGCACAATCTGATGATCACGGAATCGTGATGGCGGAAGTGTACGCGGCTCCTGGAAAATGTCATCATACTGCTCCACTAAGGGCTGCATCGGTAGAGGGACCTCAGTCGGCCTCAACTCGTCCGTACGTACTCCCAATAGAACTGCCATCAAACTACCGATCTCCTCAAGCTGCTGTAGGCTGCGAAGGAAAATCTCCTTGACCGGAGAAGATTTGAGCCCTTTAAGACAAAACTGTCGCCCACCCTGCAAGAACTCCATCGTCATCTGGTCCCAATCGAAAGTAACCCTCCTTAACTGTTGTAGCCACTGAACTCCCAGCACCATGTCTGAGCCCCATATGGGTAAGAGATAAACGTCTGTGCGGCCCACATAACCCTGCATCCGAAGCTCCACACCCTTTAGCACGCCCTGGCACTGTAACTTGCTGCCATCCGCTACCATAACCTGGAACGCCGCCCCGATGTCGATCAAATGCCCCACCTTCTGTGCCACATCGGGGTGGATGAAATTGTGAGTACTCCCGCTGTCCACAAGGATAGTCACACTCTCCTGTCGGACCCTCCCCGCTAGCCTCATAGTGAGCGGAGGGGGATTACACCCTTCCATGGCATGTATGGAAACCCCCAGCTCTGTCAAGTCCAAGTCACCCTCGGGCTCCAACAACTCTTCAGAAAACGCTTCCTCCTCAGTCTCCTGATGTAGCAGAAAAACCTGGACCTTTTGACACTTATGGACCGTCGTAAACTTCTCATCACAATTGAAGCAAAGTCCTTTCTCCTTCCGTGCTTGCAACTCGTTCCAAGACAACCGTGTCACCGTCGGCCGATCGGCCGCTGGAGGCTCCCTCCTGATAGTGGCCGGTGTAGTAGCATGCTTCAATGTACTGCGGGCTCGGTGTCTGTTAAATCGTTCCTCCTGGGTGCGCGCCAAACTGATCGCGTGATTCAGGCTACGAGGCATGTAGGCCTGTACCTCATCGCGTAAGTGATCCTTCAACCCGGACACGAAACAGCTGAGGAGCATCCTCTCCTCCCAGTGCACCCTGTTAGCCAGCCTCTCAAACTCAGTCCTGTATTCCATCACACTCCCCTTTTGGCGAAGTTTTTGCAAAAGGGCTTCGAAGTCCTCAAACTCCAGAGGTCCAAACCGAGCAGTAAATCCTTCGACAAATTCCCCCCACGGCACATAATTTCGTCCCCGCAGGAACCACTGAGTCCACTGAAAAGCATCGTCCTCTAAGTGGAAGGATGCCAGTTGCACCCACTGATCTCCCGGCACTTCCTGGTAGTTGAAGAATAACTCTGCCTTCTGTATCCACTCCAACACATCCCCACCACTGTAACGAGGAAAATTCATCCGCGTCAATTTTGGTGCCATGTATGGCCGCTGTCCGGCCTGTCCACGCCACCCTGGCTCCTGTCTTCGTGGTTCCTCCCGTTCAATAGGCATGCCCGGGAATTGTCGGAATTGCCCCCCCACCGGAACGCCTTGATGGCCTGCCCCTCCTTCCCACTGCATGCCCCTTCCAATCGGGTGAGGTAACAAGCCTTCGCCGCCCCGTCTCCAAGGAGGCTGCCCCATCCGAGTATCGGTGCCACCTGGAACCCCTTGCCCGTACCCATTTGGACCAAAACCAGGCCCGCCGAAGCCACCAGCCCCATTCCGGCCATTCCGAAGCCTCCAGGCCCTATTCCGGCACCGCCAGTGTGGGATCTCCCCTGGCCGAGCCCTTCTCGGCCAGGACCAGCCCTTCCGACGCCGCCGATGCCCGTTCCGGCCAATCCCAGGCCGTCGGCTCCAACCCCAGGCGCCCCGCACCCGTACCGACCCAGATCGGCCGCTCCTGCGCCAAATCCCGCTGCACCCAGGCCGCCTACAACCAGCCGGCCTTGACTGCCGCCGGTGCCGAAGCCTCCGCCGCCGTGTCCAGGGGTTCCGACTCCCCCGATCCCGCCGACGCCAAGGCTCGCCGACTCGCTTGCGTCGTTCCTGTGCGAATCGGGTTTCGATCCGGAAGATTCGCCCGGGTCCTCCGGCACCGCCTTACCCTTCAAATTTTGCGCCAATAACGCCATAATTTCGTCCAACCGACCATCCATTCGTTCTTCTAACCTTTGAGTGGACGCTTTCACGT
This sequence comes from Dactylorhiza incarnata, assembly GCA_033032865.1. Taxonomy (NCBI): domain Eukaryota; kingdom Viridiplantae; phylum Streptophyta; class Magnoliopsida; order Asparagales; family Orchidaceae; genus Dactylorhiza; species Dactylorhiza incarnata. The sequence goes on along the minus strand of JAWHQI010000154.1, from coordinate 3,926,430 downwards.
TTTCTTCGATGGCCGCCACCGAATCGGTCAACCCCACCAAGTTCTCCTCTAGGTTTTCCAAACGACCGTTCTCTTCTTGCAAGCGCGTAGACACCATGATGTAGGAAGGAATCCTCTGATACCAATTGTTAAGAACGAAGAAGAAGGAAGAGAGAAAAATAAGCGGCTACAAGAAGGGAGAGACTAGGGTTTGGAGGAAGGAGGAGGAGAATACCGTTTTAGAGAATAATCTTGCATGGCTCCAAAAGAGGGGGGTCCGGGGTATTAATACCCGGACCCAGGGCCGGCCAACCAAGGGGGCCGGCCGGCCCACAATGGGGGCTGAACCGGGTGCGGTTCAGCCCCCCCTGGGCCGAATATTAAGAGGGGGCTGAACCCACTGGTAAAGATATAATGGGACTGAAGGAGGTCACTACTTCGTTATTGACAGTCAGATGTTGAGAGACCTTGCTCCTGTGGACAAGCATGTTTCTACAGTAGAAGAAAGGGGGAGGCCGTTCGACAAAGAATCGAGTGGCGCACAAGCTCGATCCGCATCGGAGAAAGGCATGACTTGTTATCATTGCAAGCTGACATGCCACAAAGTGAAATTATCCACAACGTGCATAAGGCAGTGAAGATGTCCAGGATGCAACAATGGTGATATTTAGTTATGCCGTGATGATGGTGATAGTCTCGTGCTCACGAGGGGAATTGATTATTTAGATGTATATATATTTATTAGATTTTGGGTCCTTGCGACATATTTACTTGGATCAGATGCATTTATGTTTAGTTCCTTGGAGGGAAAAACTGGTTCAGTCTACCTGGGTGACGACTCAACTTGTGATTTCAAGGTGAATGAATTGTTGACCATTGACATACATATGCACTCTGACATCATGCGCAGACTTCATGAAGTGCGGCTTTTACCTAAGTTGCGATAGAATCTAACTTCTCTTGGCAATATGAACTCTATAGGTTGTGGATTTTCAGGGAGGAGAGGAGTTGTCACAATGACGTAGTTGCACCACGCTCATGAGAGGAGAAAGCACGGTAGCATTTATGGGACGATGCGAGACACTGTGTGATGTGGTGCTTCCGTGAATTTTGTAGGACAAAAGGAAGTTGATCGAGATGGTGCAATGGATCAATTTTTGGTGGCTCTGGGAGTAAATTTTATTGATCGGTGTGTATAGTCTCCCAAAGGTGAGCTAATTGCGTAGATGTCATGTGAATTTGTGTCAGCCTTGAGTTTGGAGTCAGCTTACGATTATTCAATTGATATGTCAGTGGTGAAGTGGTGCCTTGTATAGTTTGGTGCTTCATGCATTTGATGGTGGGTGATGCTGGTTCGTGTCTTCACTAGAAAACTAAAAGTGGGTGGTGATTTCATGATGCACGGAGACTTAAAAGTGCCTTACATATCGATTCAAATGCGTTTCGGAAACGCGAAACGCTTTCCGAAACGTGCGGAAACACGTTTTCGAAACTCTCAGAAACGTACTTTATAAAAAAAGGGAAACGCATATCCCGCTTGCAGGATACGCGATTCTCGCTATTAATTTCACGGGAGGCGGACGAAGGGTTATTAGGTTACACGACTCTCGACTTTTAATTTTACGGGATTCTCTTTTCGAAATCTCTCTGTCTGCCGAACCCTCTCCGCCGAAACTCTCTCCGCCGAACCCTCTTCTCACCGAAATCTCCCCTCCGCCGAAATCCTTCGTAGTTGAAGCCTTCTTCTACGCTGAAGCTCTCTGCTCCGCTGAAGTCCTCTTCTCCTCCGAGCCCTTCGTGCGCCCGCTGAAGCCCTCTATTACGCTGAAGCCCTCTGCTCCAGAAGGAATCACTTCTTTTGGCCATTTGGAAGTTCCCTCCCGAAGAAGAAGGTTATATTTTTTATAAAACTCAAAGGTTATATTTTTTATACTTCCTCCTTGATAATGCTATTAGGAAAACCACTTCTTAAGGCCATTTGGAAGTGCTTAAAACATGTAAAACTTTGAAACATAAGAGACATTCGTATAAATATTCATGAAGTGATACTGTTGCTAATATTTCTTTAATTGTAAGCACTGAGATTTATGCTCCGTTTGATTCAGCTATTGCTGATGGGAAATGAAGTTTGAGATAAGTGTTGTTTCTCAAAAACAGAGTTTTGTTAAAAAACTGTTTAAGTGAATTAGAATTTGCAGAACTGATGGAGATGGAGTTTTGAAAAAACTGTTTGATAACAAAATAGAGTTTTGGGATTTTTTTTCGAAATATTAAAAACTACAATTAAAGACTAATATCATGATATATCTAATTCGAAATATTAAAATACAAATCCCATTAAAGTTAAAAAAAGACATGTTTCTTCTCCTGGAATGAACAACCCATTATCCTGCAACATTATTCATTATTATATCATGCCAACATTATTCATTATTATATCATGCAACATTATTCATTATTATCATTAATTATTATCATATTTTATCCTTAATTAGCATAAATGCTAATATATAATTAATTTACACCTAAATTAAAATTATAATAAAGTCTAATTAAAACCTATAGAAACAAAATAAAAAGGCACGACTCTCAATGCATCATCCTTGACTTTGATCTCCACCAGAAGGAATCCGATGATAGCTCTTCTGCAAGATCTCAGTCGCCGACAAGATTTGGATCACGAGCCGCCACGCTCTGCCAACTCACGGCGGCGGCCTAGACTGCCGTCATAGTTGACCATATCTCGGAGACACGGGCCGCCATCGCGGCGGTGCGAATGACGGCGGAATTTTTGGTCGGCAAGCTGGCTATGGGCTCGCCGGACATGCAGCGGCGGGCGGCCTATCAGTTAAGGATGCTCGCCTATCCACAACAATAAGAACGATGAAAACAAAGTTCTGGAAGCGTGGTTGTGGAATGCATTGGACAAGAGGCAGATGCGAGAAATGGCTAGAGAGAGGTGAGCGTCGAGGGACGCGCGAGGTAGACGCGCCGTTTGAAAAGCACGAAACGCAGCTCGGTCCTGCGGTTGAAAAAAATACCTAGCACCTTTTAAAAAAAACGGAGTTTTCCAAATCAGCTCCGCCAAACACCACGTTTCATGAAAACGCCATTTTCGGCCTGCCGCACCGGAGCCAATCCGCTCAAACAAACGCTACCTTAGTGCCAGCTTTTCCATTAGCTATTGTGTCCTGATTCAGATATCAGATTTAAAACACGGTAAGGAAAGTAGTAGTATTATGTAATAGGAGGTCTTTGTAACCTTAAATTGAGAAAGTGGGCAAACATGACATGCCAAAATAATGCGAATTTGTAAGTTATGCAGGAATTTAGTAAAATAAATGTTGTTCACCTATAATCAGTCCCAATGACTTGCCTTCTCAAGTTATAATTATATTAATTTTTTTTTAAAAAGTTCCCGTATCCTAGTTTTTTGAAAAATCTCGTTTCACGATCCGTTTCGTATCGTATCCCGTATCTCGTCCCCGCCCCTGTGCTACATACTGATTTGTTTAGTTATTTACTTTAGGTGTCCCATTTCCCACCACACTTCCTACCTTGTATCTTTCATTTCTGTTTCCTCTTATCTTGTCTGCTACTTGGGCTGATTTGAATATTACTTTGAATTATTTTAGGGAATTGTTAAAGGCAAACCAAAAATGGCTAGTCGCACACCATTTTTTTGGCAAACCCAGTTTTTCGAATATTACTCGGTGCAAACAAATTTGTTAACGACAAACCATTATTGTTAACAGCAAACCAAATCTAAATTTTTAGCAGAAACCAAAAAACCCAAATCTGTTAACGACAAACCAAAAAACCAAAAAACCAAAAAACCCAAATCTATTAACGACAAGCCACTTAATATTTACAATACAAATTGCAACAACAGCCACTTAAATGCACCCACAGGAACCAAAAAACCCATGCATTATCATCCAGCGGCATATTTACAGTAGGATAAACTGCTTGACTTCTTTTTTATCTCCATCTCTCTTTATTATCTCCATCTCCAAGACCTGATTGACTTCTTTTTCCTGCAAATTCATCCATTTCTCAACAAGTTTATGTGTCTCAAATTAAAATTTCATTCCCATTCCACTCAAATTCATATCTATCAAACATTAAAGTAGAATAATCTGCTATCATGCATACCTTGTTGAAGAGCAAATTCTGAAATAGAGAACCATATATCAGGAAGCATCCCATCTGAAATAGAGAACCTCGCCGGCTTGAATCTGTTGGCAATGGATTTCCACAATTTCACAGGAATCATTCCAAAAAACTTTGGGAAACTGGAGTGGCTGCATGAGCTATCATTAAAAAAAAAACATTGGGAAGGCTAAACTTTTTGAATCATGAACATAACATGCTCACCGGTTCTATTCCTGAACGTCTTTTCACTATTTCCGCACTCATATAAAGGCATCATGGGTTCGAGCAGCATGAACTTGTGCAGGGGAAGCACCTGCACATACAGACGATGCAGCCACACCTGCAATAATCAAACCATAGGTAAGGCTGCACATAAAGTATCACATCAACTATAGTAGCAGAAGATGCCTTTAAGTTGCTGCAATAATCAAACCATAGGTAAACCGGCATTTCCATTTCCATAAGCCCCCATAGTAGCAGAAGATGAGGCGACTGTTGCACCAAAAATCTTCACCAAAAGTCTACAGAATTTTTGAAATTGGTAAGAGGGATAGTGGTAAACCTTGTGATTGTTATTGTCAGGTAATGCTGGAAACATAACCTCACCTGCTTAAGTTGAGGAATGCATTGTTGAAGTACCAAAAAAGACTATCTCAAAATGGACTATTTATAATAGTGAAACACCAAAATGGATTATATTTTATATAGTCATTTAATCAAAAAACCTGCAGTTTGCGAAAAGAGAATTAGAAACCAGATATGAAAAATGAACTAAAGTAAATATTGGTTTACTACCTTCATATGATCACGATTCCATTAATGTAATCCTTGACATGTACAAAGATTTCCATGCTTCGGCAATAGACTCGTGATACCTTGTCCATGGTGAGAATAACCGCGGTAATGGACAATTTTCACGCAATGTAAGTTGAATGAAATGATTTCCATTAATGAAACCGATGGAAATAATTTTGGCCAATGTAGGTGGCACAGAGTGAAGAGGTAGAAATGTAAAACTTTGATCGCATGAAAGCTCCACCACAGCAACATTGTAGCATGATGCAATCACAAGCCCCAAATCAGGAAATGTCATCCAATTTTCAAGTGGTGCGGGGGTCACCGTGCATTCAAGGGATGTTAACAACTGCATTCGTTTGGTGTTGCCAAACACTGCATCATATAAAAGCATGTAATTTTCAAGTTCACGGTAGAGAGCTTTCCTTACTTGCAACCAATCATCACCCATATCCAAGGCAATTTGATCATTTGGTCAAAAGTCTTCCATATGGTTGCAAAATTTCCAATGGACACTTCAAGAAACTTTTTCAATTGACTATGAGCACTCTCTACTCGATTTGTAGTAGAACTACCAAGATGTAGATACCTATCAACCCATGCACGTACAAAATATTCTCTGTATGGCTCTAGCCATGAGTTGTTAACATATCTTAATGCTTCAGGATATTCAGAGAAATCAGCCACCAGTGTGTTAAACATTGTAGTAGCTTCATTTTCGGTTCTTGTCTCAATCACACGTTGCCATGCAAACATGAAATGTTCAAACTCTTTCCCCTTACTAAAATATTTTTTGCAGTTTGCCAATATGTTTCTATTGATGTGTACCTGACATAAAAGATTTTTAGCATGCGGAAATACAACTTTAATAGCATTCATTAAGACGATCTCTCTATCTGTCACCATTACAACTGGCGAGGAGCCTGGTTCAAGCACGGACTTAAAACAATCTAGTGCCCAACTGTAACTGTCTTCTGTTTCATCACACAAGAACGTGAAACATGAAAAAAATGACTGATACGTAGAGGTAACTCCAACAATGCACAACAATGGCATGCGATACCTGTTAGTCTTGTACGTGCAGTCTAGCTGGAAAACAGTAGGAAACATATTGGTAAGTTTGACAGATACTGGATGGGCAAAAAAAAGACTGCGCAGTTGATTAGTCCTCAAATCGACTTTGTTATAACATACATAACCTTCCTTGGTAATACACCGATACAAAAATTGCACTGGTGTTGCTCCATCTAATTCCTTTTTGTGTAACTTTTCCCTCTCGTTATAAATGGTTCTTATGGTTGTTGTGTTTGTCTCACTGCTTCTTTTCACGGCAGCTAATATTTTTCGTGGCTTCACTCCCGAACTGTACATTTGCGCGACTAACTTTTCTTCATTCTCATTTAACCGCCCAACATATGCGTGTCCCTCTAAATGAACCATTTCGTGGTTTTGCTTACCGCAAAGCACGTCAAGCTTCCATTCATCAACATTAGCCACCTTTTGACCTTTGACGGCGAATGAGCAACCACACCGCTTACTTGATGATTTCCTACACCTTTCTTCACAAAATCCTTCCTGTTTTGATTGTCACGGTATTTTCCTCCTCTGTCACACCCTAAGAACACGCGAGGTGTCAGTCGACCTGTGACCTTGTCTGAACCTTTTACTGTTACAACGAAACCCAAATTACGCCCAACACCTCGAACCCACTCAACAAGTGATTCTTTTGATGAAAATAATTGTTCAGTCTCAAAATAATATCCAAAATCCACTTCAAGAACTTTGCCTATATCCAACATCAACTTCAATCATTTTATAAATAACAACGAATATCATAGACTACAACATTGCAAAAAAAAAACATACCTTCCTTAGACTCATCACCTTCCTCTACAAGCTTCTCCCCCGCCAAGCTCGATTCTGAAAACCATAAGCAAATCAGAACTTAAAGGAATAATTGTAGCAATGGAAAGAGAGATATGACATAATAGAGTATATTAGCAAGATAGCAAGCAAGATTGTATAAGCATCACAGAGCATAATCAGAAAATAGGTAGAATGTACACTAGCAGAAGTAGTATACTAGAATGTATCTGATGAAACAAAAATAAGCATTGCATATCATGGTTTTAAGTGTGCAGACCCAGTTAACAAATAGTTAGATAATAGTTAGAGTTTATCAAAGCTTTAAGATGAGAACTTCAGAGCATTCTCCATCAGGCTTTCAGCTCCCCCTGGATCCATGAACTATACTTTACCATACTTGTTTCCCAGATTGACATTCTCCCCCTCAATGCTTCGAGAAAGATCATTGCATTAGAAAATGACATCCACATATTAATTACAACTCTATTTGGGGCGGTATTGATGGTGTAGCAAAAATATATTCCTCCCACCACAGAGCTAATATAAGGTGCAGCCAACCAGAAGCACAGATTAATGAGAAATACAATCACTAAATCCCTAAAACCTTCAATCTTGAATGGAAACCCTAATCCATGGAGAACTAGGTTTCAATCAGCACCAATAAGCTCAGGGTGGATCTTATACCTTGAAAATTCTTCAGACTCGAAGCTGTCTGCGTGTCGAGACAATCGCCGGAAGCCTCGCAAACCACACGCGAGGGGAGAGTCGACGGGAGACGCGGCGGGATGGGCGACGGCGGGAGAGTCGACGGGAGAGGCGGAAGGAGAGGCGACGGGAGAGGCGACGACGGGAGAGGCGGCGGGAGAGGCGACGGCGGTATGGACTCCGACGTTTCCTCCATTCGGCGAAGCAGGAGAAGTTTGCGACTTTGGGTAAGGGTTTGCGTAAATAAAAAAGAAAGAGCAGTTTTCGGTCTAATAATGAGGCTTGCTGGTGTGCGACTAGCCATTTTTGGTTTGCTTTTAACAATTCCCTTATTTTATTGTTGGTATTTGAGTTGTGCCTTGGTGTCTTGCTCCTCATTTGGGGCATTTGTTTGAGAAGTTTGTAGGTTTTCATTGGGCTTTGTTTTTATTATAGTTTCAGATTTCCATCATTTGGTGAGACCAAAAATTACTTGAATAATTAATGCTTGTACTTAATTTCTAAGTAGGACTTGTGATCCATTGAGTCTGAGGGCCTGATTATCATTGCATGTAATATTCTATTGGAGTTTTTTTCTGCATCAGTTTGTTATCACAAGCTTAATCTACTAATTCCAATTTTTCATCACCTGTGTTGATTTTGTAGTTTAAATTTCTCTTTTAATTATTCTGCAATTGAGAAAAGCATCTAAGTGTGCATCATTTTGATTCACATCAAAGATATAGCCTGAGCATATAACTTAAAATAGTATTATCAGCAAATTATGAGTTCTTCATAATTGTAATCTTCAAAGGGCATTGCTTGTTGTTCTTCACCTCATAGTCCTTTTGAATCGCCTAAAGAGTATGGACTTGGATGAGGAGGAGTCTGCTAAACTCAATTCTTACACAAGAGTAATGGAATGGGTTTTTACCGCCAGTATCTGAAGGTAGTTGTTATCACTTCCTGCTTGACTTGAATTTCGAGTGTGAACAATTCTTTATTGAATAATTAAAGCACACTTGTAGTTAGGTGTTTTATTTAAGAGTTTTCATTTTAATATCCTTATTATATTTATGTTGACATTGTGAAGTGTGAACTACTAGCTGTTTAACTTAGGTTTTTGAGTCTTGATCTGGGCCAGTTCTACATTGGCCCATGTGTTTTGTATTGGATACTTTATCCATGCTGACGAGAAACTGATGGAGATTGATCCAGCCACCTCCTCCACCTTCTTTGACCTTGCCACCACCTTAAATTGCTCTTGGCGGCGCCATCTGAGTCTCCAGCTACCGGATTTGTCTTCCCCAACCACTGGATTCTCTTCCCACTCCCTCCAGTCGTCGGATTCCTCTTCCCCAGCCACTCCCCACCCCCGCTAGCCGCCGGATTCCTCTTTCCCAACCATTGGATTTTCTTCCTAGTCCCTCTGGCTACTTACCAGCCCTCACGGGTCCATCCATCCGCCGCCTCCCCTCCCAAACACCATACAACCTCCCCTCCCAAACACCATACAGCCTCCCTTCCCAACCACCATACAACCGTATCCACCTCTCTCACCGCATCCTTCTCCATCCTACCCATCCTCCCTTCTCCTTAACATCCCCAAGACCGACATTTCCCTCTAACAACACGGGTGATCCAAGCCATGCATCTTACCAGAGACGAGAGTTCAACTTGGTATCGAGCCAGGAGTCATTTCTTCCTCGACTATGAATGGCGTGATGCCGCTGGGCATAGTCATATCTTGCCGGTGTCGATTTCACTTCTTAACATTTTACTAGTGTACCTTTATTACTAGTGTTAAAATAAGTTGTATATTTGGCCCATCCAATGACCCATTAAGGGCTCATGTTTTATGTTTAGTAATTAGTCCCACGTCTTGGGATGGAGTTGGTTTACCACTCATCCTCCCTATATATACTTGTGTATACCTTTATAAAAATCCCATTTATTGCTTAATTCTACATGGTATCAGAGCTACAAAATTTCCTACGGACCCATTTTAATTTTCGATCGAGCTCTACTCTCGTCTACGTCTCGCCCGTCGCTCGCTGTTCCCGTCTACGGGCATTTCTGCTGTTCCCGTCAGAGTTCCTCGCGCCGCCTCTGTGTCCCCCATCGACATCCTGTCAGAGCTCTCTCCTTTCTGCCGAGCTCGCCTTCTCTCCACTGAACTTCTCTCTAGCGAGCTCCCATCGTTGTCGAGGTCTCCTGTCCGAGCCCCGATTGTCGAGCTCCTGTTGCTGAGACGCCATTCCTACCGAGCTCCTGTTGCTCTCCCTGGCGAGCTCTACCCGCCGAGCTCTACCTGCCGAGCTCTACCTGCCGAGCTCTACCTGCCGAGCTCTACCTGCCGAGCTCTACCTGCCGAGCTCTACCTGCCGAGCTCTACCTGCCGAGCTTGGTGCTATCCTTGCCGAGCTCTTGTTGCTGCGGTGCCATTCCTGTCGAGCTCTACCTGCCGAGTTTGGTGCCATCCCTGCTGAGCTCTCCTTTCCGATCTCTTGTTGCTGCGGTGCCATTCCTGCCAAGCTCTCCCTGCCGAGCTTGCTGCCATCCTTGCCGATCTCTCCCTACCGAGGTCTCCTTGCCGAGCTCTCTCTGTCGAGGTGCTCCCGTGTGCCGACCTCATTAATCTTCAACACTCGGTTGCTTGTTGCGACCTCCATTATCTTATTCTCTCGGTGTAGTGGGTATGTATACGCATGCCGGTTCTTCTACGTCTCTCCCGGATCTTGCTTCGACTCCGTCTCCTCCTGATGTACAGGATGAATTAAGGATTACTACTATCTCTCTCAATGAGAAGAGAAATTTCGTGGAATGGGTGCACTCCGTGCGATGTGTTCTCCAAACCAAGGGGCTGCTTCATCATGTTACCCGCACTCCTCTAACCTACAGACCAGTGGTTCCGTGATGATGGTCGAGTTCAGTCGTGACTTCTCAACTCGATGGAGTTTGAACCCTATCGGATGGCCATGTACCATGAGATTGCCGAAGCTATGTGGAATGAGCTTCAATCTCTTTACTTTGGGAAGGACAGTCTCCAACATCTCTTCAATATCTTTACTGGCCTCCAGGCGGTTGACCCTGACACTACTGGTGACCTGACTTCTTTTGTGGCGACGTCCAAGACCCTCGTTGAGGCCTGAATTCAGCACCAGCCCCCTCCTTGGATTTTGTCGTCCAACGAGCGCCGAAGGAGGCGGTTGACATAGCTCTTATGATGGCCCGTCTACCTCCGCATCTTCAGAGCGTCTGAGTGACCATTCTCTCCTCTCCCACCATTCCATCTCTTTCTGATGGGTAGTATATGATTCTTAAAGTGACTCCGCCCCTTGATGCTGTGTTATCTCCTTCACCCGCCCTTCTGGGACGCTCCCCACCCATGCACCCTCCACCTGGGTCTCGGGGTGGTCGTCAGGGCTCTCGCAGCGGCGGACGTGATGGTCGACCTCGCTCATCTTGACCCACCACTCGAATTTGTACTTACTGTGGCCGCCCGAATCATACTGAGGCCACTTGTTTCAAGGAACTCGGGCTCCTTTCTCCCTCACCCGCTGCGCCTCATGCCTCTCCTATGGTAGATGTCCCTTTCACCTCCCGCACCGACGTTGACATCCCGCGCGAGGAACTCCATTAGCTACATGAAATGTTTACTCGGGCCTCTGACTCCTCCGCCTCTACATCCTTTGCAAGTATCTCATGTTTTCTCCACAGCCTGGTGTGGATCGTGGACTCTGGTGCCACCTACCTCATCTCCCCTCACAAACTTTCTCGATATTCAGATGACCCGTCTTCGAAGTTTATCACGGTGGCTAATGGTAATACCACCCCTGTTTGCGGATCTGGCGATGCGCCTCTTACTCCCACTCTTCCTCTCCGCTCTGTCCTTCATGTTCCCGACTTTCAGTTTCATCTTCTTTCTGTCAGTCTTTAACTCAGGATCATGATTGTCCAATCACGTTTTCTTCTTCCTTTGTCATACAGGATTGACGAACTCGAAATATCATTGGTAGGGGCCGCTTACCCAATGAGTTGTATACTCTCGATCTTCCCTCCTCGACTCTCACTTGCGTCACCTCCACTGGTTGGCACCGACGTCTTGGGCATGCTCCTCTTCCTATCCTCAAGCGGGCTCTCTCCCTGATTTTCCATTTTTTTTTCAATGTGAATCATGTATTTACGGGAAACATCATCGTTATACTTTTTCTCCGCATTGTACTCAGAGCGTTGCTCCTTTTGATATAGTGTATTCTGATGTTTCGGGTCTCTACAAAACAACTAGTGTCTCTGGTGATCGCTATTTTGTTACTTTTATTGATGATCATTCTCTCATAGCTTGGCTATATGCGATGTGCGACCGCTTTGAGTTACTGCGCATCTTTCGCCCGTTTCTCGCCAAAACTAAGACCCGGTTCTAGCGGTCTCTGAAAATCCTTCGCACCGATAGTGCGCCTGAATATACCAGTCACAACTTTTAGGACACCTGTGCTGAGCTGGGCATTCATCAACAAACCTCATGTCTCTATACACCTCAACAGAATGGGGTGACCGAGCGTAAGAATCGTCACCTCCTTGAAGTTGCGAGGTCCCTCATGTTCCAAAATTAGGTTCCTACCGTCTACTGGCATTTCACAGTCTCCACTGCGTGCTACCTCATTAACCCCATGCCCTCCTCTGTCCTAGACTTTGCGATGCCCTTTTCCATCCTCTTCCTTTCCACCCCTCCCTTTGCCTTGACACCTCACATCTTTGGTTGTGTCTTCTATGTCCACCACTTTGGCCCTGTCGTGGACAAATTGGCTCTTCGTGCTATGAAATGTTTGTTCGTTGGCCATTCTCACACCCAGAAGGGCTATATTTGTTATTCTCCCTCCACTCGGAAACTCATCACCTTTGTTGATGTCACCTTCGATGAACATCAACCTTTCCACCAATCTGACACTTCTCACGTGCCTTCTACCCCGTCCTGCCACGCCCTCACGTGCTTACCACCACCGACCCTCCTCTTCTTCCCACTCATCCAGTTGTGCCTCTCCCCTCGCTACCTCTTCCTTCTCTTCGTGTCTACTCGTGCCACTTTCCTCGATACTGCCTCACGGGAGCCGCCTCTACCTGCTGATACTCTGCCGCCGCTGATCTGACATCGACATCCACTGCTCACTCTATTTTAAATTATGTCTCGTTGCATCGCTTATCTCCAACGCTCCACAGGTTTGCAACCTCCTTGTCCTCTATTTCCGCCCCTTCTTCTCTACAGGAGGCTCTTCAACATTTTGGGTGGCTGGCCGCCATGGACGAGGAAATGGCTGCACTTTGGGTCAATCACATGTGGGACCTTGTTTCTTTTTCTTCTGGCCATACTCATGTTGGCTGTAAGTAGGGGTGTTCACGAATAGCTCTTCAATCGAATCCAAATTTGACATAGAATGCAGAGATTCAGATTCGGATTTGTTCGAATATTCGAAGTCGGATTCGAATTCGTCATGAAATGTTGGATTTGAATTTAGATTCGAACATGGATTCAAATTTGAATTTGGATTTGTTTAATTATATATAATATTCAAATATAATTATATTTAGCATTTAATAACATATATAAAATTTATTTAATTATATTTTACTATTCACGAACTATTCGCGAATCTTTCGAACAAGAATAAAATTATTTGGATTCAGATTCGAATTCGAAAAATACGAATTTTAATTGAATTTTTACGAATCGAATCCCGAATTATTCACGAACTATATTATTTGTGAACAGCCCTAGCTGTAAGTGGGTCTTCACTGTGAAGCACAACCTTGATGGGATGGTTGACCGTCTGAAAGCTCGCCTGGTTGCTCCAGGATTCACTCAACAACACGACCTTGACTTTGAGGAGACATTTTCACCCGTTGTAAAGTTGAATACTGTCTGGGTCTTGATCTCTTTTCTGTTCATCGGCATTGGTCGTTGCATCAACTGGACATACAAAATGTTTTCCTGAATAGCGACCTCGCTGAGTCTGTTTACATGCAACAACCTCCTGGTTATGATACCACAATGGTCTTTTGTTTGTTACCTAAAGAAATCTCTCTATGGTCTCAAACAGTCTCCACGGGCCAGGTTTGATAAGTTCAGTTGGGTCATTCACGATGTTGGCTTCAGTCGAGCTCGGCTGACTTCTCTCTATTCACCGGTCATCGCTCAACAGGCACGGTGATACTTTTGGTGTATGTCGATGATATCATCATCACATGTGATGATCTTGATGGTATCTTAATGGTGAAGAAGCATCTGACATCCAAATTTCAGACGAAGGATTTGTGGCCCCTCCGATACCTTCTTGGCCTCGAGGTGGCCTGTCAGCCTGACGACCTCGTTCTGTCTTAACAAAAGTATTGTCTTGACCTCCTTCATGACGCTGGCTACTCTGGATGCAAGCCTGTTGACACACCCATGGATGACAACCATAATCTCTGCACCCATGCTTTTGAATCTGATATTCTCCTCCATAACCTAGAGTACTACTGTCGATTGGTGGGCAAGCTAATCTGTCTTACAATTACAAGACCTGATATATTCTTTGCTGTTGGGGTGGTCAGTCGTTTCATGCATGCTCCACAAATTTCCCATCTCCAGGCAGTTTAGCGTATCCTTCGGTACTTGAAGACTGCTCCGGGACAGAGGCTTATGTATAAGCCCTCTCCCGCCCTATCTCTTGTTGCTTACTCTGATGCTGATTATGCTGACTCCCTTGATGATTGCCAATCCACGAGTGGTTTCTGCACATATTTCGGGGGACATCTTGTCACCTGGCGGAGCAAGACGCAAACTGTGGTTGCACGTTCATTTGCAGAAGCGGAGTACCATACTATGGCTTCTGTTGTCGCTGAACTCACATGGTTGGATAGTCTTCTGAGTGATTTGAGTGTAAAACTACCCTCTCCGGCCGTTCTCTTTTGTGACAACCAGGCGGCTATTCACATTACCCAGAACCCCGTGTTTCATGAACGTACCAAGCATATCGAGGTCGATTGTCATTTTGTTCGGGAGAAAGTGCAGCTTAAGAAATTGGTCTTGCGGCATGTGCCTGTTGCTGGGCAAGTTGCTGACATCCTCACAAAGGCCTTACCCTGACATCTATATCACCAGTTTCTATCCAAGATTGGCTCCTACGATTTGTACGCTCCAGCTTGCGGGGGAGTGTTAAAATAAGTTGTATATTTGGCCCATCCAATGAATCATTGAGGGCCCATGTTTTATGTTTAGTAATTAGTCCCACATCTTAGGATGTAGTTGGTTTACCACTCATCTTCCCTATATATACTTGCGTATACCTTTATAAAATAATAAAAAATATTTCCCATTTATTGTGTAATTCTACAACTAGAATTCTTATGCTCCAATATAATTTGACCATTTCACTTTCAGTAGACGTGCATTTCTTATTCGTCCATCATTTAATTTCAGTGCATTCTCATTTTATTGCAACTATTATCCGCTTGCATAAATGATAAATCTGAGACTCAATTGTGATAGTGCAATACTTTAAAAATAGTGTTGCTTAATTAACCGCGCGTCGAGCCAAACTACATGATTGAATTGTTGCATTTGCATTAGAGTTAGAGTTTATGTTGTGGCACCCTGTTGTTCATTTGCTCGTGTGCATGCTCGTACCATCATTTGGAAAATCATGTATCTTCATTGCATCTGTTCATTATTGTTTGCATTGCATATAGGGTTTGGGCATCGCGCGTCCGTCACCTATAGATGCATTAGAAACAACCATTTAGTTTATCATTTCTGTCTAGTATCTTTTTTTTCCTGAAGACAAGAAGCGCTAGGTTATTCCCTCCACATTTTCTTTCAGGACTTCTCATCAAGAAGCTGCCGTCAATTTCAGTTTTCCAGTTCTCGGTTTATCATCAAAGGATATGCAACCCCATTATTCCTATCTATCAATCAGGTTTTACTTGATATACAGAAGTTGAAGCGTCTGGACCTTTGGAAATTTGAAGCAACCTAGGTCTTTCGATTTCAGCATTTTTTCAGGTCGATCTGATTTGTATTTCTTGTATTTGATTTAATGGAGAAGGTGATGCAGCCTAATATTACTCTCCCAGTTTATTTGTATGTCTTGAGGATTATTGATCCTATTTTCTCATATCAAAGCAAGTGTTCTTGGTTCTTCATTTTTGTGTTATTCTTCAGATTTTGTTTGTGCATCCTTGAGTTGCGATTTCTCTTCTCTTGGATCTACTGTACTTCTCTCTATGATTGATTCTTGCATTCTACAACCACTGGTGAAACTAGGATCCACTCAGCCTGGGCACAATAAATTAAAACAAAAAAATAATTTTCGAAAATAATGCATAATTGTTCTCTTAGACAAGTGATAAAATAGGTATTTTAAAACTAATGCAAAAGTTAAAAACTTGGCAAAATTTAAAAGTAATGCAATTGCAAATATACAAGTCAACAATACATTAACTAGCAACATGTTAGATACTAGGGTAGAAGAGGAGGAGAGGGAAGGGATGAGAGGGAGGAAGAAGAAGAGTGGTGAATCTAGCCCCTAAGGCTCCTTCAAAATAGTTCTTACTCCTCGATTCCGCAAATAAAAGACAAGCCTAGGCTTATATAGTGCCTAGTTACAATATGTGCGAGAGCAAACGGTAAATAACCAATGGCTCGAGATACATGTGAGCTAATAAAATATAAAGATGACGGGTGCGCTATGTCCGTGCGCACTACTGAAGAACGTCCGTCCTCGAATCGGGATCCGTGTCCGTGCGCTTTGGTCTCGATGAGGACATATGCGTTGTGTCCTCGTCCTTGACCCTCTTCCGTCTCGTAACACAACTCCAGATGAAAACGCACATTAAATTGTCCAAAAAAAATCTTTGTAAAATGTTTAAAATATCCAACAATGAATCACACTCAAGCTTAGAAAAAAATGGAGCTATATTGAAAAAAATTATAGTGTGATGGATCTATTTGTATCATGATACCTTATAGATGTTTTTTTCCTGTTTGTCTATTAGTGTAGAGCTGATACTTGCGATGGATATATAAAAGAATAAATTAAAGTTCTTTTATTAATTTACCAATCTGAATTACTTGGTAAGTTCAGTAATTTCCGGAGAGAATGCTTTGAACAGGTAATCCCAGAAAAGATATTAATTAATAAAACAAATAAGAATATCATGATATGGCTAAAGATGAGAAGAGGCAAGCTTTTAAAAACCGGACCGGTCCGTCCGGTTCAACCGGTCGGACAACCGACCGGACCCCAGCCGGTCCGGTCAAGGCTCATGGCCCGCTACCGCAGCAGACCGGCCAAGAACCGGTAAACCGGGCGGGCGGGCCAGTGAATCGGGAATCGAGTGCGTGTTTAGGTAACCAGCCATGGAGCCCGAAATTTTTATCTCCGAAAAAAGGTATCGGCGAGATTTGTACTCAAGCCACCTCTAGATCTACCATGGATGGAGACCACCACGCCATTTGGAGCTTGATGAAGTTTGTTGAAATATATAATATACATATACATATTTATATAAAAATAAAAATAAATATGTAAATAAATATATATAATAAATATACATATATATACATATGTATATAAATATAAAATTAAATTTTGTTGAGATATATTAATATATTTAATTACCTTTAAAAATTAAATTTTATGATAAATTTAACATGTATTTGTAATATATATATATATATACCCCTTCAAATAGAATTTAAAAATATATGTATGTAGTGATAATGAATATATCATATATATATATATAATGGATGTACCATTTTTTATTTTTACAAAAATATAATGATAATAAATTAACAATATATATGGAAATATTTGATATAATGTTAATTATTTTTATTTTCCTAATATTGTTGCGTGTGTGTGTATATATATATTACGGTTTGATCCTGGTTAAATCGGTTGGATCGGTTCAACCTTGAAACTTTCCCTCCACCGGTTCGATGTTCGATCTGGTTTTCAAAGCATTGGGAAGAGGAGAGAAGGGGAAGCCATCCTGACCTAAAAGTTCATACAATTGTGATTTTCACCCATCTGAATCCCATGGAGAGCGGTTGAACTAGCTCTAGAGCTCGCCAGAGGCATTCTTGATAGGGAAAGACGATTACTGCTGCATGCAAAAGTGAGGTGCATCCACGTAGGAAGAGAATGGCACACTATGATGAGGATACTGCGACTCGATATTAAGAGCCCCGAGGTGACACACCGACACTCAATGAGCTTGGGAAGAGGTCAAAGGGAGAGGCAAAGGGGGGTGGTGTCGACGGGTAATGATCCAGGGGCTAAGGCATTTCTGGTTTCTGGAGGGGTAAAGGTAGCCGAGGATTTTGATTTTTTTCAGAAATTTGGATGAACTGAAAAAGGATGTGTTGCAGTGGAGGCTTTGATGGACAAAAAGCTGAAAAAGCATAATGGAGACAAGACTTTAACCTATAGTCTGGAAGGCTGGGACAAAAGATAAATCTATGCCACTACCCCGGTATTCGCCAAGAGGTGAGCGGAGGCCAAGGGATCAACAGGAGAGAAGGATAGGAAGGAAGGAAGGCGAGCCAGGTGCTCAAGGGCCGCTCGCAGGGAGGCGGGCGAGCCGGGCTCTCGTCGGCTGCTCGCAGGAAGGAGGGCGGGTCAGGCCTTCGTCGGCCGCTCGCAGAAAGGCGGGCGAGCCAGGCCGCACAGTTCGCGAGAGGAGCCCTTGTGGGCGGCTCGCCAGCAGGGGTCCAGGGGTGATTTTACCTGAAAACCCTTGGTGGTCTGCAGTTAGCCTCTCCAAACAGCGGAGTTTGGCTGTTGGCAGACCATTTTGGGCTGCGCATAGCAAAAGTGTAAGGTGGAATCCCGCTATTAGCAGACCGTAAGTTAAAAACTTTGAAGAGGATTCAAATCTCAGTACTCTGAGTTTCCTCCTCTATAGGTTATCTTGGCTTAGCTCTCAGGCTCTCCAAGGTGCCCAATCTCACATTTGTCTTGGGAGGGGAAGCGCTCAAAGATCTTCCGGGTGTGTGGAGGGACCTCTGTTATGGGCCGCTCATTCACGGGCCTAATCCCGCCGGTCGAGCCACATAACAGGCCCGCGGGCCGCACACCCCAACCCCTTTCGGCACGTGTTCTCGGCGCCGCGGGTTGTTGAGGCGGGGGCTCGATCCCCCGACCTCCTTCATAGAAGCTCTTAACGCCAGCTCCTATCATCCAACTGCACCTATGTTATGGGCCGCTCATTCACGGGCCTAATCCCGCCGGACGAGCCACATAACAGGCCCGCGGGCCGCACACCCCAGCCCCTTTCGCCACGTGTTCTCGGCACCGCGGGTTGTTGAGGCGGGGGCTCGATCCCCCGACCTCCTTGATAGAAGCTCTTAACGCCAGCTCCTATCATCTGGTTGGATGATAGGAGCTGGCGTTAAGAGCTTCTATCAAGGAGGTCGGGGGATCGAGCCCCCGCCTCAACAACCCGCGGTGCCGAGAACACGTGCCGAAAGGGGTTGGGGTGTGCGGCCCGCGGGCCTGTTATGTTGCTCGACCGGCGGGATTAGGCCCGTGAATGAGCGGCCCATAACAACCTCCTCGCTGCGACCAAGGGTCTGAGTCTAGTTTTGAGTCTTCGGTCTGTTTTTCCTCCGAGGAATCAGTAAGTGCTAGCTGCCCCCCAACTTGTTGGGGGCCCGAGCTCCACAAGAGACCAAGTTCTGGTTTCAACACTAGCTAGTAGACTATAGGTTTTTAAAAAAAATTCCCCAAATGTAACCTAGGCATGTGCCCGGGTGTGCCTCAATGTAGTTCTGCCCATGTCTACAACCATCGTCATCATATTGTTCTGAATAAGATCCACGATAGAAAACAACCAAAGTTCTTTGGAAATTTGGGAGTGAAGCCTGAAGGTGTATTTCAGAACGGTTTTTACCTTTTTGACATGTTCTGTTGCAATGTGTTAGTTATAAAACTCCATGGCATATTCTTGCAAAATTTGTCCTTTTTACGACAAACTTTGCCATCTCTTTCATCTATCTCGTATGTATCCCATTAGATAAACTTCAGGCTTTTTAGGCGTTTAAATTGCAATTAGGTTGCATCTTTGTGTTCTAATTCTTATAGATGGACAAAAATGACCTTATATTGAGTACCATACTAATATAAAGAAAAATGCATTGACTGTCTATTCATAGTTGGACATGTCCATATTTGCCTTCTAATTAAAAATTCTAGCTACACTTACTCCATACATGACACCTCCTTCCTCCTCATCCTCAAGGCTGCCTTCCTCCAGATGAATTGGAGCAAAGGCAACTGGTGGAGGTTGGTTTGGCTAAGAGTTCCTATGGCTGGGGAATTTTAAGATCGTGTTTTCATTATTTCCATGCATAATGTCAACTTTGTCACTTGGTTGGCTAAGTTTGGAAAATATGTATTTTTTGCCATTAGATTAATTCTTTCCGCTCCTGTATGTCTTTGTTTTATTTGACACATAAATATAAAAGCACTTCTCCTATTTTCAAATGCCCTTCTTAGTTTTTACCCTGCACCATGATAGTGATTTGATACCAAAACTTGATCCAATCAATCTCAGGTCCTCAACACCCTTGAATGTGTATTTCATCAAATAAGAAAAATTGAGTTTGGAGAGATAATTTTTCATTATAGGTGGTACAGGATTTTATGCCGACACCCAGATTTCAAGTGTCTTAAAATCCTCTTAATAGAGGTGGTTGCTGTAATGTGCTTCAAACTTCAAAATTCCTTTACAACTTCTTGTCACCTTTCGGGCCTTCACTTCACTTTGGATAACATATCTCTGTTGGAAATAACAATCTCCGGTGATCTGAAGATCACTTGGATGTTGTGGAGCAATTCTGAGCAGCACCAGAGGCTGTCGAAGGGTATGGGATAACTGTGTAAGCGTATGCTTTAATCTATTGATGCTTTCCAATGGAGGTAACAGACAATCAATTGCAGAACTCCATTGTCCGTCCATAAACAAAGGTTTGTCCAAAAATATTGAGGAAGATGAGAGGATTTTAAGATGAGAAAGTAATTTGAATTTTATTCCACATAGGCGCTCCTTAAATAGACATTTCAATGTTAAAAGCGATAGATTATTTTCATTTACTTTGACAGATCTCTCCTTACAACATGTAGGAGCATGGACTACTTATGCTATTTAAAACTCAAAGTAGAATAGGAAATTACTGAAACACCAAAACAAAACAAAATTCAAAACGTCCTGTCAAGTTTTATCATTTTGGTCATCAATTCTTATCACTGATCCTGATCTAATCTTAATAATAATCAAAGTACGTCCGTAGTTGACCTGTCAATTTGTAGATTTGGAAAGTATAGTACAATACATATTTAGATCATGATCGATCATGATCATCTATGGAACAGAGATTAATCTAGTCTTGCTTGAGTTGCGTAGGCTTATATAATTATAATTTATAAGATGTTTTATTTGCTTATCATCACTATGGCATTCATTATACTTGTAATAATTTTATTTTCCTCACTTGACACAGTGAGCTGGTAGTAAATTAATTTTTGTAGGAGTAAATGCTTAATGACTGATATAAAGGTTATATGTACTTGTTGCCATAATTTTACCTAACTTCGTAGATCCTTTGATGGTTCAGCTGGCATGTTGTCATGAGGATGCCTACACCAAAAAGTGGTTCTTGCGATCCTATTGCTCCTTTAGACTTGCCTCATTCCTTGCACTCATTTCAGCGGGTTGCATCTACCGATTCACTTAATGTGGTGAGACCAACTGTGCACAAATTCATTTATGTTGTCTAGAACACTATATGTACGATTAGATGACATTTTTCTGACAAAGTTTCTCCAACTATCATTGTATTTGTCCTTCTACCTCTTAGAAAATATATTCTTCAATCTTCTCAGGAAGGTTATCAGACATTTCGAGGTGGATTTTGGAACTATTTCAGTATGGGTAATTATTTTCTTCAATTTGCTCATTATTTTCTCTATGTTAATTTTAGAAGGGTAACTATTTGGAAAGCTTGTAAATTCATTTTTTCATATTTATTTGAGGGAATAATTTATCATGGAATTACTTGATTATTATACAAGCTAGTGGCATTGCTTCCTGTTGTATTTATGGGAAATAATTAGGTTATATTAACACCAAAAACCTGGAAAGCAAACTCCTAGTGATGCAGAACTAGATAGTAGATACAAAGATGTCAGTCTTTTGAACTAAGAAGCATAATTGCAATAGATTTTCAAATACAATGGTTAATTTCTAGGGTGGTGTTTTTATATTTGTAGAACTTTTTTGTGCTTGTGTCACTCATTCTGGTTTTGTTTCTAGTTGGTTTTGAGAATCATACATCCTTATTGTGCTTTGGTAATTCATTTCTTTGTTTCGCAGTCAAATTGCTCGATAAATATTAAGGCTGAGATATGCATCTTCAGTGGTATTAGGTGCTAGGGTTGAAGAGGAGGAGAGGGAGGAGTCTAGAAGGAGGAAGAAGACAAGAGACGAATTTCATCCCCTAGGGCTCTTTTTTCCATACATCCAAGCTACTCAAATGAAAGTTACATCTAGGCTTATATAGTGCCTTATTCTAAAGTACGCTAGGGCAAACGGTAAATAACCCATGACCCGAAATACACGTGTGATAATACAAGATAAGTCTGACGGCTGCGCTACACTTGTGCGCCCACTAGCGAACATTCGTCGTCAAGTTGGGATCTGGGTCCACGTCGCCTAGGCCCCAACGTTGACTTATGCGTCGTGTCCTCGTCCCTTGCCCTTTTCTGCCTTTATAACAATGCTGCCATCCCAAAAATTCGCCTTGTCCTCAAAGCGGAAGTAACTACCGGGACGCACTGCAGTTGAAATGGTGCTGGAAGAAGCGGTGCTGGAAGAAGCGGTGCTGGAAGCCGCTGGGAGGGTTGGATCAGTCACGAAAGACGGATGACGGTCGCGAGAAGCCGCCGGGATGCGCCGAAGAGGTCAAACATGCGCTGGGAGCTGCTGGGAGCGTGATCGGTCGTAGGAATCGGCCGCTGGACGGGTGCGGAAGTAGCCGGACGCGAGAGCGGAGGAAGAGGCGGACGGGCACGGGGCGTCGAACCGGGGAGGAGAGCGTCGAACGTTGTCGGTCGCTGGCGGCAGGGGCGGAACGCAATGGGTATACGAGCGTAGCAGTCGGCGTAGGTTGATGGAATTAATGCTTCAGGTGACGGAAACCATGGCGGGAAGCGCGGAAGGCCGGACCAAATGTTAGGTGCTAGGGTTGAAGAGGAGGAGAGGGAGGAGTCTAGAAGAAGGTGGAAGAAGAAGAGAGACGAATTTTTGCCCCTAGGGCTCTTTTTTTCATACATCCAAGCTACTCAAATGAAAGATACATAGGTTTATATAGTGCCTCATTCCAAAGTACGCAAGGGAAAACAGTAAATAACCCACGCCCTAAAATACACGTGCGATAATACAAGATAAGGCCTACAGCTGCGCTGCACCTGTGCGTCCTACTAGCGAACGTCCGTCGTCATGTTGGGATCTGTGTCCACATTGCCTAAGCCCCGATCGATTTATGCGTCGTGTCCTCGTCCCTTTTCCGCCTTCGTAACATGTGTCTTCTTTAATCTTGCTCCATATTTTCTGAATTCTGATAATCTAGCAGGATCTATTTACGCAGTATAGTGGTTAAATTAATCTAAGATCTAATGTTAATCTCCTTTACAGTCTGTATCATAAGATTTATTTTAACTATTTGTGTTCGGTTGTTTGAGCCTTCATTGCCCAACTCCCGTCGAATGCTGCATATGGTGGTAGACATAATTTTAGGTAAATCATTTTTAATATCTTCCATTAATGGCACCTTAGGTTTTCCCATTCTCCTCTCAATCTGCAATACATATTTTATGTATCAATCTAATTGGTGCATTTACTACACTATTGTACGTGTCCAAATTACATATATCTATTTTATTGACCTTATCTTCGATAAATATCACTCCAATTGTTTCCATTATATAATCAATATATAATGGTAATATGGTATATCTCGTTATATCTTTACTAGACGCCACTCTGGAAATGCCAACAGTGTGGCCCGTATATGCTAAGAGTTGTTATTCATGATTGTTTGGTGTTAAAAATTGTGTTTTTATCTCGTGTTATGTTTGCAATATCATGCATAACGACTTATTTCTATGCAATATACTTCATGCTTGGGTATCCAATACTTTTTTCTCTTCTTCGGCCGCCATATGAATCCATTAGTCGTATGTATTTCATATGCTATAAATTGAAACATGATTTTCATCAATTTTTAAATTTTTGTAAATCAATTTTAGGTAAATCATTTTTAATATCTTCCATTAATGGCACCTTAGGTTTTCCCATTCTCCTCTCAATCTGCAATACATATTTTATGTATCAATCTAATTGGTGCATTTACTACACTATTGTACGTGTCCAAATTACATATATCTATTTTGTTGACCTTATCTTCGATAAATATCACTCCAATTGTTTCCATTATATAATCAATATATAATGGTAATATGGTATATCTCATTATATCTTTACTAGACGCCACTCTGGAAATGCCAACAGTGTGGCCCGTATATGCTAAGAGTTGTTATTCATGATTGTTTGGTGTTAAAAATTGTGTTTTTATCTCGTGTTATGTTTGCAATATCATGCATAACGACATATTTCTATGCAATATACTTCATGCTTGGGTATCCAATACTTTTTTCTCTTCTTCGGCCGCCATATGAATCCATTAGTCGTATGTATTTCATATGCTATAAATTGAAACATGATTTTCATCAAATTTTAAATTTTTGTACAATAGGCATTTAGTTTATTTTTGCAACCTCTTGCAAAAATGCAGGGTAAGGTTTGCCTACATTTCACCCTTGTGGTGGGACCCTTCCCCGGACCCTCGCTACGCGGGGATGCTTCGTGAACCGGGCTGCCTTTTTTTTTAGGCATTTAGTTTATTGTGAGTGGACTAGATGGCGTAATGTCTGTTTGGTCACAGGGATGGATGCACAAGTATCATATGCATTTCATTCCGAGCGGAAATTGCATCCTGAGAAGTTCAAGAATCAGTTAGCTAATCAGGTTTCTTTTTTTTCTCTCCCTTTACTTCATATACTAAGAATCCTAAAGATTACTTTTCCTGATTGTTTTTTAATTATTTTTATCATCCTTCTTAAAGAAATAAAAATGTAAGAAGTTAGAGAGTTACATAAAGCTTGTTATTTTAAAGAAGATAAAATGCAACGGCTATGTAAGATAATAATTATCATTTAGACGTTTATATTACTTAGGCTCCGTTTGGCGCGGTGGTGGCGGTCGTGAACGCCGTGATTATGAATTGTCGTTCGTGAACACCCGACCTTACCTAAGGAACTTCATCCCCTTTTATGTTCAAAATTAGTTTTATTTTCTTAGCGGCGGTCATAACAGTTGTCATGCCAAACATACATTTTATGACGGTAACGTTTTTGTCCAAACTCACTGGTGCAAAAAAACCGTGCCAAACGAAGCCTTAGTGTTGATCACTGCAGTATAATAATCTGAATTGTTTAGTCACCACATAGCATTCCAGATCAGCATGTTACTGCAGCTTAATCTTTTAATCAGATTTCTGAGAAATTCAAGTTAGCCATTCAATTGATTTGATCTCTTAAAATAGTTTGAGGTTGCTGCATATGCATAATTTTATTGTAGAGCAATCCCGAGTCCCAGTAAGGAGACACGCTAATTGAAGTTCTTTACAGTTGTTCCCTCTCTTATATATGTTAGATTTGGACTACAGTTATCACGTTGTTCGAAGAATACAATAGCTGCTTTTTAAAGATTATAATGACCGAGACATAGTGTTGAGTTATTCTTACCAATTACAGCAATATGGTGCAGGATTTTACATTTTGCATCAATACTGCTAACATATGTTAAACTTATTTTATCATTAATAGTCTTAGCAAAATATATATATATATATATGTATGAGTGTCCACCTTGCACAATTTTCGACAAGGATAACAGTGCCCGATGGTGAAAGTGCCCCTGATAGGTGGCACAACACTCTAGTCATTCCATAGCACCTCTGGCCTCTACACGGCCTCCTCTGTAAAACCGTAACAGCCTTTTTCGTCCCTCAAACAGTAGACTCCAATCCTTCTTCAACCATTGATCAAATCCTACTCTTCTCACAACAGAACCCTGATATGAGTGCGGAAGACCCCATCATCGGCAAGCGCTGCGTAAGGGTTTACACGAGGCGCGCACGGGGCTCGGGCGCAGTTTGAGGATGCGTCGAAATGAAGCCTTAGGGCTTTTGTATTTCCGTTATCTTTGTTTCCGTTATCTTTCTAGTATGTAATGGGCCCTCCTATATATTAGGGGAGGTGTCATATCTTGAACCTATGCTTGCATTAACTTGGAATTAATGAAATTGGAGGAGGAGATACGAACCAACGTATCCTTTCTTACCCTAATATCCGTCCGTGTATCAATCTGTTGGATGAACTACAAGGAGCGATTTACTTCTCCAAGTTGGATCTTCGCTTCGGCTACCACCATATTCGGGTCCGGGCCGAGGATGTGCCCAAGACGGCGTTCCGCACTAATGATGACCACTATGAGTTTCTCGTCATGCCTTTCGGCTTGACTAATGCCCCAACCACATTCCAATCCACGATGAATGACGTCTTCCGGCCACTTCTACGTAAGTTCGTTTTGGTATTTTTTGATGATATATTGGTCTACAACACTTCTTGGCAGCTCCACCTGGATCATTTGGCCACCGTGCTTCAATTGCTCGCGGATCACCAGTTCGAGGTCCACCATAAGAAGTGCCTATTCGGGCAGACGCAGATCGAATATTTGGGACACATATCTCGACCGCTGATCTGGCTATGAACCATGCCAAGATTGACGTTGTCCTACAGTGGACGACTCCGACGAGCATCAGAGCGGTGCGTGGATTCTTGGGCCTTACAGGATACTACCGCCACTTCATCCGCAACTATGGGGCGTTGGCGCGTTCACTGACCGATCTCCTCAAGAATGGGGCACTGTTTTCTTGGAGCACGACGACTCAGGGGGCCTTTCACGGTCTACAACGCGCTGTCACGGACTTAGGCTTCATTTGGTTGAGTGGTTGCGGTTGTAAAAGGAGCTGTTGTAAATGCAGGTTTGTAAATGGAGCTGTTGGAAACTTGTTGCTGGAAATGGAGTTCTGTTTGGTTACTCTGTGTTTGCAGAGCTGTTCAAAACAGAGAACCTTTTGGCAAAACTGCGGTGGCGTTTCGTAAATATTTTTTATGATAAATTTTTTTATTAAAGATTTTTTTAAAATATTTTCCGATGGTGGCTGTGATCGTGAGGCTCAGTTCAAACACATACATGAACTCAAAAAACTCCAAAATACTTGTAAAACTCAAAATATTGAAAACTCGAAATCTCCGACGAGCGACTATGTAGATACTGCCAACACGTTCAAGCTCGGTGTAGTTGATCGGCAATGGAGTCACGCAATGCCACCATCTCATCCACCCCTACTCGAATCATATAATCCACTAGAAAATAATAATATAAGGGAAGAATAAATCAAGCTATAGGTTGAAACCAAGTGCTTACATTAACCAACCAGTGTTACTAAACACATATGCACTAAACTACACACAAAAACACTTAACACACACACACACACACAAACACTTAACACACACACACAACATACTCACACACATTCACATACACAATCACGTAAACACATTTGCACTAAACTACACACACACATACCCATACACATTCACACAACACATTCACACACACATTCACACACACATTCACATACACGATCACACACACAACCATAAATAATCACACACTTAACACACACACACACAAACTTAACACACACACACAAACTTAAGACACACACACACACACAAACTTAACACACACAAAACACTTAACACACACAAAACACTTAACACACACACACAACATACCCATACACATTCACACACATTGACACACACACACACACACACACACAAACTTAACACATATCCACACACACACAAACTTAGCACACACAAAACACTTAACACACACACACAACATACCCATACACATTCACATACACACACATTGACATACACAATCACATACACACACACCCACACTCAACTGCACACACACATACACACATATGCACTAAACTACACACACACATACACAAACACACAATCATATACTCATAAGTCTACACAAAATAAATCAACACATTCACACACACATTCACACACATTCACACACACATTCACGCACAATCACATACAACCGAACATAAATAATCACACACAAACACACACACACACACACACAAACACACACACACACACACACACACACTTAACACACAATAAAGCAACACTAAACACATACACACACAAACTTAACACACAAAAAAATAACACTAAACACATACACACACAAACACACACACACATATTCACACACTCACATATACACAAAAAAATAAACACATACACAAACACACTCACATAAACGCAAAAAATCAACATAAATGCACACACACACACACACACACACTCACATAACACACTCACATATACACAAAAAAATAAACACACTCACACAACACACTCACATATGCACAAAAAAAAATAAACACATACAAAATAATCACATCCACACACATATCCACAAAAAAAATCAACACATACACACACACACACATCACTCAACTACACATGCATAAAACAATCACATCCACACTCACATATCCACAAAAAATCAACATATACACACACACACAAACATATTCACACACACACACACACACACTCATCTACACACATACAAACACATTGTAAACATTCACAAGAAAATCAAGACATACACACATAATAGTGCATTGCACATCACAGAATACACACACCGTGAGGCCCAGTTCATAAATTGCACATCACATAACACCACAATGTCCATTGCAGGAAAATAAAAACCAACACACCACCATTACTGTCATCCGAGCACAGAATTACAGGAGGAAAGTGAAGTACCTGCTGTCAGAGAAATACGATGCGGCGGAGACGAGCCCGGGCGAGGAGGATGAGTCGGAGACGATGAGGCGAACTGGAGAGACGATGCCGCCGGAGACTCGAACGGGACAGACGATGCGCAGTCGGAGAAGATGTGGCGGGATGGATTCCTCCTCGCGTAGACCGGGAGAGACGACGAGGCTGCCCTAGCGCGCTTCGCCTTTTTCTCCTCCTCCAAACGCGATAAACCGGAGCTATTACACAGGGTTTTGTTCCGCGATCGTTTTGAGCTGGGAGAAACGTGGGGCGGATCGAATCGAGGCGGAAAAACAAACGACGCCGAGTCGTGACTTCTCCGTTTAAACCAAACGGACCGGGCAAAAACGTTAAACCAAATGAAGCCTTAGTATTTCAATACTAAGTGCGTGCGGTCCACCAACTTAAGCTAACCAAGTAAGCCTAGCTTCAATAATTCAGTGGAGTAAAGAGGAAACCTTTGATTATACTCCTGAATGAAATTACAAGACAGTTCGAAAGACAGTTGAGCGGGACATACAAAAGGATCAAGACATACAACAACGCTCAACACTCAAAGCTCACAAGCACTCAACCCTCACAAGAGGAGTCTCACTATTACAACACACTCCAAAACCTTGGATGATCAAAATGAGGAGAGGTCCTCCCCTTATATAGGCCTCCTCCTTTTCCCTCCAAACTCAAGAAGAATCTGAATTTCTCCACACATGTAAGTGATTAGATTCTTCCACACTCTTCCATACTCTTCCATATTTCCTAAGTGTGATCTTTCTCCAATATTCTAGAATATTCTCAACATATTTAGAGTAATCTTGAACAATGGTCATGAGACGAGTTAGCTAACCTTAGCACCGTGACATTCTCCCCCACTGAAACCATGCGTCGTCCTCGACGCATCCTTCCTTCACCATCTTTGTGCAGACCTTATCGCGGAGAGGGTCTTCACTTCTTGCCCATGTACTCTCCTTATCGGCACCGGGTAGGTAGTCGGACCATCAATGAGGTGTATCTCAGATGTTGGGAAAATGAGAAGACCTTCGAACTGATCAAGAAAATTCATCCCAATGACAATGTCATAATCGTCAAAGGGAATAATTTCAATGGACACCTTACCCTTCCATCCTCCAAGACGAACACTCACATCTGGAGCAAGACCAATAGTTCACACTTCTTGAGAGTTGACAAATTTGAGCCGAGTTGGTCCAAATTTGATCGGTAGTCCAATTCTCTTGGCAACAGACTTAGACATAAAGAAGTCAGTTGCACCCGTGTCCACTAAGGCACTCATCTTCGTGCCCTCGATCTCCACATCCACCATAATTTGTCCTTTACTTACCAGCCTTCCCCTAGTATGGGTTTGGTTTGCTCTTCCTGACTTGTAGTTGTCCCTTCTCCCCGCTTGTTCAACAATGAATCGTATCGTCTCCAAAGTCGGACAAGCATTCACTTTATGCGGTCCTTTACATAAGAAACACTGCAAAGGTGAGCGTCTTATGTAGGATCCTTGGGTAGACATGATATTAAGGCGCCGCATGATACTTAGCCTTGCCATATCTTGTGACTCCTCTACGTCCCCACTTATCGACTCTTCTTTCTTCATCATTGCTGTCAAGGTGCCAAGCTTCGGGCATTCCTTCATGTGATGGGGTCCCTTGCATACAAAGCAGGTGGGTGGCCTTCTTCTTTCCTCGAATTTTCTTTGTCAGTATGTATAGTTCTTGGGTTCTACTTCAGCATCCTCAACATTCTCAAGATGACTCTTCTCTTCTTCTTGATGGAACTCGCTGAGTGATTCGGCTGCTGCAATTGCTTCATCGACAGAATGAGGGTCACGCCTCTGCACTTCTTGTTTTGCCCATAATTGTAGCCCATCCACGAAATAGAATTGTCGATCATCCTCCGACATGTCAGGGATTTGCAACATAAGTGTTGTGAATTCGCTCACATATTCCGCTATTGTTCGCTTTTGTCTCAACTCTCTTAGCCTCTTTCGGGTAAGATATGCAACATTCTCCGGGTAGAAGTGGCGTTTAAGCTCCCTCTTGAACTCCTCCCATGTGCCAATCGACATAATCCTTTCGCGACATCTGCCTGCCTCCTTCGCCACCATAGTGCAACATTGTCATCAAGAAATTGTGAAGCAGTACGTACCTTGGTTGCATCATCGCGTAAATGACAACCATCAAAATAGTTCTCCATCTTCCATAAGAAGTTCTCAACTTCTTTGACATCCCGCTTGCCCAAGAATGAATCTGATCTTGGGATGTCCACTCTAGGAATGGCAGTGGTGGTGCTGACACTTCCATTGGCGATAGCCTTCTTGCATATGACTAGTTCCTCCTCCAACTCGTCGATGCGTGTATGTAATGTGGCATTGTCATCAAATGCATATTGGAGTCTCTTCTCTAGCTCCACACGAATGGCTTCCCACTCTTTACGCATCGTACGGTTATTGATTTCCATGACTTCCATGCGTTTCTCCTAGTCGTCCATAGCTAGCACCAAGTGGCTCTCTTCTCGAACCCGACTTTGGTCCCGCTTCTTCTTGCTAGTTTGTTGGGTAGTATCCCTACCTCGTTCCTCCTCAATATGGGAGTCTTCTTCTCCTGCCATATTCGACTTTGTTGCAGCACGATATGTAGAACCTCGCTCTGTTACCAACTGTCACGGACTTAGTATTTCAACACTAAGTGCGTGCGACACTTGACTTGAATTTCCACCAACTTAAGCTAACCAAGTAAAGCCTAGCTTCAATAATGCAGCGGAGTAAATAGGAAGCCTTTGATTATACTCCTGAATGAAATTACAAGACAGTTGAGCGGGACATACAAAAGGATCAAGGCATACAACAACGCTCAACACTCAAAGCTCACAAGCACTCAACCCTCACAAGAGGAGTCTCACTATCACAACACAATCCAAAACCTTGGATGATCAAAATGAGGAGAGGTCCTCCCCTTATATAGGCCTCTTCCCATTTTCCCTCCAAACTCAAGAAGAATCTAGATTTCTCCACACATGTAAGTGACTAAATTCTTCCATACTCTTCCATACTCTTCCATATTTCCTAAGTGTAATCTTTCTCCAATATTCTAGAATATTCTCAACATATTTAGAGTAATCTTGAACAATGGTCAAGAGACGAGTTAGCTTACCTTAGCACGGCGACTCAGGGGGCCTTTCACGGTCTACAACGCGCGCTCGTATCGGCCCTAGTCCTGGGGATGTCGGACTTCTCTGAGCCATTCGTTGTCGAGTGTGACGCCTCCGGGATGGTGGTTGGCGCGGTCCTCACGCAGGGGGTCGGCCCATCGCCTATTTCAGCAAAGCATTCACCGACCGGCGGGAGGCAGCGTCCGCGTACGACGAGCTCCGGGCACTTGCTCTCTCCATTCAGCACTGGCGACCCTATCTTCTTGGTTGGCCCTTCGTGGTGCGCACAGACCACCACAACCTGCGCCATTTGTGGAGTCAGAAGGTCACGACTCCCGCACAACATCCTTGGATTGCCAAACTCCTTGTATACCAGTTCTCCATTGAGTACAAGACGGGGATCGCGAACACTGCAACTGACGCCTTGTCCCGACCGAAGCACGTGGGGACCTTGGCAGCGATCTCCCAGGCCCGTTGGCGGGATGCAGATGCCCTGCAGGCAGAGGTGCGCGGGGACTCACACTATGCCTTCATGATACGGGATTTGCGGAACGATCCGAGTTCGCACCCTCCTTTTTGCCTGGTTGGAGATCAACTCTTCTATCGTGATCTTCTTGTGGTCATAGATTCGTCAGCCTGGATCCCCCACCTTCTCCATAAGTTTCATGCTATATCGACAACGGGCCATTCCGGCGCCTACCCTACTTACCGACGACTTGCGGCCACCTTGTACTAGTGGGGCATGATGCAGACCGTGCAACAGTTTGTGGCCAACTATCTGGCATATCAGAAGGCCAAATACCAGACTCTCTCGCCGGCCGGGCACCTCCAGTCCCTTCTCCCCCCTGATCTAGTCTGGGATAATATAAGCATGGATTTCATCACCCGCTTGCCCCGCTCTTAGGTCTACGATTGCCTTCTCGTTGTGGTGGACCGTCTGTCCAAGTACGGGCATTTTATTCCTATTCGACATCCCTACACCGCCAGCTTAGTGGCACAGATCTTCATTGGGGAGGTGGTCCGCCTCCATGGTTTTCCCCGTTCCATCGTGAGCGATTACGACCCAGTTTTCATGAGCTTCTTCTGGCAGGAGTTGTTCCGTCTACAGTGGACCAAGCTGTGGTTCAGCACCGCGTACCACCCATAGACAGATGGGCGAGTGTCAAGTACAAGCCTTGGCCGCCGACCTTCAGGACCGGTATGAGGGCCTCCGCCAACTGAAGCACCATCTGGCACGAGACCAACAACGCATGATCCAGCAGGCCAATCGTCACCGCCGCGAGCTGCTACTCTCGCCAGGCGAGAAGGTGTTCGTCAAACTGCTGCCACGCAGTCTGATCTTCTTGACCGGCCGTCTACATCCTAAATTCTTGGTCCGCTATTTTGGTCCCTTCCCGATCTTAAAGAAAATTTGGGA
The DNA here is from genome assembly GCA_033032865.1 of Dactylorhiza incarnata. NCBI lineage: Eukaryota > Viridiplantae > Streptophyta > Magnoliopsida > Asparagales > Orchidaceae > Dactylorhiza > Dactylorhiza incarnata. The sequence goes on along the minus strand of JAWHQI010000154.1, from coordinate 3,893,256 downwards.
TGTGTCCTACCGCCTGCAGCTGCCCGCCGATTGTCGAATTCACCTTATTTTTCATGTCTCCCAGCTGAAGAGGGCCCTAGGGGACCATCCCCTCCCGGCTACATTACCAGACAGGTTATCGTTTGATTCGGTCCCTCGGTACGAGCCTGCAATGATGTTGAGATCACGGATCGAAGACATTCAAGGGCGACCAGTGCGACAGGTTCTCATCCAGTGGAAGGACCAACCGGCCGAGGAGGCCACGTGGAACCTGGAGGAGGAGATCAAGGCCCAGTTCCCGGAATTTGACCTTGAGGACAAGGTTGTTGTGGAACCCAGGGGTGTTGATACGAGTGCGGAAGACCCCATCATTGGCAAGCGCTACACAAGGGTTTACACTAGGTGCGCACGGGGCCCGGGCACGGTTTGAGGATGCGTCGGAATGAAGCCTTGGGACTTTTCTATTTCCGTTATCTTTTTATTATGTAATGGGCCCTCGTATATATAAGGGGAGGTGCCATCTTGAACCTATGCTTGTATTAACTTGGAATTAATGAAATTGGAGGAGGAGATACGAACCAGCGTATCCTTTCTTACCCTAATTGCCATCCGTGTATCAAACCCCCGTCACCGGATGAAATTGGTATCTTGAAACTCCATTGAGATATTAAAGCAAATGGTAAAAATATTGAAACACTTCCTTGTTGATTAGGCAGCTCCCGAGGAGTGTTTGGAGGTCAAGGCTTAGCAACAGGTCGTTGAGGCACAACATTTGGAGAACCTTGTCATTGTCATCAAAATTGATGGTATTTCCACCACTGTAGGTCGACAACACCAAGGTGATTCAACTCGGTCGACGAGTACACGAACATCGTCGCGGACTGCGAGTCATACTATAGTACAAACTTTGTGAGCTAAGACCTTGACTTCTTGCAGACCGAGATCTTGGCTCTAACAACGAGGAAGAATTACAACCTTTTTAACATGCTTGACTTCCACTCCCTACCTTTACTTTGTAGGATTGATACTTACTGTGCTCAGCCAGAGGGCCCCCCATAGTCATCTAGTAGTACATTTTAGCCACTGATCCCCTTTTTTATCATCCAGCAGTCCCCACTTTAGCCTCGATCCTATATCCCAGCCTGTTGCGATCAACCTACACTCTTGTTGATCCTTTCTATGCACAAGCAACCAGCATTTCATCACATCACATTTCTTTCCCCACCACTCATCAGGATGTTGCTTACTTAGTGTCTATGGCTTTGCTTCATGGCATCATTATGTTACGGATGTCACGGACCCATGCTGGGGGATTACGTATAAGCGCCGCAACTCGGCGCACACCACTTGGGATTTATCTTCGATGTCTGCTTGTATCTTTATTTCAGCTTTTTTGGTATTTTTGTATGCTGTCTGAACCTTGGTCCGGTTGGACCGGTTGGGTCTCCAACCCATATGGGTGGGAGCATGCTTTCTTGGGATTATTATGAAATCAATTTACTCTTTTATCTCTCTCTCTCTAATTTCCTCTCTCTCTCTCTCTCTCTCTCTTTTCCCGTCTGAGCCCTAACCCGCACCCCGTCGCTACGATCCTGCCTACCGCGCGCCGCACCCCGCTGCCCGCAAGCTCCAGATCGACGAAGCCTCCCCGACGCCAGCCTTCTCCCTCGCCACCTCCTCCGTCGCTCTCTCCTCCGGCGAGATAGAGTCGAGGGGTTACCGCAAGAGTCACGCCGATCCTCTCCGGGATTTCCCCCTTGCTCCTCCACGCACTAGGGCTCAGAAGAGGGCCCCTAACTCCTTGGTATCAGAGGTCTCCTCCTCCGCCGCTGCTCCACTGCCCTCCACGCCAACAACCACCGCTACTGCCGCCGCCGACGCTGAGCTTCCGCCTCGGCCAACACCTGCAGCGCCCGGATCGGGCCTTCCGCCGCACAATCGGGGCTCGCCAGTCCTATTGGGGGCTTCCGCAACCGATCTCCCGCTGCTATCGGGTAGCACGAGCATTTTGCCCACTCCCCCTTCCTCTTTTTCCCCTGCTAGGATCTTCCCCATGGACGACGACACTCCCGGCGGCCTCACTTTGGCCCACAGATCTTGGAGTCTTTTCAGCACATGATGGTGGCAAACAATAAAGCCCTCATTGAGGCCCTTCAACCGGAAGGCTCCCCGCCAGCTCCACGTGCCGCTTAGGGCTCATCGCAAACGATTAACGAATTTCTCCCACCGCAAAATGACGGCGGAAGTTTTCCCCGTTTTGTGAAAATGGATTTTCCGCTTTTTGACGGTCGGGAAGACCCCCTCACGTGGCTCACACGCTGCAAACAGTTCTTTGAAACCCAACGTACTCCAGAAGAGGATTGGATTGGTGTGGCTTCCTTCCATCTCATGGGTTCCGCACACCTCTGGTTCTCGCAGCTCCGCCGTGAACGTCCGAACCTGATGTCGGAGGATTTTAAGTCGCAGTGCACCCTCCGATTCCGCCCTCCCCTTCGCGGGAATCCTATTGTCGACCTCATCTCCCACCGACAGACTGGTTCCATTGATGACTACATCGAGAGGTTTCAGGTGCTCCTCTCCCGTACCCCGTCCGTACCAGCGGCACATCAGGTGCCTTTCTTCACTGTAGGCCTTCACGAGCGACTTCGCCTGGACGTCGAGCTACAGTCTCCCCAGGACCTCTCCACAGCCATGAGCTTATCCAGCAATTTCGAGAAACGCTTGATGATGGACCGTCAGTATTTGGCTCGTCGATCTGACGAGGGGCCCTCCAGGGGTTTTGGCACTTCTACTCCCCCGACTAGCACATGAGCCGGCAAGGGTAAAGAGGGGGACCGACCGTCCACCATTCGACGACTTTCCACTTAGGAGATGGCAGACCGCCGGGCCAAGGGTCTCTGTTTCAATTGTGACGAGTCTTTCACTCGGGGACATAGGTGCAAGCGTCTTTTCTGGCTTGAGGTGGAGGACCCCTCTGACGAGGACATTGGGGACGAGGACCCGGGCGATCCCGAGCTTTCTATTCATGCTATGACACGACCCCAGTCGGGGGATACTATTCAGATACAGATTTCGGTGGTGGGCCAGCCGCTGATCGCTCTCATGGACTCGGGCAGTACGCACAGTTTTCTTAGTGACCTCACCACGCAACATCTTCACCTGCCGGTTACATCCCGTCCGAGCCTACGGGTTTCAGTTGCCAATGACATAGCTATGACTTGCACAGGAGTCTGCCACGCAATGCCTATTGTAGTGGAGGGATACTATTCCTACGTGGACTTCTATGTGATCGCCCTATGAGGTTTTGAGGCAATGTTGGGAGTACGTTGGCTCCGCACCTTGGGGCCACTTTTATGGGATTTTGATACACTGACGATGACATGGGGCCGTCACCCCCACCAAGACGGTGTGGCAGGGCCGTCCGACGACCGTAGACTGACAGGTTTTTCTCGCTTGTGTCGACCAGATAGAGCCCTCTGACCTCGAGGCACTCTTACAGTACCAAGACACTACCACCGCCCCAACGGGACTTCCTCCCTTGCGGTGCCAGGATCACCTCATTTGCCTCCTGCCCGAGACGGCTCCCGTAGTTGTTCGCCCCTACCGCTATCCGTTCCGCCATAAGGACGAGATTGAGCGATAGTGCGCCGCTATGTTGCAGCAGGGCATCATCCTCCATAGCGTATCCTCCTTCTCATCTCCAGTCTTGTTGGTCAACAAGAAGGACGGCACATGGCGCTTCTGCGTCGATTACCACGAGCTGAATGCGCGGACGGTGAAGGACAAGTTTCCTATTCCGGTCGTGGAGGAGCTATTGGACGAGTAGCACGACGCCCGCTTCTTCTCCAAATTGGACCTTTGCTCCGGGTACCATCAGGTGCGCATGGCCCCCGAGGATATGGAGAAGAACGCCTTCCGCACCCACCATGGCCACTTTGAGTTCCTCGTGATGCCCTTCGGGCTCACCAACACCCCCTCCACCTTCCAGGCCCTCATGAATGAGGTATTTCACGACCTTTTACGTCGTTGTGTGCTTGTTTTCTTTGACGACATTTTGGTCTACAGTGCGACATGGGAATCCCATCTGGACCACCTCCGAGCAGTTTTTCAGTTAGTACGGACTCACAAATTGTTTTTGAAGCGCACCAAGTGTTCATTTGGGACAGACAGTGTCTCATACTTGGGTCATGTGGTTGATAGTACCGGGGTGTCCGCTGCCCCCCTCAAGATTCAGAGCGTGACGGATTGGCCCCTTCCCCGGTCCCAGCGGGAACTCCGGGGTTTTCTCGGCTGTGGGGGGGGGGGGGTACTATCGACAATTTATCGAGGGGTACAACATCATTGCAACACCATTGTTTGCCCTCTTGAAGAGACAATACTTTGCATGGGAGGACTCGGCGACGATGGCTTTTCGCGCGCTTCAACAAGCCCTAGTCTCAGCTTCAGTACTGCACCTACTAGACTTCGACTAGGAGTTCTAGGTGGAGTGCGATGCCTCCAGCCAGGGGTGCGGTGCTGTGCTCCAACAGGAGCGCCACCCAATCACATATTTCAGTCGTCGGACCGCCCCTCATCATCAAAAGCTTCAAGCTTACGAGCAGGAACTGATTGGACTGGCCAAGGCTGTCCAACATTGGCGGTCGTACTTATGGGGACGACCTTTTCTGATTCGCACCGATCATTTCAGTCTTAAGTACCTCTTGGAGCAGCGCCTCACCACGGCCCCACAACAACGTTGCATCAACAAACTTTTGGGTTTTCACTTTCGGGTGGAGTACAAGGTGAAGGCCTTACCGAGCAGCCGACACTCTCTCCCGCTGCGATCACGAGGAAGGATCCTTATTAGCCATGTCTTACCCGACCTCGCCACTTCAACACCGCCTGCAGACAGAGATTCGGGATCTGACTCTTCAGGAGCTTCTTCTTCGCATTGAAGAGGGTAGTTTGCTCTCGCATTGGACAGTTCGGGACGGGCTCATCCTACACAAGGATCGGCTATATCTTTCAGACACTTCCCCTTGATTCAGAGATTTTGGCAGGGATCCACAGCGCCACACGTGAAGGGTTCATATGACCCTTCAGCGGATCCGGGCGCAGTTCTTTTGGAAGGGCTTCAAAAGGCGGGTCCAGGACTTCATCGCCCTTTGGCCCACCTGCCAGCATAGCAAGGCCGACCAACTCTTACTAGCCGGGCTGCTTCAGCCCCTCCCTATCCCGACACAGATATGGGCAGATATTTCCATGGATTTCATTGAGGGCTTACCGACTTCGAGGGGCCGTTCCATCATCTTCGTGGTCGTCGATCGCTTGTCTAAGGGCGCTCACTTCATGGCGATGAGTCGCCCTATTGTCGGGGACGTGGTTGCGAACATCTTCTTCGATCAGGTCTTCCGATTACATGGCATCCCAGAGAGTATCGTGTCCGACAGGGACAAGGTTTTCACCTCCCTCTTTTGGCAGGAGTTATTCGCCTTATGCGGCACGAAGTTGGCACTTTTGTCGGCATACCACCCACAATCTGACGGGCAGACGGAAGTGGTTAACAGGACACTGGAGATATATCTGTGCTGTATTACGGGGGACCGCCCCAAGGATTGGGCACGATGGTTTCCGTGGGTAGAGTACTGCTACAACACTTCCTACCATTCAGCTCTACAGACCACCCCCTTCCGGCTAGTCTATGGTCGTGATCCACCTCCCCTACTCATTTATACCAGAGCGTCCGCCCGCTGTTGATACGGAGCTGCCCACTCGGGATCAGATCCTCGCCTTGGCCCGTGAGAGGCTCCTTCAGGCTCGGGCCCGCATGGAGATCGCCTACAACCGGGGACACCGCGAGCTGTTCTTCGCACCGGGGGATTGAGTATGGATTAAATGCCGTCCTTATCGTCAGACGACCATAACGCCGAGTTCATACAACAAGTCGGGGCACAAGTTCTATGGGTCGTTCCTGATCTCAGAGCGTATCGGCGAGGTGGCATATCGTCTGCAACTTTCGTCCGATGCCCGGATCCATGACGTGTTCCACGTTTCGTAACTCAAGCCGTTCGTGGGAGTACCACCTTCAGAGCCTTTGGTCCACCTACCTCCACAACTCCAGGACAAGCTTGGGGAGAAGCTTGATGACGACGCGGGCGGAGATGTTACGGATGTCATAGACCCACGCTGGGGGATTACGTACAAGCGCCGCAACTCGGCGCACACCGCTTAGAATTTATCTTCGATGTCCGCTTGTATCTTTATTTCAGTATTTTTGGTATTTTTTTATGTTGTTTGAACCTTGGACCGGTTGGGTCTCCAATCCATATGGGTGGGAGCATGCTTGCTTGGGATTATTATGAAATCAATTTACTCTTTTATCTCTCTCTCTAATTTCCTCTCTCTCTATTTTCCCGTCCGAGCCCTAACCCGCACCCCGTCGCTACGATCCTGCCTGCCGCGCGCCGCACCCCGCTGCCCGCAAGCTCCAGATCGACGAAGCCTCCCCGACACCAGCCTTCGCCCTCACCACCTCCTCCGTCGCTCTCTCCTCCGACGAGATAAGGTCGAGGGGTTACCGCAAGAGTCACGCCGATCCTCTCCGGGATTCCCCCCTTCCTCCTCCACGCACTAGGGCTCAGAAGAGGGCCCATAACACATTACGATAAGCATTTCTGACTGGGGATAATGAAATAAAGATGTTACGGATGTCATAGACCCACGCTGGGGGATTACGTACAAGCGCCGCAACTCGGCGCACACCGCTTAGAATTTATCTTCGATGTCCGCTTGTATCTTTATTTCAGTATTTTTGGTATTTTTTTATGTTGTTTGAACCTTGGACCGGTTGGGTCTCCAACCCATATGGGTGGGAGCATGCTTGCTTGGGATTATTATGAAATCAATTTACTCTTTTATCTCTCTCTCTAATTTCCTCTCTCTCTCTATTTTCCCGTCCGAGCCCTAGCCCGCACCCCGTCGCTACGATCCTGCCTGCCGCGCGCCGCACCCCGCTGCCCGCAAGCTCCAGATCGACGAAGCCTCCCCGACACCAGCCTTCGCCCTCACCACCTACTCCGTCGCTCTCTCCTCCGGCGAGATAAGGTCGAGGGGTTACCGCAAGAGTCACGCCGATCCTCTCCGGGATTCCCCCCTTCCTCCTCCACGCACTAGGGCTCAGATGAGGGCCCATAACACATTACGATAAGCATTTCTGACTGGGGATAATGGAATCTGACATTGTCCCGGAGTCTGATTCCTTTTGATCTTAAGGGCAGGCTCAAAATGGAGGGGATGTGGGTGTTGTGTCCTTTTTAGGGGCAATTTTGTGTCTTTTAATTAAAGGTTAATTAGGATTTTTATTCATTCTTTAATCTTTCAAGCAATATGTTTGTCCAAATGTGTGGACTCTTTTGCATTTGTTTTGTGTGAGTTGTATTTAAAGATCAACCTTAATTAAGGCAAGCAAGTTGAATCTTCTAAAAACCGTACAAAGGATTTGCTAGGTCTACCTTGAGAATCCCTCCTTCGACAGATGCTACAAGGCCCTGTTGTATCATCATGGTCTCGATTCATAACACCATGATGCAAACATGTGGCCTCCAACTCCAAGTTAGAACAATGTCAACTTATATAATGCATGGGAATCAATTGCACTAAGAACTTTCCGTTCTTTTAGCAGAAAGATGAATCTGTTATGGGCCTAGCCCATAGCATCAATAGAATTGCCGGAGGATGGTCGGAGGCAGAGATGGTGGAGGCGGAGGATACTGTGGAGCTAGAACCGCGATTGCTTAGGCGGGGTGTGCTCGGAGAGAGAGAACTACCACAATCTCTTCAAGGGGAAAATGAATAAACTCTTACTTACCATTCCTCTAGCCTAAGGGGGTTTAAATAGATTTTCAAAAGGGCATAAACGTAAATAAGCGACATAAACCCTAACACGTGGATTTACTTAAAAATGCGACATGATGACAATAATAAAGGATAATAAGAATTAAGCTCGAGGCCCATACCATTTTACCCCTTCTTGAAATCGAGCTTGCCCTCAAGCTCGAGCATGGTCCAGTCAGTGCGATCTTCGGGTTCTTTAACTTAGCGCCAAGACAATTCCTGTTAGCGGAAGGGTAGAGCAGGTGTGTGATCGGGATGAGAGCTTCTATCATGTTCGCAGATGCCAGGACATATGACATTGCTGTCAGAGGGGATCCGTGCAGTAGGGCGGCTTGGTAGACGCAAAATAATGGCTATCTTGCGGTTGTGGACGTTGCCTCGTATTCCTTAACTTCGTGCCAAAACAATTCCCGGTAGCGGTAGTGTGGAGCATATGTGTCATCTGGATGAGAGTTCCTGTCGGATCATTGATGTCAGGACAACTGACACTCATGTCAGCGGGGCACCGATGACTAGGGTGGCTTGGTAGCCGTAGAATAATGACTGTCTGGCGGTTGTGGACGTGCAAGGCACACCACTGGTCTGGTGGAACGGGGACCATGATGGTCATAGGTGATGGGGGCAGTAGAGTGGTACTGACAAATAGGGCGGGGATCGGAGCTGGCAGAGGCTGTGGAGGAAGTGGGTGCTAGATGGAGGTGGCTGGCAGAACGATTGGTATGGGGCTCAAAGCCAATGAGATCTGCGGCGGGGAAGAACAAAGTTATGTTTGGAGGAGGCCTACAGGAGCTAGTGGCGGCATGGGGTGCAGCGGTACAATCATCGGGTTGGGTGGCTGCGCATAGTTTGGATGACGAGAGATCGAAAAAGTTGAAGGGTTGGCGAGTTTGGAAGGCGACCTAGTGGCGGGCTTGCACTTCTTGGTGTCGGGCTTCAACGAAAGTATATGATGCGTCAAAAGGCCCATCTGATCGAAGTTTAATTAGCTAGATGGAGAAGTCACCCATGCCGAAGAGTAAACAATTAATCAAGCAATTAATTGATTAATCAATTAGTGAGTTCTGGATGTAGGCGGCTAAAGGCATGCACATACTCCAAAATAATATAGTTGTAGTCTCGAAAAGGGTGTTGGCGCGTGTGGCTCTTTATGGCGTGGGGATCCAAAAATAGCAAGGCGACTGTAGGGCGCGGGGCTCGAAAAAGGGACGATCATGGGCTAGCGATGGACTCAATGAAGAAGATGAGGGTGAGCGCCGATTGATCGATGCTGAACTGGACGACAGGGATCTGCTTTGTGACGACGACGAAAGAGCAGGCTCGTGGATCCGTCGACAACGAAGGGTGTGCGTCGATCCAAAAAGGGAGATGATCGTGTGCGCTATTACTGGTGGAGATGACGGATGCGTCATCTTCTTTTGCTTTGGAAGCCGGCAAGGTCTGCACTAGAGTGCGATGCAGATGGAGGCGCGACAAAGGTGCTTGCGCATGGGTCTTTCGACGTTCAACGCTGGAGCTCGACGCTATGACCCGCGTGATCAACGACCGTCCTGGTTTCGTCGGCGCAAAGCTGAAGCTTGTCTAGTGCTGGTACGCATGTTGGAGAGCAACCTAGGTCGGGAAGGAGAAGATCCTTGTTGAGGTTTGGTTTGTGTTGTTCATTGGAAGGAGGGAATGATGCTGGTAAGGCCGGTGGTCTTGGGAGGGAGACGAACTGGGGTTTCGACCGTATGTGAGCAGAGCACGACACAACAAAAATTGAGCGTGGATCCGAGGAGAATGGCTCTCTCTGATACCAAAATTGTTATGGGCCTAATCCATAGCGTCGGTAGAGTCGCTAAAGGATGACCGGAGGCGGAGATGATGTAGGCGGAGGATACTGTGGAGTCGGAATCGTGACTGCCTAAGTGGAGTGTGCTCGGAGAGAGCTACCACAATCTCTCCAAGGGGAAAAAGGAATAGACTAACTTCTTGCTTACCATTCCACTAGCCCAAGGGGCTTTAAATAGATTTTAAAAAGGGGCATAAACGTAAACAAGCATCATAATATCTAACACATGGACTTAAAAATGCGACATAAAATACGATAATAAAGGATAATAAAAATTAGGCCCGTGACACATAACAGAATCTGCGCCACATCTATGAAAGACCTATTTTCCAAACCTCTGTTTTTGTAAAAGTGCTTACAATTTCATGAATTGAATCAAACTTACTCCTTAATAATTCCACTAGATTCATCTTTCTTACATAGATCAGCAAGGTTATTGTTGTTATTTACACATGCAGGCCACATACGCTAAGCTTGGATGCTCTCAAGGATGGTTTTTTGCATCTCTAGTTCATCGTCATTCAAGGTAATTGTCATTTATGTAATAGTGCTCAATATTTGATGTAAAACGTGTGCTTATAGACATTTTAATAGTATAATTTATGAGAAACAGCTCTTAAATGCATGCATTAAGAACTCAATGATTTGCCATACTAAACTGGTATGGTCTGCTGTTGGATATCCATGGGAAATTATCTCTTCCGTGAACTTGAAATCTTCCTTTGGATATAATCGCTCTTCACAATAAATTATTTTGAATTGCATCTTTTTGTTCAATGTTTATACTTACATTGGCAGATGATCAGAAACTATAACTAATAATATAAGCCAGACTGAAGGTTAAATTAGGCATTAAAAGGCCTCAATGTTAATAAACTACACAAATCAAACCATAAACTTCTTTCCCAAGAGATCTAAGCAATTTCCATCACCCTACATTTTCTGTGATTGGACTTAGTAGAAAGTAATGTTCCAATAATCATCAATGGTACTAGCCTATACTCATACATATACATGAGTAAGGACACAAAAGACTAAAATACCTATAGCAGGTATTACAAACATGACTTGATAATAATGCCTAATTACAACTCTCCCCTCAAATCGGACGAAAGATATCTGTCATCCTTAGCTTGTGGATATCATCAATGAACACATTTCATCCCAAACTTTTGGTGAAAACATCTGTCAGTTGATCTTTGGAATGAACAAAAAGAGCGACCACATTCCCCTTACCCAAGTGGTCTTTGATAAAGTGTCAATCAACCTCAACATGCTTAGTTCTATCATGTTGTACTGGGTTATGAGCTATACTGATGGCTGCCTTGTTGTCACAGTTATAAGGAGAGAGGAATATGCTCTTGGAATCCTAGATCTTGCAACATAGAATGCAACCACGGTCCTTCACAGACCTTGAGACATTGTCCGGTACTCAGCCTCCGCGCTTGATCTGGCATCCACATTATGCTTTTTGCTTCATCAGGTAACTAAATTTCCCCCAACAAAGGTATAATACCCCATTGTAGACTTCCTGTCATCACGACTCCCAGCCTAATCTGCGTCGGTGAAGACTTCGATCCTCAAGTGGTTGTTCTTAGAAAACATGAGTCTCCGACCAGGTGCCTTCTTCAAGTACCGCAGTACACGATATGCGGCCTCTTGATGTCTGATCCTAGGAGCATGCATATATCTACTCAAACTATCTACTGCATACGTAGTATCCGAATGTGTGTGTGATAGGTATATGAGTCTCCCAACCAATCTCTGATAGCTCGAAGTATTCGTCATGTCACCATAACTATCTTCATTAATCGTATGATTCTCTTCCATATGACTGTTTGCTGGGATACAATTGAGCATCCCGGTTTCCTTTAACAGGTCCAAAACATATTTGCGTTGAGATACGAAGATACCTTGATTCAACGTAGTCACTTCAATTTCCAGAAAGTATCGTAGTCTCCCTAAATCCTTCACTTCGAACCCTGCAGACAACAGAGCCTTGAGATTTGCAATTTCCTATGGGTCATCACCTGTGATCACAATGTCATTTACGTAGACAATGAGTACCACAATTTTCTGATCGTGTCTTCTGATGAACATGGTGTGATCCGACTGTCCCTGCTTGTAACCAAACTTAAGCATGACCTTGTGAAACCTGCCAAACCATGCCTTGGGTGACCGCTGCAGGCCATATAAAGAATTCTTTAAGTGACAAACAAACCCTTCTGGTCTATTTTTAACAAACCCAGAAGGGAATTTTATGTACACTTCTTCATCCAACTCACTATGGAGGAAGACATTTTTCACATCCAGTTGATGAAGATCCCAGCCTAAGCAAGCAGCACAGGATAAGAGAACCCTAATGGAGTCCATCTTTGCCACCGGAGCAAAGGTCTCATGGTAGTCTACTCCTTGAGTCTGGGTGTATCCCTGAGCCACCAGTCGTGCCTGTAATATTCAACCTTACCATCCTGATTTTGTTTAACTGAGAACACCCACCTTGAACCAACGACATTCTTCCCAGGGTGAAGGGGAGAGATGTCTCATGTGTGGTTCCTTTCCAAGACAGACATTTCCTCCTCCATAACATGTGTCCATTTAAGGACACCCAAAGCTTCCTGCCACGACTTGTGAATCGTAATTAAGGATAACGATGTAACAAATGCCTGATGCGCATGCGTAAGATGATGATAAGAAACATGGTTGGAAATAGGGTGTTGCGTGCAGATCGCTTTACCTTTCAGCAATGCAAGAGGGAGATGTAGGTCATCACCGTAATTTGAGTTTGAAGCAGACACTGGTAGAGGTGGAATGATAGTTACTTGTTTACTTTTTTGAGGAAGTGGAGGAATTAGAGACGGAGGAGGAAACTGGGTAGGAGGCGTTACTTGGATGGAAGGGATAATATGAGTCGGAGGAATGAGAGGAAGAGGAATAGGAGTATCAGATGCATTGCCACTAGTCTCCCCCTGACCAATGTAATGAGTCGGATCCAGAAAATAGGATTCCTCCTAACGAAAGGTAACATCCATGGTATAAAATGTACGTCGTGATGGAGGGTGGGAACACCGATATCCTTTCGTGGAGGAATTGCCCATGAAAACGCAACGTTGAGCACAAGGGTCTAGCTTGTCATGATGAGGCTGATGTACATGAACAAAACACACACCCAAACACCCAGGGTGGCAGATGCAAGGTATGAACAGTAAAATTGGTGGAGAGACGGGCGAGAGGAGTAGTATAGTCTAAAGACCCTTGATGGTAGACGATTGATGAGATGAGTAACGGTTAGAATAACATCGCCCCTATAAGATTTAGGAAGATGCATGGTGGTGAGAAGACAATTTGTAACCTCAAGCAGATGCCATTTTTTCTGTTCAGCAACAGATGTGGTTTGATGGATAATACCATGAATGGTGAGATATGAACCAAACAACCCTCGATCATCGTATTCCCCCCTTTATCACTACAGAGGACACAAATAGTACCCTTGAACTGGGTCATCACCATCTGATCAAAAACTTGAAAACAATAAAAAACCTCACTTTTCTTTTTTAAAAGATAAACCCAAGTAGTACGAGAAAAATAATCAATAAAAGTGACAAACCAACGAAAATCAGATAATATGATAAAATAGGGGATGTACCCCAAACATCTGAATGTATGGCAACAAAGGTACTGGTACTAGGAGAAGATAAATGCGAAGAGTTATGTCTAACATGTTTAGGCAACTCATATACATCACAAAATAAGGACTTAATAAAAGGCAAAAAAGAAGGAAATAATTTTTGAATATAAAGAAAGGGATGTCTGAGACGCTGATGCCATTTTCGGACATCTGCAACGGTAACAGTTGTAGACTAAAGAGCCTAAGATGGTAGGTGGGAATCCAGGAAGTATAAACCTATGTTACACCGACACCGACACGTGACACGCGACACGACACGACGCGACACGCGACTCGTCAATTCTAAAAAAATATCATATTCTGACACGCTGAGACACATATATTAAATATTTATTTTTTATATTTATGAAGGAGTACGTACTCCAATTCCTCTCGGCACTTGATGAAGACGATGGTTGTGCAAGAAGCTTTATGGCTAAACTTTGTAGCATAGGTGCACTTGCACCATGTATAACCCACCAAGTCTTAGGATCCATCGAAAATCGACAGTGAACAGAATCAAATTCTCTAAATTCTCCATTTATATAAGAAAAATTTGCGTACTCTAAATTCACCTTGGTGCCATCCTCAATGTTAGGAAAGTACTTCTTAAAGCATTTTTTTGGTTTCTTGAATGATTTCACTATCCTTGTATGGAGAAATTCTAGAAGAATCTTCATTGAGTCATTGTTCACTATAGTGCCTAAATTTTAAAAATAAAACATCATACATAGTGGCCTTTATAGTGTTCTGAAGTGTCGGAGAGTCCGATGAGTGTCGGAGAGTCCGACACCGACACGCTGGGCATTTTGAAATGTCGGTGCAACATAGGTATAAACCACCACAGTTCCTACCACTGCCAATGTTCCGCTTCGTACCCAGTTCCTGAAAAACACAAGAGTGAGGAAAGAAAGTTACTGAGTAATTAAGAGATCTAGTGATATTTTTTATTGAAAGTAAATTGTGAGGAAATAGAGGGAACATGTAGGACAGAAGAGAGAGAAATAGACGGAGAGCATGAGATGTTGCCTTTGCCTGTAATGGGGGACAATGTGCCATTGGCAGAGATAACCTTGTCCTTACCAGACAAAGGAGTGTAAGAAACAAAACCTGAGAAGGATCCAGCCATCTGATCGGTGACCCCTGAGTCGATGATCCAATCAGATGGAGTGATGGTAGCAGCATGAGCACCGGGCATAGTCGCGGTGGCAATGGAGGTAGAAGCAATAGAAGACATATCTGGCTGGGAATGAAGTGGTCTCCTGAGAGCATCCAATTCATCCACTGTAAAGGTCCCCGAGGAAGGAGCATGGGAGGGCTCCTCATATACCTCCGTAGAATAAGCAGCATCATGAGCTCTTGACCCCTCTGGTCGAGAACGCCCTCGGCCAAGAGCACGTCCACAACCACGACCACGTCTTAATGGAGTGAGATGAGGATGGAGCCTGAAGTACACATCCCGAATATGTCCTCTACGACCACAATAATCACACGTAGGAACATAAGTGTTGATATTACCCTAACCCACGCTTGTCAAGGCAGAGCGATCAGGAGGGATAATCGTACTGAGAGATTTGCGACAGTCTTCATCCCCTAGAACCAAACTGAATGCCTCCCGAAAGGAAGGGAGAGGATATCGATGGATGATATGAGTCTAAATTGTATCTAACTCCATGTTTAAACCCATCAAGAAGACATGAAGACGGTAGCGCTCTTCCTTTCTCTGCAGATAATTCTTTGGTTGTCTCATGGTTACTCCACTCCTTGTCCCCTTTGGTGTACCATAGTTATATGCTCATGGACTCCGCCCATAAAATTTTAAGACTTGAGCCCGTGAGACTTACTCGCAGGTTGGTAGCTCGACGCAAATTTATGAGCTCACACGTCGTGCTTTGGAGTTGAAGCAAGGATCCTTGTCTGTATCTGCCTATTACTCAGAATTTGAACGTCTTTATCAAGAATTAGATTACTTCAATACCTTATGCCGATGCCGTCAATCTTCAGAAGGACAAAGACCGTTTTCTGGTGCATGTCTTCCTTATGGGCCTCAACATGGAGTTTGATATTGTTCGCTTACATGTTCTTCATCGTGAGCCTCTTCCCTCTCTTAGGGACATTCAACATGATCCTCAGTGATGAGAATCGTCTCCACTCTCGTGCTTCTATCCACTCCATGTCCACTGTGTTATCTTTATCTGACTATAAATGATTTGTGACTTTTATTGATTGTCTTTCTCGTATTACGTGAGTTTATTTGTTAAAACGGAAGAGTGAAGTGTTTAGTTGTTTTCGTACATTTCATAAAATGATTATGACAGTTTGGTGGAGTTATTCAGGTATTACGTAGTGATAATGGTGGTGAGTACGATGACCAGGGCTTGTTTGGCACATATCTTGCCGATAACGTCATTCTTCACCAAACCACTTGTGCTCACACCTCCACTCAAAATGGAGTTGCGGAACAGAATAATTAACACTTGTTGGAGGTTGCTTTTTGCTTGAACCACCATGCACCTTCCCAAGTCCTACCAGGGTGATGCTGTTTTGACTGCGGCCCATCTCATTAATCACATCCCCTCCCGCTCTCTGCACTACACTACCCCTCTTTCACATCTTTCCTCTAAACACATTGTTCATACTTCCCTCCCCGTGTTATCTTTATCTAAGTGAGCATATGCATCTAAGTGAGAAAACAACTGAGAGTAACTTAACAACATTCGAAAAAAAACAACTAGTCCACCTTATCTTCAGTAGCAGCCGACAATAAGGAAGAAGAGTACTACTGGCAATTAGTAGCAGTCGACAATCAGTAGCAGCCGACAATAAGAAATGCATAGCATCTTGGGATAGTCTCACTTATGGACGCGTAGGCTCAGCATCTTGGTTGAGCCCTCAAAACCGCAGTCGCGGAGGCTATCGATCGACGATAGAAGGTCACGGGAGTCGACGATAGAGGCTATCGATCGACCACAGTCGTGGAGACGACGTGAACGGCGGAGGTCGAGGGAGTCGCGGGAGTTAGGTCATAGCTCTGATACCAAGTAGAAAGTAATGTTTCGATAATCTTCAATGGTACTAGCCTATGCTCATACATATACATGAGTAAGGACACAAAAGACTAAAATACCCTTAGCGGGTATTACAAACACGACTTGATAATAAAGTCTAATTACAACTGACTTTTCTATACTGCTGTACCAGTGCAAGCTTCAGTGAAACATATAACCTACTAGATCACGTTAATTGTAACGGTTAGTAAACTTGGAGATCAGAACTTATAGCGAGCAGTAACATATGAAAATAGTTAATTAATATTGATGAATATTTTTTGAAAGAGTGCTTTTCTTTGGTCAAGCCAGTAGAAAGAGGAACAGGTTAAATTCAAAAAGATCTGATATTTGAAAATATTGCGGAAGCACAACAACAACACTTAAGTCTTTATCCCACCATAGTGGGGTCGGCTATATGGATCCTTTGTCGCCATTGCGCCCTATCTTTAATCATAGCCTCACTAATGCCTAAGTACATCATTGCTTTCCTTATAGTTTCATTCCAAGTCTTTTTTGGTCTACCCCTCCCCCGTTTAACATGCCTAGTGACTAAACTCTCACAACGCCTAACAGGTGCCTCTAATGGTCTCCTATGTACATGTCCGAACCATCTTAAACGAGCACATGCCAGTAAATTGATGATCCCATGATTCTGGTGAATGGAGTGATCATCTTACTTACCATTGATATCTGTACAGAACATATCTGTAAGCTACGAGTTCAAATGTTTAATTTAGCTGGTATTTGATGCAGCCTTACATTTATTTTTTGGGATTATTTTGAAAAAATGGGCATGAAACGGAACATGGATAGACCTTGAATTGATATTATTCCAGATGAGATCTCCATGAGTCAATGTCAATGGAGACATCATCTTACACACTTTATAGCTTGCACAGAACTTGTCTGCAACCTATAATTATATTTGTTAGATAGCATGCAAATGAACAGTTAACTAATCTCAGATCTATGTGAAGGGGAACATAGCCTTGCATAACTTAAAAGGCCTGCAATTCCTGCAAGTCTTCAATTGCCACTTACTACATCCTTAAAATGCTATTCCTCTCAAATAAAAGCAAGCTGAATATATGATATGTCACGTGTCGCATGTGTTATGTCACGTGTCGCATCTATATATATATGGTGGTAAGACTCAAGTATGGTGTAATGATTTTAACATAATAATATTTTTCCCGTTTATCTCTACCTGGTATCCAAGCAAACCCACCGCTCTCGCTTACGACCGATCCCTCCGCCCCCTCTCCATCACTTCTCTTCCGTGCGCCGCTCGATCGCCACTCGTCGCAGCAGCACCGGTTTAGGGCAGCTTCTCCTTGTCACTCCACCGCAACAACACCACTTTGTCCGCTCGTCGCAGCAGCTCCTCGCACTTTCTCCGCACGCCCCAGCCACTTCTCTTCTAGTTCCGTCCTTTTTTTCGCTCCCTCGCGCCGCTTTTTCGGTCCCGACCCAGAACCAACTTCTCTCTGCCCGTCAAGCGGGCGGACGTTGGTCTCCGGTCGTTTTGTCCTCCATGACAGTCGTCGAAGATATCATGGTCGCATCCCATGGTGTCCTCTCCGTTGGATCTAAGGGAGGACCGTAGGGTGTGATGTTTCGTCATTCTATTTTTTGATGGATTCCTTCTGCCGGGTTCTCTTTCCTTTCCCATGGGTGATTCTTCCGACATCTCATCCACTCCTCGGATTGTTCCTACAAGTAACCCCCTCAGAACCACTGGCAATCTGTATCGTTGAAGATCACTATAGTGGCTTTGGATGACATGAATTGCCTTGAATGGACTGGGGCCGCACAACATGCTATCCATATTCCCCAGTTGTATGAGCATATTGATGGAACCGTTGTTCAACCACCACATTCCGATCCCTCATGGAGGAAATGGGATGCAGACAATTCCTTGGTTGCCTCATGGTTTCTCCACTTCATATCCCCTAGTTATATGCTCATGGACTCCGCCTATGAAATTTAGACTCGAGCCCATCAAACTTACTCGCAGGTTGGTAGCTCGACGCAAATTTATGAGCTCACACGACATACTTTGGAGTTGAAACAAGGATCCTTGACTGTATCTTCCTATTACTCAGAATTTGAAAGTCTTTATCAAGAATTAGATTACTTCAATACCTTCATTCCAGCATGCATTGTCGATGCCGTCAAACTTCAGAAGGACAAATACCGTTTTCGGGTGCATGTCTTCCTTATGGGCCTTAACATGGAGTTTGATATTGTTCGCTTACATGTTATTCATCGTGAGTCTCTTCCCTCTCTTAGGGACATTCAACATGATCCTTAGTGATGAGAATCATCGCCACTCTCTTGCTCCTACCGCTCAGGCCGATCACTCCACTCTTGATGGGCTTGGTCGTGGTCCTCCCACTCACTCCTCCTATATGTGGCCACTATGTGAGGAAAGACCATACTAAGGAGACGTGTTATCGCTTGCATTCTCATCTTGCCCCCACTGGTCGAGAGAATGGTGGACGTGGTCGGAACAGTTACCGTGGTGGTGGTCGTCAGTCTGGTGCTTGCTCACAGTACTTTGCTCATACTAGTGAAATTTATGAAGATCGTTTTCACTCCGGGGATCTTTTGGCTGAGAAGCTGGAGGCATTTTGCCGCTTGTTGCGTTCACAGTCTGATTCCGTGACCACTGATTTTGCCGCTACTTTTGCTACTTCAGGTAACTTGAGTGCCCATGTTGCGTCTTCCTCTTGATTCGAGTGGATCATTGACTCGGGCGCTACCGATCATATGATCGGATCCACATCATGTTTTGCCTCATACACTCCTCTCCCGTGTCGTGATAGTTTTTGCGGCTAATGGTTCCATGCCATCTATTGTTGGCAGAGGAACAATTCCTTGTTCTACTGCCCCTTCCCTCTCTTCTGTGTTGCATGTACCTTCGTTCCCTCACAATATTTTGTTAATTAGTCATTTAACTAATTCGTTATATTGATCGGTGACTTTCTTTCTTAATGTTTGTATTTTTCACGATCTGGCTACGAATCGGAACATTGACATTGGTAGAAATGTTGTCGGATTGTACTTGATGGACCAGTCTTTGCCCTCTGTGCGCTCTCCACCACTCGTGCTCCTACTATCCATGACATTCGATGCTGGCATCAACACCTTGGACACCCCCTCTTTACATCTTACTAAACTTTTTTCTGCGTTCAGTTGTTTGCTTAAGTCTTTTTCTTGTGATGCATGTGAACTGTCGAAGCATGTTCGTCACAGTCCAAGTCGTGTTTCTCTTCCTAGTTTCCCTCCCTTCGATGTGATTCACTCAGATGTTTGTGACCCTTCCCCCGTGTTATCTTTATCTGGCTATAAATGATTTGTGACTTTTATTAATTGTTTTTTCCGTACTATTTATTTGTTAAAACGGAAGAGTGAAGTGTTTAGTTGTTTTCGTACATTTCATAAAATGATTATGACACAATTTGGTAGAGTTATTCGGGTGTTACGTAGAGATAATGGCGGTGAGTACGATGACCAGGGCTTGTTTGGCATATATCTTGCCGATAACGACATTCTTCACCAAACCACTTGTGCTCACACCTCCACTCAAAATGGAGTTGCGGAACAGAATAATTAACGCTTGTTGGAGGTTGCTCATTGCCTGTTAACCACCATGCACCTTCCCAAGTCCTACTGGGGTGATGTTGTTTTGACTGCGGCTCATCTCATTAATCGCCTTCCTTCCCGCTCTTTGCACAACACTACCCCTCTTTCACATCTTTCATCTAAACACATTGTTCATACTTCTCACATCTCTCCTCGTATCTTCGGGTCCGTCTGTTTTGTTCATGCCCGTACTCCTCATCGTGACAAACATGATGCTCGTTCTCTTAAATGAGTTTTTGTGGGGTACTCTTCCACCACCAAAGGTTATCGTTGTTATCACCCTCCTACTCGTCGTTTCTTATGTACCGTTGATGTTGCCTTTCGTGAGGGGAGTCTTACTTTGGTCCTCGTCAGGGGGAGACGAGTAGTGCTGATGATGAGACCTTTGACTCTCCTCTTCCGATAGTTGCTTCTTTTCCTCCTATTCTTTCTACTCTTGTTCCTCCTACTCCCGTTCCTTATTCACGATCACTACCTCCTTTGTTGCATGCATACTCTCGCAAGTCCCATAAAGCTGAGCATGTATAGTACCCATATGTTAACCGATGCAGGTGTCTTCTTCTGCTCTAGATTCTGATGATGACTTTCATCTTCCAATTGTTCATCTCAAAGGTAACACTGATAGTGCCAAACAACCTATAGCCAATTACATGTCATATCATCAACTCTCTTCTGCTCACAAAGTTTTTATCTCATATCTTTCTTCTATTGTGATTCCCAAAATCTGGCAGGAGGCTATCAAGATACCTGAATGGAAACATGCTATGAAGGAAGAAATGCACGTCTTTGATAAAAATTTCACATGACGACTTGCACATCTTTCTCCTGGAAAAAGAACAGTTAGGGCACATTGAATTTTTTTTAGGTTAAGCAGATTCAAGCTGGGATTATGAAGCGCTATAAAGCTCGGTTAGTGGCTCAAGTGTACACTCAAACTCAAGAAATTGACTATCAAGAGACTTTTACTCATGTTGCAAAGATAGACTCTATTTGGGTTCTTCTTTCATGTGCTGCATGTTTTGGGTGGGATCTACAACAGCTATATTCAAGGACATGCTGATCACACCCTCTTTGTTAAGAGGAGAGGAACTAAAATGTCAGTGCTCATTGTATATGTGGATAACATCATCATTGCAGGAAATGATTTGGAGGAAATCACGCACCTGAAAGGACAATTGTGCAGAGAATTTGAAGTTAAAGATCTGGGAAAGCTGGAATATTTCCTGGGGATAGAAGTGGCAAGGTTTAGCAGGGGATCTTTATATTTCTTAGAAAATATGTCCTTGACCTTCTGGAGGAAATTGGTCTGCTTGGATGTGCTCTCGTGGATACCCCCATTGAGGCAAATCACAAAATTGATGAATAAACAACAGGAGATAAAGTTGACTTATCGAGCTACCAGTGATTGGTTGGTAGACTAATATACTAATCTCATACGCGTCCTAACATCACCTATGTTGTTGGCATTCTGAGTAGATTCATGCATGCTCCCATGATCCTTCATCATAAGACTGCCTATCGGGTCTTGAGATACCTCAAGAAGTCTCCAGGATGTGAGAGTCTTGAGATACCTCAAGAAGTCTCTAGGACGTGAGATTCTGTTCTCTGCAAACCAACCCTTGAAAATTGAAATTTTTATTGATGTTGATTGGGCTGTTAGTCAAGATGACCAGGAATCCACTATAGGGTATTGTTCCTTTGTGGATGGAAATCTTGTATCTTGGAGGAGCAAGAAACAAAATGTTGTAGCACGATCTAGTGCTGAGGCGGGATATGGGGCTATGACATAAGGCGTATGTGAGGGGTTGTGGTTGAAATCAATTCTTCAGGACTTGGACTCTTCAAGGACAAACCTATTACTCTCTATTGCGATAACAAATCGGCCATTAATATTGCTCACAATCCAGTTCAACATGATCAGACCAAATTTGTTGAAATGGATAGACATTTCATTAAAGATCACCTTGACAAGGGCAATATTTGTACACCCTTTGTGAACTCTCAAGATCAACCTGCCGACATCTTCACCAAAGGGTTAAGATATGTCAACTTTACTGATAATACACTTAAGTTGGAAATGATTGACATATACTCCAAACTTGAGGGGGAGAGTTGAATATATGATATTTTTCGCGTCGCACGTGATGTCACGTCGCATATATATATATATATATATATATATATATATATATATATATATATATATATATATATGGTGGTAGGACTCATGCATGGTGTAATGATTTTAACATAATAATATTTTCCCGTTCATCTCTACTAAGCATTGCAGCTTAACAACGTTCAATGCTTTAATGCAGCTAATTCAAGTATAATAACCATTATAAACTAGTCTCAATCAGAGATAAACTCTTTCGAACCTCTAAACATTTGAACATCTGACCTTCAAAGGTTGAAGGTAGTGCCACAAAACCAAATGACTGGTGATTTACTAAATTGTATACTTAATTTCTCTTTCATTTTATGATCTCAATTTCCCCTTGCCATAGTCTCCCTTTTCTATGTAAATAGCTATCAAGCCCGTAGGACTTCTCATTCTCACTGTACTTTCTCTAGAACATTTTTTCTTAATTCTATCATGTTGAATAAAAATTAGGAATTTACTTGTGTCACAGGAATATTGCCCAGCTTGCAGAGGTGAAAATTATGAAGAAACATGGTCATTGGGAAAAATTAAACATACCTAGAAGGTATCTTATTTTAATGTTTCTAGCGATATCCATCTTGGCCTCATTTTCTACTCATTGTTTTAGGTGTTGTGGTTTTTTGCCAATGTATTTGGCATCCTCTACACTTCATTTTCTAATCAGGGAAAAATTGGTCCTTTGTTACACATTTTAATGCTGATCCTATGCTGATTAAGCTTTTAACAATGTTGTATTCTCCATCTAGAACAACTTCTTATCATGTGCAATTTTGCATCACAATAATTGCTATTTTGGCTGTTTATTAACTATTACTTATTTGTTGCATATTTTATTTTTGGAAACCAGTACAGGCAAGAGCTGAATCCACCACCTCTTATGTTTAGATTGTGGCAATATCATATGAGCTAGAAGAACTCATTGGTTTTGTGACATTCTGGTTTTTTAAAATGGAATAAGAAGAAAGGAAACCGCTTCCGTTTTTTTTTTTTTTTAATTTTCGAGGTAAAGTTGGTTTAATGTATAATAAATACTGGCCAAGTGGCATGCATTCTTCAAAATTTCTGATGAAACAAATTGTTAGGAATTTGTGTTCATATCTTTGCATTAGTTTCTTGTTGGAACTATATTTAGGGTGGTCTCCGGTTGGGAGAAAGAAGAGAGCTGGAGGGCTCTCGGTTGGAGGAAGAGATGCGGCTTGCCGGAGATTGAGAGATCTCACTGGAGATAGGGGTTTTGCCGGAGGAGATCGCCGGAGTTGGAGCTGATGTAGAGGGGCGGCCGGGATTGAGGTGTTCGGCCATGGAGCTTGCTGAAGGAGAAAGTGCGCCGGAGGTCGGACTCGCCGGAAGAGGTCACCGGCCCTAGAGAGAGGAGATCGGGCTGGAGTGAAGGGCTTGACGGTGCTGCTGGGATCGGGCAAGGATGAGGCAAGTCGTTTTCTAACCTAGGTTTTTACGTGTGTGTGTGTGTGTGCATATATATAATATATAATATATAATAATAATATTATTATTAGTTTTATTATTATTAATACATTCAAACACTCGTATATCGCTCTAGAGGACTCAAAATTTATCCCGGACGGGCTCGTTATGATTGTCTCGTTGACACACATCCACAGGAACGATCTGAGATCAATTCCGAGTTCGTTTGCTCAATTTACGCTTTCCGGAGCATTTGCGGCCCAATTTACTTGGAATCAAAACCACTCAAATGGTGTCGGAATTGCAAACGGACGATTTCTTTGGACTCGTAGTATTGCTATGAGTTTAATGAAACTGACCGAGGTCAATTCCGAGGTCGTTTGGTCAATTCCTCCATTTTGGATAAATACGATATTTGCAAACCACGCCCGAATGACAAATTCTCCGATACTTATCGGAATCGAGCGCGGTCGACTCCGCTGGACTCATATAGACTTAACGAGTCTAACAAATCTAACTGAGATCGATTTTGATGCCAATTGGTTAATTTCCACTTGTTGGTTAATTACGTTACTTAAAGTCGCGTCGACACGTCAAATTCACCGATAGTCATTGGAATTGAGCGCGGTCGACTCCGTTGGACTCGTATAAGCTTCATGAGTCTAACGGCGCTAACTGAATTCGATTATGAGGTAATTTGCTTAGCTCGTGAGAAACTGAGGTTTAGGTCATGGTCGAGTAATGAGTCACTCAAACTCGACTAGACCGCTCACGCGGGTCACTTGAATCAACTAGACTCCTAGATGGTTCAATGGAAAAGTGAGATGTTACATAAATTGGCACAAATTGACCAATACTCGACTATTCAGACCATTGAAGATTACAAAACCGAGCTTATGTAGCGTAGGGTTTTTGAAATGCTTTCTGGCCTTCCTTCAAAGTTTGAATTCCAAAGAGTTCAGATGCTTGGAAGAGATTTTGTTCCTGATTTGGAGACTGTTGCCCATTACATTCGAGGAGGGGTTATTCGTATAAACTCTCTTCGTACTGATGTGCATGTGAGATATGAGAAATCAGTCCTTGTAGCTGAACAAAAGAAGCGGAACTCTAGAAACATAAAACATGAAGATAAGAGTAAGATGAAATGTCCCTGTACAACCCCCATATTTGCCGAGCTGGTGTGACTCGACACAGATGAGATCGCAATAGTGAAGGTGGTCGCGACTGACGAATCGACATATTGGAAGCGTCTGAAGCCATCCAAGGCAAAAGGAGGTCCCAGGGGAGGAAAGAAAGAAGTAGCAGGGCGAGTGGGGGAAGCTCCCTCACTCACCCCCTCCTTGCTGGCGAGCGGGGGAAGCCCCCCACTCGCCCCTCCTTGCGGGCGGGAGGGGACAGCGCCCCCACTCACCGCTCCTTGCGGGCGAGTGGGGGAAGCTTCCCCACTCGCCCCCCCTTGCGGGCGAGTGGTGGCAGCTTCCCCACTCGCCCCCCCCCCCCCCCCCCTGCAGGCGAGTGGGGGCGCTGCTCCCACTCGCCCCCATTGCGGGCGAGTGGGGGCAGCGCCGCCCACTCGCCCCTCCTTGCGGGCGAGTGGGGGAAGCGCCCTCCACTCGCCCCCCTCCCTCCTCTTGCGGGTGAGTGAGGTAGCATCCCCACTCACCCCCTATTTCTGGTTTCGAGGGGTACAAGTAGTGTTTTCAAGTGGCTATCCGCAGCCCAATTTCAAGAAGTCTATAAATAGACCCCCATGGGCACCTTGGGAGAGAGAACTCTTCATCTTCTCTCCCTTGCGTGTGACTTGTGAGCAAGCACTCCAGCCCTCTGTCAGCTAAGGCTGATAGTGAGGTCTTCTTAGTGCTCTCCAGGGTGCCCAGGCTCAACATTGGCTTGGGAGGGAAAACTCTCTTTGATCTTCCGGGTTTGTGGTGGGACCTCCTCGCTACAGCTTAAGGGGTCTGTTCAGGTCTTCGTAGGTGCAAGGTCCTTCGGCTCCTAGCAATCGGTCACGTGTTCTGGCTCAGGTGAAGTAAGGGTTAGTTGCATACCCGTTGCGAACGTCGAAACCGGTTCTCTGGTTTCAACATTCTTGTGCGGTGAGTGTGGAAGCAGCTAGTTCGGAAAAATCTGAGCAAGTTCCGTGACTGGAAGCGATGAGCTGGGGAACTCGCCCCCTACCAACGAGTACATGAAGAACGGTGACTTCGAAGAGTTCAGGAAGTCGATCCTGGAACTCTTGCGGGTCGCACTCCCCCCTCAGGGTGAGTGCTCGACACCACCAACACCCGTGCTCGCCTCGCCTTCTTTGATGGAGACAGAGCAAGCACGTCGGCAAGGGCAGGGGACAACCTCGGAGGAAGGCTTGAGCCTCCAAGCGCGAGTGCTCTTCAACAGCTCGCTTGGGACCAGCTGCCCCAGTGAGGAGGTAGGGAGAATGCCTCCGTCTCACCAGGGAGGATGGGGGAGTCCCTTCTACGAGCTAATTACCTCAGCTCCGTTCTAGACAGGTTCAGCGAACCTGCCATGTCTTACTATACTGGCAAGGATGACCCTCTCTAGCATCTCCAGTGGTTTGAAGACATGGTCTCGATCAGACAGACGACGGGCGCCTCCAAGTGCAGGCTCTTCGCCATCACTTTCAAAGGAGAGGCAAAAGACTGGTTCCACCAGCTCCCATCAGGTACCATCTACAGCTTCAAGGACCTGCGCCGGAGCTTCTTGCTGAGGTTCTCCACCTCGAAGAAGAGGTGGAAGGGGGGGGGGGGGGGAGGCCCTGTTCTTAATTCAACAGAAGCAGGGGGAGACACTAGGAAGCTACGCGGATCGGTTTCAGGTACAAGTCCTCCACCTCCAGGTTGGCCAGAGAAGCAGGAGGGACCAGGAGAAAGAGAAGGAATAAGAAGGCAGAGAAAGTAGAGAAGGCGATAGAGGAGATGACCGAGATGCATGTGCCCGAGTACGCGCGAGAAGGCGCGTTGTAATAGATATGTAACCCCTATGATGGATGAAAAGGGTTTAGAGTCAGCACCTCAGGTAAGACCCCGACTAGAGACCGCTGACCGGGCTTAGTGATGCTGATAGCTGGGAGGCTCATCGGGTCGGCTTGTCGCGGTCAAGGCTTTGAGAGGGGAAACCGGTCTGGGGATGTGTTGAGTTCCTCCGCCTTCAGGTGAGCTGAATTCCCAGGAAGTGTTGAAGTTCTCCACCTCCAGTTGTTCCGAGGAAGTGTTGAGTTCCTCTGCCTCCAGGTGGGCTAAGCCCCTAGGAAGTGTTGAAGTTCTCCACCCTCAGTTGTTCCGGGGAAGTGTTGAGTTCCTCCGCCTCCAGGTGGGCTAAGCCCCTAGGAAGTGTTGAAGTTCTCCACCCTCAGTTGTTCCGGGGAAGTGTTGAGTTCCTCCGCCTCCAGGTGGGCTAAGCCCCTAGGAAGTGTTGAAGTTCTCCACCCTCAGTTGTTCCGGGGAAGTGTTGAGTTCCTCCGCCTCCAGGTAGGCTAAGCCCCTAGGAAGTGTTGAAGTTCTCCACCCTCAGTTGTTCCAGGGAAGTGTTGAGTTCCTCCGCCTCCAGGTGAGCTAAGCTCCTAGGAAGTGTTGAAGTTCCCCACCTCCAGTTCTTCTCAGGCAATGTTGAGTTCCCTTCATCTCAGGTTGAGTTCGGCTCGACTAGAGGTGTTGAGTTCTCTCCATCTCAGGTTGAGTTCGGCTCGACTAGAGGTGTTGAGTTCCCTCCATCTCAAGTTGAGTTCGGCTCGACTAGAGGTGTTGAGTTCCCTCCATCTCAGGTTGAGTTCGGCTCGATTAGAGGTGTTGAGTTCCCTCCATCTCAGGTTGAGTTCGGCTCGATTAGAGGTGTTGAGTTCCCTCCATCTCAGGTTGAGTTCGGCTCGACTAAAGGTGTTGAGTTCCCTCCATCTCAGGTTGAGTTCGGCTCGACTAAAGGTGTTGAGTTCCCTCCATCTCAGGTTGTGTTCGGCTCGACTAGAGGTGTTGAGTTCCCTCCATCTCAGGTTGAGTTCTGCTCGACTAGAGGTGTTGAGTTCCCTCCATCTCAGGTTGAGTTCGGCTCGACTAGAGGTGTTGAGTTCCCTCCATCTCAGGTTGAGTTTGGCTCGACTAGAGGTGTTGAGTTCTCTCCATCTCAGGTTGAGTTCGGCTCGACTAGAGGTGTTGAATTCCCTCCATCTCAGGTTGAGTTCTGCTCGACTAGAGGTGTTGAGTTCCCTCCATCTCAGGTTGAGATCGGCTCGATTAGAGGTGTTGAGTTCCCTCCATCTCAGGTTGAGTTCTGCTCGACTAGAGGTGTTGAGTTACCTCCATCTCAGGTTGAGTTCGGCTCGACTAGAGGTGTTGAGTTTCCTCCATCTCAGGTTGAGTTCGGCTCGACTAGAGGTGTTGAGTTCCCTCCATCTCATGTTGAGTTCGGCTCGACTAGAGGTGTTGAGTTTCCCTCCACCTCAGGTTGAGTTCAGCTCGACTAGAGGTGTTTAGTGTTCCTCCACCTCAAGTTGAGCTCGGCTCGACTAGAGGTGTTGAGCTTTCTCCACCTCCAGTTGAGCTCGGTTCACGGGAGGGTTGTTAAGTGGAGAA
This sequence comes from Dactylorhiza incarnata, assembly GCA_033032865.1. NCBI lineage: Eukaryota > Viridiplantae > Streptophyta > Magnoliopsida > Asparagales > Orchidaceae > Dactylorhiza > Dactylorhiza incarnata. The sequence goes on along the minus strand of JAWHQI010000154.1, from coordinate 3,865,040 downwards.
TGGTTTGCCGTTCTTGCGCTTAGTTCGGATTGAACCGTCTTTAAATAGTTCGACCATCGTGTTCTCGCCCGTCTCTCCGACCAGCATGGGGGAAGAGAGTGAAGGTCCCTGAACCATAGCCCTGAGTTCTGCCAGGTCACTTTTACTCTTCCCGGAGAGAGCCTTGAAACGAGATTTGAAATCTTGAGGAGGGTCCATCCTGCTTAGGGGAGAGGAGTGGGGAGAGCTCTCTAGGATGGTGCTCCCCTCACCTCCCCCTCTGGGGCTTTTCTAGCCAATTGACAGGACCCTCCATAGATTCTTGGGAAGTTCCACCTGCCCGTCAAATAGGAGGGTTGGACTTTCTTTCCGAGCTCTAGACGAGCTCGAAAAGAGCGGGGATTGTGTACAACCCCCATATTTGCCGAGCTGGTGTGACTCGACGCAGATGAGATCGCAATAGTGAAGGTGGTCGCGACTGACGAATCGACCTATTGGAAGCGCTGAAGCCATCCAAGGCAAAAGGAGGTCCCAGGGGAGGAAAGAAAGGAGTAGTAGGGCGGGTGGGGAAGCTCCCCCACTCACCCCCTCCTTGCTGGCGAGTGGGGGAAGCCCCACACTCGCCCCTCCTTGCGGGCGAGAGTGGGCAGCGCCCCCACTCGCCGCTCCTTGCGGGTGAGTGGGGGCAGCTTCCCCACTCACTCCCATTGCGGGCGAGTGGGGGCGCTGCCCCCACTCGCCCCTCCTTGCAGATGAGATCGCAATAGTGAAGATTGTCGCGACTGACGAATCGACCTATTGGAAGCGTCTGAAGCCATCCAAGGCAAAAGGAGGTCCCAGGGGAGGAAAGAAAGGAGTAGTATGGCGAGTGGGGGAAGCTCCCCCACTCACCCCCTCCTTGCTGGCGAGTGGGGGAAGCCCCCCACTCGCCGCTCCTTGCGGGCGAGTGGGGGCAGCTTACCCACTCGCTCCCCTTGCGGGCGAGTGGGGGCAGCGCCCCCCCACTCGCCCCTCTCGCTGGCAAGTGGAGGAAGCCCCCCACTCGTCCCCCTCCCTCTTGCGGGTGAGTGGAGGTAGCATCCCCACTCACCCCCTATTTCTGGTTTCGAGGGGTGCGAGTAGTGTTTTCAAGTGGCTATCCACAACCCAATTTCAAGAAGTCTATAAATAGACCCCCATGGGCACCTTGGGAGAGAGACCTCTTCCTCTTCTCTCCCTCGCGCGTGACTTGTGAGCAAGCACTCCGGCCCGCTGTCAGCCAAGGCTGATAGTGAGGTCTTCTTAGTGCTCTCCAGGGTGCCCAGGCTCAGCATTGGCTTGGGAGGGGAAGCTCTCTTTGATCTTCCGGGTTTGTGTTGGGACCTCCTCGCTGCAGCTTAAGGGGTCTGTTCAGGTCTTCGTAGGTGCAAGGTCCTTCGGCTCTTAGCAATCGGTCACGTGTTTTGACTCAGGTGAAGTAAAGGTTAGCTGCATACCCGCTGCGAATGTCAAAAACAGTTCTCTGGTTTCAACTGCCCCTATTATTGGAAGAAGGGGCATGAGAACGACAAGTGTTGGGACTTGCATCCCAACTTTGTTCCTCCAGGTTGGAGTCATGATACTGATGTAAAATATGTGAGATCACAAACGGCTATGTATGACACATTGGAGAATACAGGTCACCATATGCCGGAAAATGAAAGTTTAACCAGAGAGCTAAATGCCCTGAAGGCCAGTGTTGGTAAACCTCTTTTTATTGATATGTCGTGTACTGCTTCTCATGTTCAAACTACCTATCTATCTGCTATGAGGCTACCTACTCCATGGATCATTGACTCAGTAGCTTCTGACCATAGACTTTCACTTTTGTCTCTCCTGCATCTGGCAGTGTTAGACTTGCTGATGGATATTCTGCTTCGGTGACGGGTAAAGGGGTTATCCAAATCTCACCTAATATCTCCATTAAATCTGTTGATATTGTTCCATCATTTCCTACCAACCTGCTTTTTGTGAGCAGTTTAACTAAACAACTGAAAATTTTCCATTACCTTCTTTTCTTTTCACTGTGTTTTCCATGATCTGGCGAGTGAGAAGACGATTGATGGTGGACATGAGTCAGGTGGAGTTTATGTTATGGACACTAGTCTTGCTTTTGGTGCTCAGAAATCCTCAAGTATTGATCGATTGATGCTATATCATAGGAGATTTGAGCACGCTAGTTTGAAGACCTTGAAGTCTACTTTTCCTAGCTCTTTTGATGTGGCTGAAACTAGGATTTACTATCAATTTTGTGAATTTGGAAAACATTGTAGATCTAATTATGCTCATAGCAGTAGTCGGAGTGTTAAATGTTTTGATTTGATACATTCTGATTTTTGGACCTCTCATATTTGCTCTGTGAATGATTTTCTCTATTTTGTTTCTTCAATTGATGATTACTCATGGTTTACTTGGGTTTTTCTTATGAAAAAGAATGATGTGTATGATATATTTTGGTTATTCTACTACTATGTGCACACTCAGTTTGGTACTCAAATTAAAATTCTTAGTAGTGACAATAGAGGTGAGAAACTTCAACGGTTCCTGGGTGGCCATGTCATTATCTTTCAAACTTCATGTCCTGTGACTCCTCAATAGAATGAAGTAGCAGAAAGGAAAAAATCGTCACATTATCGAAACTACTCGTTGTCTATTACAAGAGATGCATGTCCCTAAGGGACTGTGGGATGAAGGATTTCTCACTTATGTCTACCTAATTAATCAAATGACATCTGATTCTTTGGAGGAGAAGTATTTTTTAAAACTTCTAAGTCCAAATCTCTCGTTATTCAGTCTCCTTCCTAAATTTTTATGATGTGTTGCCTTTGTGCATATTGTGAGACCACATATGATAAATTGGGTCCTCAAGCTATTAAATGTGTGTTTGTTGGATATGCTGCTATCCAAAAGTGGTATAAGTGTTACTCACCTTTGCTGCATAAAAGGATTATATCTAAAGATGTTACCTTCTTTGAACACACTCCCTATTATTCTGAAGAAGAAAAAAATGTTACCTATCAAGAAAAGTATGAAGGTGAGAGTTGTATGATGCCGCCTCTACCAGCTCTCGTAAATGTTCTTCCTCCCAGTAGCTTAGATATTCTCGTTGAAAATGAATTGTCTACAAATGATCTGCATGTCTACAACAAAAGACAATCTTCAAGTCTACCAAAGGGAATGTGTAAGAAGAACTGAACAAGAGAGTCATACTCATGTTCCACCACCCACCACCACTCTGCTCGATCTAAACACTGAGACCACTCATTGAGATATATCTTCTTCTCTCCAAATTCATAGTAGTCATACTAGATACCCTATTGATAAATATGTCGGGCATCACACACTCTCTCTCTTTGAAATCTTATCTTGCATCAATTTCCTATATTTTTACCCCTAACAATTTTTTAGATGCTATGTCTAATCCTCACTGGAGGAAATCTATGGAAGTGGAGATGCATGCTCTCGAACATCAAAATACTTGGGATATTATTCATATTCCTCATGGGCGTCATACCGTCGGATGTAAATGGATATATACTATCAAATATCTTCAGGATGACACCCTTGATAGATATAAAGCAAGACTCGTTGCTAAAGGCTTTACCCAAATTGATGAGATTGACTTCCAGGAGACGTTTGCTTCGTTGCTAAACTCAACTCCGTTAGAATTCTGCTATCTATTGCTGCCCACAAGTTGTGGCCTTTATATTAACTGGATGAAAAATGCTTTTCTCCGCGGTGAATTAAATGAAGTATGCACGACTCCCCTGCCTGGCATGGAAGTTCCTAACGGACATGGGTGTCGTCTTAAGAAGGCTTTGTATGGCCTTAAACAATCACCTCGGTCCTGGTTTGAAAAACTGTGTGTCAAACACTTGAGTTTGAGTTTTCTCGTTATTCTTATGATTGCTTAGTCTTCATCTACAATAAAGAAGGATTATATCATTATCACCGGAACTGATGATCAACACATTACTCTTGTTAAAAGAGCATTGACCTCTATTTTTGAAATTAAAGATTTGGGTCTCCTCCATTATTTTCTTGGAATTGAGACTGTTAGATTTGGCGGAAAGATTATGATCTTCCAATGTAAATACGTCTTAGATCTTCTCAGTGACACTGGATATCTGGGAGTGAAACCCGTGGACAACCCCGTGGATGCAAGTTATGATATTCACAAGGATGATTCTCCTGATCTTGAGATGAAGTTGAACTTTCAACGCATTGTGGGGATGTTAATTTATCTGATTATTACTAGACCCACATCTCATTTGTAGTTGGGTTAGTCAATTTATGCACAATCCTAAAGTCGATCACTATCATCTTGCTCTTTGGATCCTTAAATATCTAAAAAAAGGACCATGGAAGTGCGTTATTTATCAAAATTATGGTCACCTTAAAATTCAAGGCTACTGCGATGCTGATTGGGCCGGTTCCTCTGATAAAAATTCTACAAATGGATATTCTATCTTCGTGGGTGGCAATCTTGTTTGCTGGTGGAGTAAGAAGCAGAATGTTGTTGCTCGTTCTTCTGCTGAAGCGGAATATTATGTCATTGACATTAGAATATGTGAGTTGATTTAAGTTAAATCTATTTGGGGTGATATGGGGTTTCCTGTCCGGGAAGCTATGAATTTACACTGTGATAATCAAGCTGCTATCCACATTGCCAACAACCCAGTCTTTCATGAAAGGACTAAACATATAAAGATCGATTGCCACTTTGTGCGGGAAAAGATTAAGAACCAAACCATTGCTACGGAGTTTGTGCCTTCTGGGCACCAACTTACTAGCTGATTTGTTCACCCAAGCTGTTTCTGGTAAAATTCTGTGCACATACTCTCTCAGGCTAGGAATGATGATTGTGTACGGTGTTAGCTTGAGGGGGGTGTTAAATGTTAAATTTGCTGCCTTAGACTCACGCGGGGGGGGGGGGGGGGGGGGGGACTATATACTTGTTGGGTGTATTAACCTGTGGGCGAATCAATCGGAATTGAGCATTTGGAGAAAAGTGGAGCGTGTGAAACCAATACCAATACAGTTTCTGATACTCCACTCATTTCATAAAGTATTCGGCCCGGTTTCACAACGGATACCCAATATTCGGGGGATCCCTTGCCCGAACCCATACGTGTTTCCGTAGGTCTTACTGTAACAGGTTTGTCGGGAAAGATACGTACCCAGATCTTTCCACCACGACGCGCATATCGTGTCATTGCTCTTCGCCCTGCTTCTATTTGTCTAGCTGTGATCCAAGCAGGTTCAAGTGCTTGAAGAGCGTATCTGCCAAAACAAATATCCTTGCCTCGGCAAGATATTCCCTTCATTCTACCTCTATGTTGTTTACGAAATCTGGTTCTTTTGGGGTTATAGTTGATGGTTGTTTCTCAATTCCATCTCTACTGCAGAGCCGGACATGAGAGTTTCTTCTCATCCAGCTCCTCGCGAATGAAAAGTGGACTATATACTTGTTGGGTGTATTAACCTGTGGGCGAATCAATCGGAATTGAGCATTTGGAGAAATGTGGAGCGTGTGAAACCAATACCAATACATATGTTGTTGTAATTCAATTCTGTTAATTAGGAACTACCAAGGGACAAAAGTGTGTTGCAGTATAGTCAACGTGATTTCATGACCAAGCATGAGCAAGGTGCTAAAGTGAGAGTTTTGATAACTAGTTATGATAAATTTATCACTAATGGACTAATTTATTGTAAAGCCTTCCTTGGCCTCTATGGATAAGTAGGAGGAGGGTTATCACATTAGGATGACTCTCAAGAAAAATTGTATCAACAAACAATTTTTAATTGGGATATTATTGGGATGTAAAAATAAACTCTCTAATTTAAATTAAGACGAGAGAAGTTCTTATTTAAATAGGTTTAAATTTTGATATGTTATTTATAATTCCAATTAAAAGATTTAATAAATTGCCAAAACATTAGGTCAAAATTTGTTCCATAAAAAATAGCCTGACAATCAAAAACATGAAAAGAAAGGAGCGAGAAAACAGAAATCAAATCTTTTCTCATGCCTTCTGCCTTCGCTTTTACCTTTTCCCTTGATTAGTAGGATTCTTCGAGGAAAAACTGCACTGACTTCCTTCGATTTTCTAATTGTATAGCTTCCAAGTTTTCTTTGACTCTTCTCTTTCCTAAATATGCCCAAAAGTATAGCCTTGTCTATAAGCTAAGACTTGATGAAGATTATTAGATCAATAAAATTTATTTAAACTATAAATTTTTAGGTTCAATTAGAATAAAGTTCCAAAAGTCAAAATATTTGGTTGTTTGTGTGCTCATGCGACAACGGAGGTGTGAGCATGTGACATCGCGTGAGGAGGAACACGAGTGATGGGACAACTACGTGTTCAGAGTGGCGCGCATGCACATAATATGAATGATGTGCAGTACAAAGGATTTGTGCATGTGCATGGAGAAGTGCTGGTGATGGTTGAACTGTGTGCAAGGAATAATGATGCATGCGCATACATAACCCTGTAATGTGCGGAAATTTATGCATATGATAGCTGCAACTATGATAACATCATGAGTGTATGTAAACAAAGGTGTTCTCATTTTTGGATGTCTAATGGGTATATGATCGAGTGTCACAAAAAATGGTTGTGACTTAAGGCAGTGTATGTCAATGATATGCTGATACTGTTAGGGATATGTTTGTAACATCTCAAATTCGGTGAGGGCAGTACTAGACTTAGGGGAGTGTAACTGGGATATTGAGGTTCGGAAAAGGAGCAGTTGTTGGCATGCTTCTAGGATAACTTGATTTGAGAAAATGAGTGCATAAAGGAACTATATTTCACTTCAGAATCGTAGGAAAGATTACCGTGCCATATAAATTTTAGCTTAGACCTCAAATATGTGGGGCACCTTTTGAGAACATGTGGCGGAGTACAAGTATGAACTTAATTAATCATGATTAGGTGGGAGTACATCCAAGATGGGTGATCTACTAGGAAGTTCATGTGGATCACATTAGAAAAAGGGTCAAAACCGTGAGGGTTAGTGATGCGGAGCATAAGCGAAGACGAGCTTTTGGCCCATTCGGGGCTGATTTGGCGACTTACCATATATGGCGTGTCCGGATCAACGATCCGACTCCGTCGATGCATCCAGAGTCGTGTTGCGAGTCAATTTCACATATAGCTTTGTATTTTTCGGTTATTATTTCATATAGTTTTGCCTCAAAACCAACGACCAATCATAGCCGTTGATTCCGGGTGCCCTAATCTTCATTTCTTATAAATAGGATATGTAGGGCTGCTGTTTTCTTATTGCTGAATGTGTGAAGAGCTTCTTCCTTCATTCCGGTGATCCCCTCCGCGGTGCCGACTCCGTGGAGCCCCCTTGGTGACGATTCCTTGGGTAAGTTTGTGTCCTATTAATTTCTTCTTCCATTATTCCCCTGTTTCCCGGCTGTCCAGCCACCGTTGCCTTGAAATTTTCTTTCCAAGATCAGCCGTTCCACTATATTCCTCACCCAGACCAGCCACTTCACTGTTGATGACTGTTAATGAAATTAACTATTCATTTCCTATGGTTCTAAAGCATTTTCCCCTTCCCCGAACAGCCGCCAGCACCTCTTGCAGCCCCCTTCAGCCGCCAGCACCTCTTGCAGCCCCCTTCAGCCGCCCCTCCTTCTCCCTGCTGTCCTGCCGCCAGCCCTCCCTCTTCCTGCTGCCTGCCGCCAGCCCTCCCCTTCCCTCCTTGTGCTGTCCAAGACCCACCGCCGGAATCCTTCTTTTAGCCCTCCAATATTCAGATTTATTTTAGTTACAGCAGCTCTAATATTTTGTGTTGTGTTTTGTATTGGAATTGAGTTGTAAAACATTGTTATCGTCTAGATTATTACATGTTTGTGTGGATGTTCAGTTTATTATGATTATTTGTACTTCGATTAATCTCTAACTGCAGGAAGGACAGATTCGCCGCGCGCTCTTGCTTTGGCCCTCCACGTGGAGGAAAATCATAGCTTGTTCGCTTAATAAATTATTTTGCCTTGCAGCAAATTATTTTGCGTGGGATGTTAATGTTTATTATCTAATTTGTGACTAATCCGTCGGGCTTTGCATAACATGTAGGGTTAGGTCGCCGATTCTCTTGCCGTCTATAGATTCGTCCTGCGTCAGTTAGCCTAGCATCGACTTAACTTGATTCATAATGGATAATACCTCTAATATTATGGGCTGAGACGTTATGAGTGATATCAAAGAGGGACCTTCTGTGATACGATGTCATTTGGGGATGAGAAAAGATGAAGCTATTGGGCATGTAAAATCCTGAATTCAAGAAGAGAGGTCCAATTATGGTGTGAGCATCGCCAAAGCAGTCAGACTCGGATAAGGAGTAACTCCTGGTAGACTTCTAGGATGATAAAATTATAAGCAAAAAAAAGGGTGTGAATGGAACAAACCTCACATCAGAATTGGAGAAATAGTTATTAAGCTATACAAGTAATATCTTAGACCTCAAATATGTGAGGTACTTTTTAAGATTATGCGGAGTTCAGTTATGAACTCAATTAATCATGCACAGGATGGAATATGTGACATGCCTCGTTATTATTGTCTTTTAATGTCTTTTATTATTATCGTTTTATTAATGTCAGAGTCATTAAGATGTTATTAGTTATGATTTGGTCATTATGAGTCTTATAGCCTATTTAAACATGTGTTGTTTGTGTGATCGTATGAAAAAAGTCAAGTCTATTTCACTTGTCTTGAATGAGATTGTGGCAGCTCACTCTCTCTCCCGATTACACCCCGCCTAGGCAGTCGCGGGTCCAGCTCCACAGTATCCTCCGCCTCCATCATCCGCACTTCTATCCATCCTCCATAGACTCTACCAACATTATGTGACAAGCCCATAACAGTATACTTCTAGCATGAGTGACATATTGAGAAGTTCTTGAGGTCCATCTAAAAAAACTGGTAATATCTTGAGGTTCAGCCTAGTATGAGTTATGTTAAAAATGTGGGTTAGGTCATTACATGTATGATATAGCACTAACTAGTACTAGAAGACTTCGTGGAGTGCCAAATCAAGTATTTTCAATTATAATAGGTTTACATTAAAGATCAACATTGAATCCTTATGTTTTTGAAACAATAATGGCATGCTTACAAAATACATCCATATCTAATTGCTTGATATTTGATTTATGCTAACAATATAATTTTAATCGGTGAGACATCTATTAGTCGAGTTAAAAATTAGGACATTGGAGAAAGATGATGATAATGACTTGAGCAAATTCGAGTCAGCTTTAAGAGCGGATGGACTTGAAATTTGTTTTAGTTTTTTTAGTAGTTTACAATGCTTTAACAGAAATTTGATTCAAGGAACTGTTATGTATTTATATATAGGGGCATTTACCGGGACCTCCCCTCTAAGTTTGTAAAATTACAGATTGCACCCCTCTTATTATTTAAATTACAAAAACGTCCCCACAATGTTACAAAACATAACATTTACCTCCCCTGAAGTTCACATTTCATAACATTCATGCACAAAAATACCCCCTTCGGAGTACATATTTAGGGGGGGGGGGGGGATTTTGTGCATGGATGTTATGAAATATGAACTTCAGGGGAGGTAAATGTTATGTTTTATTACATTCAGGGGAGGTTTTTGTAATTTCAATAATAAGAGGGGTGCAATCTGTAATTATGTTATCTTCCAGGGGAAGTTTTGGTAATTATTCCTTTATATATATTTGATACATAGCATAAAGAAACAATTAGTTGTTCTATTGATAACTGTTTAGTTGCATGCAAGTGGTCATAGTTTCAGTCCATTATTCCATTACTATGTTCATTTTTATTCCGGATCTTTCAGTGGCAGCTGGCATTGATTGGTTGGTCGGTTAGCAACTGGGGAAGTTCTTGGTAATGGCAGGTAGGCTTTTAAATTCATAGTTATGCTTATCCGCCGGCTAGAGTCAATGGGGAGTCGTAATACCCTAAGACCTATTAGGACAAGTCAATAAGGCTTAACATACTGGGATTGCAGCCCTACTTTGAATTATTCTGTTAACTGAATCTCCACTATCATAAAGCGGTTAGTAATTTTGATGGGGATCATTCGCCGCACTCGGTTCGTGGCATGACGGGACTCATGCTCTTGCTATTCACGCAAGTGAATTTGACCGGATCGACGATCCGACTTCACGGATGCGTCCAGGTTTCCATTTACATATTTTTTTCCATATATTGTATTGTTGTTTTATTTAATATTTGGCGAGATCAGACCCCTTACATTAATGGTCAATCACGACCGTTGATGTAAGGTTGCTCTAATATATTTTTATTATAAATAAAGACTGGGGCAGCCGTCATGGAGGTATTGCAGAATTTTGGAGCTCCTCTTGCCGAATTCCGGTGATCCTCTCACAGTGACGACTCCTAGGTAAACCCTTGTATCCCCTTGTGTGCCTCTCCTTCCCTACTACAGCTCAACAACCTCCTTCACAACTGCTGCCGCACCCTCTCTGTTCAGCCCGGCCGCAACCTGCTAGGAACCTCTCATCCCACACCTGAACCCGCCACTACAATCGTCGATTTCTTTTCCCAGCCTGGCGATTTTCTCCGCTTGCAGCGCTGCCCACCCGTGCCTCTCCTCTGTATCCAGCCCCACCGCTGACAATCCCTCCCTCCCTGATCCGCTCTACCAGCCACAACCTTTGCCCCCACTCCAACCCTCAGCTCCATGCCCCAATCCTCTTTTCCCCCACCAATCATAACAGCCCTTCATCCCTAGCCGCAAACCCTACCAGTCCAAAAAACGCCAGTCTACCACCACCGTAAACTCCGGGGCAGCGTCCTTGCATCTTTAACCACTGGATCTAGCTCTCCACGCCGGCATCCCCTTATTTTGTGAGTCATCTTGTTGTATGGTTTTTGCTCTCTTCAACTTATTTACCTATATGATTATGGATCTTTGGTTTTAGTGGTGCTTGTTCTGTTATACTCATCTTGATTTGCGGAGCTTATTCGCTTGCACGCTTTTGTATTGACCCTCCATGCGGAGGAAAACCGGAATCTACTTTCTCTAAAAATTATTTGGCATTGCCTAAAATTATTTGCCCGAGATTTATTGTTATAATTACTGGTTGTGATTCTCTAATCTCTATCGGAGCTTGTGTGTGTTGTGCATGTAACATCCTTGGTTATTAGAATTATTTTCCCCAGCAACGCACTTAGGGTTGCATCTTAGGACTCACACCCACCTAGTCTACCCTACATCAAATTTGAACTTATTCTTTGGTATTTTGTATTCTCTAGCCTTCTATTCTTTTGCTTAGTACTGTTGATAAAGTATATATAACTGATTATATTGCATTTTCTCCTATTCGCCCGTCTAATTGTATTGTCTTTGCGGTATACAAGAAGTTTGAATCTACGAAGGAAATTCTGCTAATATATTCAGCCCGATTTGCAGCATCAGGTCCATTATTTGTCTCAATTTGCCCAGCTTCTCCGGAGGTTTTAATCCATGGGGAACTCCCAGCACTAGGAAGAAGCAGGATGTGAGAGTACCTTCCTTATTACACTTATTCTTGTTATTCTTAACTTTTTAAAGTACTATGGAGAATATGGTATTTAATAAATTAAGTTAAGCCATGGCATGTCACTAAAATAGCAAAAGAGATCCAAGGAAAAACACTTACGAAACAAAGATATACGAAACTTACCTACTCTCCTTCTCTAATGATAAAGAAAACCTTTGCAAAGAAAGAATATCACTTAGGTTGTTTGATCGTCGCAGTTGCATCAAAAAATGTAGAGATTTTCAAATGGATTGAAATGAAATATTTCTTTATTTATTGCCGATTTTCAAATGGATTGAAATGAAATATTTCTTTATTTATTGCCCATATCTTACTTGTATTGCACGATTTTTATTGGTGTAATACACCTGTAGAAATAAAATTTTATAATATTTCTTCATGTGGTATGATCATTATCGATGAATGGTTGGTCATGATAATTAATAAAGCTCAATTTATATATGATTGCTATGTTCTAGACTTTAATGAATTACGTGACCTTGATATTGAAGAATATATAGAGAGGTGCATGTAGAAACATGTTTGGGAGCAGAATAGCCTAGGAGAAAAGGTGATTTCCTGAGTCTCGACTCTTGACGCCTTTGTTATCGGCCTTGCATACCGCAAGGTAAACCGTGTGGCGGATGGGTGTGCCAACCTTGTCATATCCAAGGGAGATTTTTCTTGCTCTGAAGAGGATCTCCCGAATGAGGTTAGGAATCTTGCTAGAGATGATCGTGGAATGCGTTTGTATGAGAGGGCTAGGTAGTTTGCTCTCTTTCAATAAAAAAAAGATTTGACTTAAATGTCAACATATATTTACTTATTTATTTATGCCGCATTAGGACACCGTTTGGCATGACGTAGCGATCGTGAACGCGGTGGTTATGAACCGTCGTTCGTGAACGCCCGGCCTCACCTAAGTAACTTCATTCACTTTTATGTTCAAAACTAGTTTTCTTTTCTTGGTGGTGGTCATAACTGTTGTCATGCCAAACATACATTCTATGACGGTGACATTTTTGTCCAAACTCACCGGAGCAAAAACGACGTGCCAAACGGAGCCTAGGTTTTTATTGAGAGCTCTACTCAGTTATTGATGTTTATATACATCCTAAAAAATAATTTGTTGATCAATTTTATAATTTTTAGTAATATTTGACCGTTGACCAATAATTTTTAGTAATATCTGTATTCATGTTGTAATACAGAGGGACCTAACTGCGCCCTATGTGGATGATGAACACCTCGAGATCGTGGGATTTCGGAATGCGTGGCACGGGCTTGTTTTGCTTTCTCCTAAAGGGCATGGCACTCGATTGGCACAGGTATCTCCCAAACAATCATCAAAATATATTACTTCAATTACCTCCCCCCTAACTGTTAGTGCGCTCGAAGCATCCCGCGTGGCCGTCGAGTTTGGAACGGCCTCCGCGTTGCCCCCAGCATGAATATTTATAGGCGTAACCCTAAATTCCCGACGGGTCATTGGATTCCTATCGGATCCAAACCAAACCAATAAGAATCCTAAATCATTATATAAATATGAGTGACAGTGCACGGCTCCCCCGTGCCCCACGCAACAGTACCCGACCCACGGCGGCGTGCTTCGCCCGCTCCCGATCGGCGGGCTAATTTTAAATTTTTGGTTTAATTTATTTTTTTTAAATTAATTCAGTTTTTTTTTTTAATATTTTTAATTACTGATACGGTATTTTATTATAATTTTTTGGAAAAAAATTCTACGCAGGTGGTCTGCGAATAGCCAACCGGCGCAAAATAGTTTGGCTATTTGCAGACTACGGTGGTCTGCGAATAGCCAACATGCGCAAAACTGTTTGGCTATTCGCAGATTGCGGTGTTCTGCGAATAGCCAACCAACGGAAAACTGAAAGGTCATTCGCAGGCCATCTGCGAATGGATAGGATCATTTGGATCTTGATCCGACGGCTCGTATTCGTTTGTCGACCATGTTACGCCATAAAGTGATATCTTTATATATTAGTATAGATATACCTCAACACTAGGTTCGCTAAATTATAGTTGCCCCTCTCTTACTTTGAAATCACAAAAACTTCCCCTGTGTACACTTCATAACACATCCATGTACAAAAAGACCCCCCAAACATGGATGTTATGACATGTAAACTTAACGGAAGTTGTTATTGTAATTTCAAAAGTAAGAGGGGGTGCAGCTGGTAATTGTGCTTACCTCCAGGGTAAGTCTTGGTATTTATTCCAATTGTGGAATACTGAATGCCGCCGCGGCCATCTGCGCGCGCTCAGTAATGTGGCGAAAAAATAGTTTGAGCGTCCCAGCAAAAAGCGGGAACGATGAACGCTGACGGACAAACTGAGTTGGACGACACACCGGCGTACTTGTGTAAATCGTCATTGATGATGTTTCCTGCAGACAAACCGGATTCGGTTCGAGTTCCAGAAATCAGCCGCTGATCATACATTCATGAGAATGGACGGCGAGCCATGGAAACAGCCTCTGCCCGAAGACGGCGACAAAGTGGTGGTGGAGATTTCTCACCTCGGTCAGGTCAAAATGCTTGCCATGCACAACTGCAGAGCCAGAAGCATCCATGATCCCGCAGCAGCTTCTTCTCGCCGTGACGGCGATGAATCCAGCGGCGATGAATCCAGCAATGATGAATCCGATGGTGACGATGATGATGATCCCGAAGAACGGCGTAAGTTTGGGGCCGCGGAAACATTTAAATTCCCAGAGGATCTGGAAGCCATCCATTTTAGTTAGAAGCTTTACAAAATATATTTTCGTCCGAGGCTTTTTAGATTTATTTTTTGATTCAAGAATAGGGTCATTTACTGGGATCTCCCCTGTTTGTTTGCAAAATTACAGGTTGCACTTCTCTATCTTTTGAAATTATAAAAAAATTTCCCCTGTAAAATTTCAAAAATGTTATTACCACTACTATGTATTTACACTATAGAATGTGCATAAAATTCTATGTTTGTAGAAACATTTATGATGTCTATAGTTCCCTTACATAATATCTTACAACAATATCAAATATATGGAATAATGATGCATGCCGTCCACTTTTATTGGAAACAACTACACTTGCAAGTTACAACAAATATATTGAAACTCAAACATACTTTGGAAATCTCGGAACATAATCGCCGACTCGGAATTACATATTTCATCCAACTCGTGGCATCGCAATGACTTTGTTGTCGGAGTCCACAAGCAAGTAGACGTGAGTGCAGCAGCCGTCGATGAAGTAAGGCGGGGCGGTGACGATATCAACGCGAGTTATTTCTCGGTTTTCGTTTAGAATCGTCGCCTTAGCTTGCTCTGCAGGAGCTCCCACAAGCTCTGGCCATGCTACCTTTCCTATAAAGTTTGATTTTTTTGTACACGTTAGTTGAAAATTTACAATGTAGTTAGTTTAAATTATTCAAGCTTTCAAAAAATCATCAACTATAAAATGAGCTTATGATGAAAATATTGTAGATAATCTTTATTCAAAAAGTGTGGCCAATAATTCCTTAAAATTGCAATAAATATGAGATAATTTTTTAGCTTTGGGGGCTTTTGGTCACACTTGTGGAAGAAATGCAAAATTGTAGTCATAAGATTGATTTTTTCCATAACAAATAATTAATTAGTTATTCATGATAGTAAGTAAAAAATCAAAATAATTGTAACTTTTCTTGACATGCAATTTATGTAAGGCACATCTTTGGTGTATGAAAGAGAGGGAGGGTTAGAGAGAGGCCTTTTTTCGTCCGGGCTCCAGACGGAACAAAACCCACCGAGAGATAGCCCGGGTGGAAAAATTCTTCGAGTAAAGTTTCATGAACTTCCTCGGGTGTTGAATTTAAAATGTGTGATAAGTGTTCTTGTGGCAACCAACCTGTGATTCTACGTTGGTCATGTATATATCTCCTACTTCTTATCATTCTACACTCGACCATTTGCAGTATGCATCAGACCTGTAAAATTTCAATACAATAGAAACAACACAGCTCTCGTCCTATTTACTCTCCATAAACTTCTTCACCTGATCATGATTTTTTTTTCCAAAAATATAAAGGCCAAGAAGAAAACTTTGTTTCTCTACATCTCTCAAAGAAAATGTTGGGGAACCAGACAATGTATATAAGTCCCTGAATTCCCTCCTCTGCAGCAAAGATCAGTCATAATTCTTCTCACAATTGTCTCAGAATCTCATGAATCCAAAAAAAATTTGATTTTGGATGCAATCTATATATGGGGAAATTTGATAAATTTCAACAATAGAATGATAATACATCTCTCCTCGCATATTTATATTTTTTGGGAAAGAAAATCTAGACTGGGCGAAAAAATTGACAGAGGCAAATAGGAAGAGAGATGCATTATATATCATTCTATTATTGAAAATTATCAAATTTCTCCGTATTATCGACATCGAAAATCGAATTTCTTGATTCATCAAAGCAGGATATTCTTGCATAGGAGATGGAGATTTGAGACAATTGTCAGAAGAATTATGGCTTATGTTTGTTGCAGACCTTTTCTTCTTGGCCTTTATAGTTTTGGAAAAAATCTAGATCAGGTGAAGAAATTTATGGAGACTAATAAGTAAGGCTCCGTTTGGCACAGCGCTTTTGCACTTGTTAGTTTGGATAAAAATGCCACCGTCATAAAATGCATGTTTGGCAAGACAATGGTTAGGACCGCTGCCAAGAAAAGATAACTAGTTTTGAACATAAAACGGTGGTTCACAAACGACGGTTCATAACCATCGTGGAGTCTAATAGGCTGGGAGTCAAGGAGGCGTGCTGGAGCAGGCGTCGAGTCGACGTGGCGCGCTGGAACCGGCGTTGGGTCGAGGGAGGTACGTTGGAGCAGGCGTCGTGTCCGGAGGAGCGATGGAGACGCGAGCGGGAGGCTTGGAATTGCTAGGGCACTGGGTGGGGTTGGTTTCGGGAGGGTTTGCTAATGCCAAGTTATAGGAATTTCAAATAATGACAAAAAAGATAAATCGTGATTGTTTTGTTTGCTAAAAGCCAAATAGTATTTGCTAGTAACAACACCCAAAAAATATCGTAGGATAACAACAAAAAGTTATGTTACCTGAAACAATAAACATGTTTAAGTATAGAGTTTATGCTTAAACATATCATATTTTTTTGGGTAATGTTACTAGTAAACTCTGTTTGCCTTTAATTTAACAAACCAAAAAATACCCGGTTTATCCTTTTTGTCATTATTTGAAATTTAATTTAACTCGATATTAGCAAATCATCCCAAAACCAACCCCCGCCCGATGCCTTAGCAATTCCAAGCCTCTCGCCCGCGTCTCCATCGCGCCTCCAGACCCGACGCCTGCTCCAAATGCACCTCCCTCGACTCGACGCATGCTCCATCACGCCTCCTTGACTCGACGCCTTCTCGACTCGATGCCCTGCATTACTTCGGCGACAGTCTCCACTCGCCGCAGCAGGCTATACCGACGCTCGCAATTGCGACGTTTCTACGGCGTTTTTGAAACCTCCGCGAAAACAATAGCGACGTTTTATAAACGCCGTCATAGACCTTAAAAACGTGGCGGTAGACCTCCTCTCTTGTAGTGCCATTTACCCAGTAATTCCTTGGACAGTCGTAGTCGTAGCCTTGCTACGACACTGTCATCCTATCTCTACGAAGATGAGCATTGTTTCTAGGGTTTCAATCCCCAATAACTTGAAGAAGACGACCTAGAATATCAAGGAGAACGCGGAGACAGACATAGCAATGATGATATATATGCAATGCTCAAAGAGTGCTACTAATTCTGCTTATTAGCTTCGTTTTTTTTTTGGAAAAGTGCATATAGCATGAAATTAAAAAAAAAAAGACAACAAAACTACAGCAATATGTCATCCAAGTCTGCACGAACAAGCTCGACAAACTCATTCTGGGTGCTATCAACATCTAGCCATACAAAGTTTCCCCGTAGGGCAAAACGAGCATAGAAATCAGCAACTATGTTGGCCTCACGACCAATATGCTGGAATCGAAACTGAGGGAAGCCGCTCAGAAAGGAGAAGTCCTCCTCGCTCTCCACCGTCACGCTCCAGTCGCCCCGGCGCAAACCAGCAGCACAGCTGTCCATAAAGATCAAACAGTCGTCCTCCACAATTGCCCCGCAGCACAGGTGTTATTAGCTTTGTTTTGGATATTGGTTTTTGTTTCTTTTCTATTTTTGTCAGCAAGATTTCTCTGTTGTATTACAAATTAGGTTTTAACGGGTTTTGAAATTTACATTTTATTTCTTCTTACTATTTGTTTCTTTCTGTTTTAACTAACTTATTTTTAATTCCTTTAACATGTTGTTTTTTCATAGCTTTCTTTGTAAATGGGAGAAATATGCCAACCGGATTTGAATTTCTGTATGTGGACAGATTGTTAGAAAATGCGCCAGTTTCATTCATCAATTATCTCGCAACGTATACGACGGGATTTTTTTTGTGGTTTGTTGATAACAAAAAATGATTCTCAAATAGTCATTTTCAAATTCCATGATTTGCTAAAGTCATACATGATTTACTAGTAACGACACCATATTTGTATAAAATTAGCATGAACTTAACTTTGTATTACAATTCATTTCTCTTATGTAAATATATACAGCCTCTTGCAATTATATATGTTTCTTAGGAAAGAAATTGGGTATGGATTTTATCCAAAATAACAACACAACAACACTAAAGTCTTTATCCCATCATAGTGGGGTCGGCTATATGGATCCTTTGTTGTCATTGCGCCCTATTCTTTGTCATAATCTCTCTAATGCCTAAGTACATCATGTATTTCCTTATAGTTTCGTTCCAAGTCTTTGTTGGTCTACCCCTCTCCTGTTTAACATGTCTAGTGGCTAAACTCTCACAACGTCTAACATGTGCCTCTTAATCGATCTTCTCACATCTTCTCTACAATTAGTGCCACTCCCTTTTTATCTCTGATACATTCATTCCTAATTTTATCCAGTCTCGTTTGTCCACACATCCACCTAAGCTTTCTCATCTCTGCAACTCCCATTTTTCGGTCATATACACAATTCACTACTCAACATTCAGAACCGGAGAGCGTCGTTGGTTATCCAAAATACATATTTAAAAATATTTTTTTTCCAACCTGTGAATATACGTTGAATTTAAAATGAACTTCTATTTATTTGTAAAGTGATGGGAGAAGCAGCAAAACTGTTTGGATAAATAGCGTTTTCAATGCCAACTTAGTAATGAACGGCTGAATAATTTCTTCCATATTCATTTTCACTCGTATACACAATTCGCTGATCAACACTCAGAATCTTAGAGCATCGCTAGTTATCCAAAAATATATATATATAAATATTTTTATTAAAATAAGATTAGAAATATTTAAGTAGGAAAAGAAAAGAAATTGACAAATTGGAGAGAAATAGTTTGATTACCATAGCAAGGGCCGGTATCGCAATTATGCATTGTGTTGCTTATTCAGAATGCTAATGAGGAGTATTTGCTCATAGGCTGGAAGTGATTTATATACACACATACACACACATACACACACGGGTAGACAGTGAATGTGAGATCTTGTTCATTGTACTAGCTGCAACTTATCGGGCAGCAGCCGGGCAGCATGCTGCCCACCTAGACTGCCCTTTTTTTAACCCATCTGCCATTTAATGATATTTATTGGGGGCTATTCATAATTCCCCCCTTAGGCATATAACATAGGAAATCCATTAAATAATCATAAAATTATTCTTCAACTATTTTTGGCTATTGTTAACCCTAACTCGAAATTGTCAGTCGCACCTCATTGTTAACCGCAACCCAAATTTTTTTTAATAATTTTGTCCACAGCCCGAAATGTTAATTAAATAGTAGTCCTATATTACATTGGCGGATTTAGGGGGGGGGGGGACACCAACACCACATCTTTGGCGATTTGTTATAAGCATGTCAAATTTTGGCTATTCTTTGGCTATTCGTAGACCACATTAGGATAATTGTGCCCCCAACATTAATTTGAACAGTAAGTCCATGACCCTCCTACTCATGCATGCTCAGTCGCTCACGGAAATAGCTTAAGCTTTTTAGACCAGAGCTGTACCCTCTTCGTGACCGCACGACGACCTAAACGCGCAGTCTCGCAGAAAGAGTGGCGACCAACGACGGCTTAAGTTCTTTCCACCTCGGCACCTCCAGACTCAAGCTGCAGTGGTTTCGTGCTTGATTGAGTTTCCGATCTGCCAATTTTGGATTGCGGCTAACAATCGCCTTATTTTTTTTCTTCCTTTTCTCTTCTATTACAATTTACAAATGAAATTATTCCTCTTTTCTAAATAGTTATGGGATAATTTATTTATTATTTCAATTTTTAACGACAGTATAAGAAATGAAAAATCATAAAATTATTTTCTTCACAGTATTTCTTCCTCAGTTTCCCTTTCATAATTTCATTAGAAAAATATTACATTTTCCGAATACATGTATATGCATTTATTCAATTCAATAAATTATTATCTTCCATTTATTTCATGTTTTGTTAATCAAAATTATATATAGTTAATAAAATGATTCAAAAATTCTTGTGAATAAAATTTACTATTAAAAATAATTGAATGGACTTATTAAATTAACCCCTATATCATTAATCGTCATGCATAGAACGGGATAGTCTAAAATGAAAAGTGTCTATGTGCAAGATATTTGATATATAGGCATATTCATTTAATTTATATTCTCTATTCATTAGGCAAGCCAGCCAAAAAAAAAAAAACCC
Organism: Dactylorhiza incarnata; assembly: GCA_033032865.1. Classification (NCBI taxonomy): domain Eukaryota; kingdom Viridiplantae; phylum Streptophyta; class Magnoliopsida; order Asparagales; family Orchidaceae; genus Dactylorhiza; species Dactylorhiza incarnata. The sequence goes on along the minus strand of JAWHQI010000154.1, from coordinate 3,844,698 downwards.
ATTTAAGCATTTAATTTCATGCCAATTTTAAAATATATCTATATTTAGTTTATTGTATTTTACAAATGAGGTACTACTGACAAAGCTCTGTATATATGACAGTACCTCAACTCCGATAGGCACGGGGCTTCGTTCATATCAATTAATTAATACAGCTTAAAATAAACAGAGCTTGTGCATGCATTTTTAGGAAAAGTGTTAACACGAAAGTTGTAGATGTCGACGAGTACTACAATTTTCGTGTTGAACACTTTTCCTAAAAATGCATGTACAAAGCGTATTTTCAAAAGGCGCTTAATAACTCATAGAAATTGGTTTGCCAATAGCCAATTCTGGTTTGCCTTTAACACCACCCTAGTTATACACAAGTTTTTAATTTTTGTTACAAAAATCATAATACTTATGCATATATTATCGTGCATGTCAAATCAACTTTAATAAAGCTAATGAGTTTGATGGTAACTTCTCAAAAAATACCGCTGACATGCCTAATGATAGCCTTACTCGAAAATATCGCTGAAATGTCTAATGACAGCATTTCTCAAAAATAATGTTGACATGCCTAATGACATCCTTCCTCGAAATTTCACTGACATGGCTAATGATATCCTTCCTCGAAAATACTGTTGACATGCCTAACTCTTTCAATGCTTGAGATTAGAGAGAAGTGGATGTCTTACCCCTCCTCCTTCATGCCTACTTATAAGGCCAAAACCAAGGGGGTAGAGGTGGTAGATGGCATGTGCATGAAACTTTCCTTGATCAAAAGTACATATCATGAAGCTTCCTCTGTGCACTTTTTGAGAAGCTTCTTTCAAGAGCACATGTTGATTTCATAGTCAACGACGGCTACCCTTTTTCACACTTGGCATGAAAAACATGCTTGAAAAGCATGGTCAAAATATGGCTAGCCGCTTTCACACTTAAGAGAAAATTATCTCATCACTGGTTCCTTTATCTCTCCATTTATTGAGTTTGCTTCTAGTTCACACTTTTTCTTTAAGGTTTGCACATTCGATCTTTTCTTCCAGCGGCATCAACTTTGAGAAATCACGTAAACAAATTCGATAAAATCGGTTGTTCATCTTTATAGGTGGTAGAGAGATGATAATAATGAGTTCGTAATATCTTCTTTGAAGGAGATAACCAAAATCCGAATGTCCAAAGCTTTCTTCCGCCATCCCATCATCCACACCCCCGTCGCTCATCATTTTCCCCCAAGGCTCTTTTTGTGATAAAGAGATTGAACAGAGGATGAAGAATGGTGGAAATAGAGAGGAGAAAGGACCAAGTAAAACTTCACCTACGGCCACCACCGTCGGAGAATACACACACATACGCACATTCAAGTCAAGGCACACCGACGAGATCGCCGGAGAAGGGGCGGTCGATAGCATTGTGAGAGTGGGTGAAGCTTGGAATCATGAAGGGGAGAAACACCCTTCAGGCGAACTTAAGAAAAGTGGTATGTGTTTAGGTGATTTAGACTAATTAAAAATTAGAGTTTTAAAATCTATTCAGAGGGTATGAATAGGGTGTAAGCGGTGTGTTTTGGGCCTAAATCACAACTGAACCATTGGGGTGGGTTTTGGATCGAGGATGTAACCCCACCTCCCACCCCGTACATGATGGCCTTATGCCCAAGGAGAACGCCACAAAAAGAGAGCGACTTTGAGGAAGAGGGACCCTCCCCCACTCTTATCCATGACCCGCCTCTCGAAACTCTCATTTTGTAAGGCTAATAAACCAATCCAAACATATCAAAATTAGTGAAAGAGTAGTTGCATTAAAATAAGTCAAAGGATAGTAGCCGCGATAGTTTGATACATTCAATCTCTAAAATAGAAGATATAATATAAATGTAAAGTAGACTCGCTCTTAAATCTAACTCCTCTTGCATGCTCATCATCTCGCCTCACCGACCCACACACTGTATCTAGCTCCCTCAGCTCTTGAGGGAGTGGGGGGGAGCCAAACGAATTAGTTAGTCGAATATATGATTAAGTGAATCTCTTTATCATCACCCACCCCATCTTGACACTTGAGGTTGAGAAAAATTGCAACAACATAAGTAACTGCAGGGATAATTAAAAGATATAGTGACCATATGTTTTCCTCTATGTCGACATAATAACCAGTTGGTAGGAGGCGTTATGTGTGCATGCCTCACTGTCGTTGCCCAGTGGTGACAGTAAAAGTCAAGCCCAACTTTTAGGGCATGGTCACAACTCACAGCACGTGCTTAGGCAGCATTAACTATGTAGAAATACAAATGACAGCATTAGACACAAGCACTCATCTTCATTGTCATTTTGGAAAAATCATATCACACGGTTCAATCCCCCCCCCCCCCCCCCCCCCCCTAATTACACCATGAGTAGGGCTTTATGCCTAAGGTGAATGTCCCAAGAAGATATTCACTTCGAGGAAGAGGGACTCACCCTCACTTTTACGTGGAAACCCCAGAAAAGGGTAAAAACCGTAGGGTCAAACTCAGTTCTGACGAAACCCACTAGTAGTAGCTAAGTACAAAGATTAGCTTTCAGAGAGTGACACACCACCACTCATTTACATGTATTTCCAAGTATCTTGTGTTTGGATGATGCGGAGCACGGCGGAGCGCGCACTGGCGTGGAGAGTGTGGGCGCGTTCTAGAGCGGAGCGCACTGGAGTAGACCTGAAGATGGAGCGGGCACGCAGGAAGCGCGTGCTGAGTGGGAGGTTGAGTGCCGAGTAGGGCCTCCGTGTTTTTGAGTTGAACTTTTGTTCGCATCTCTTCGTCAGAAAACCATACAGCTCTCTCATTCTCTTTTCTCTGCCCCCCTTCAAACGAAGGCGTAAGCCCCCTTTTATAGATTTTCAGAGGCGCTCGCAAGTAATTGCGCTCTCTTGCTTGTTGAACGGGTTGAATGTGTTAAACCACCGCACTCATTTTTCATTCCAAAACCCGGGTCGTAGATAGGAGAAGCGGGGCCTATTATAAGCACGAGTGGACCGTCTGGGTAGGCGGTGTGGGACTAATCTTGGCATGCCTTTTTTTGGTTCATGCTGGACCGTCCAACAGAATGCACGACTGAGATCCCTCGGGTCACCAATTTGGAGGATATGACGACCCCCCCCCCCCCCCCCCCCCCCCCCGCCCCCCGGGCAGTTCATGCAGCATTGGCAGTCTGATCAAGCTCGCCGAAAGGGATCGAGGCGACGACGGTGACTGGCGTGTGCAGGAGTGTACACGACTGACGCCCATTGTCGCGTGTGCATTCGGATGCGCGCAGGGGCGTGCACGGACGCGCACATGCAGGGGCGTGTGAAGGCACTAGGCACACATGCGTGGATGCACACACGTTGTTGTGCACGCACAGGGGCACGCCGCTGTGCGTGGGGAACCTATTATGGGCCGAGTGTGGGCAGCTGCCCACACTCATTTTTTTCGCAAAACTGGGGTTCTCCGCTCCCGCTGGGCTCGACGAAACAACGCACTCCTCCTTCTATCCTTCGGGCTCGACGATCTCCATGCGCTACTCTTCTCTGGGCTTAACGAACGCCGATCGCGACTCCTCAGTCTCCTCTGAGGCACTGCAAACGGCATACCTCTTTCGAGCTTCGGCGTCGGTGAACGGGCGAAGCAGTGAAGCACGATAGTGGCATGACTTGCATCTCCGCCGCTCCGCGCCTCCGCGTCTGGTGTAAGCCATTTGCTCGGTGGTGGATGTTATCGTCGTCGATGCACTGTAACTCTGGATTTTCAATCTACAACCATTCCCTATATTTTTCCTGAATTCGAATGGCTAGGTCTAGCTTTTTGGCTTGATAACTGATAAGAACATTGGATTTGGGATATCAGATTTTCAGGCGGGGCTGGGATTTCAGATTTGAGATTATCATGGATTTTCGAAGTCTGGTAACAGGTAAGAAAGCCCTAACTCTTCGGTTTTCAAATTAGGAATTGATATTATATATACTTAATACTTCCAGAGGGATTTAGTCGAACATTGGATTTGGGATTGGGGATTTGGAATATGATATATCTCATACTATACAGGCGTGTGCGCTTTGTAACATCCTCAGAACTTTTAGACCCCTTAGCTTCAATTAGGGTGAGACAAGTGGTGAGTGTTGTGGGTTTGGGCTAGGTAGTGACCTTAGGACCCTTTGAGTTGAATAAACCCACATGTGGTCTGCTATAGGAGGCAGGTCAGCTCAGGTCAAATTAGAGGCCCCCCATGTCGCGCGCACGAGAGGCCCCCCATGTTCCTTGAAATTATTTTTGTTTAAATTTTTTCTAAATTTTTTTTAATTGTGAAATTATTTTTGTTATTTTTTACTTTTTTAAGACCTCTCATACATAGACGTTTTTTTTAAAGCAATGGACCTTTAGTCCCACACCGTTGGAAATAAAGCTAATTTCAAATATAATTTAGTTTGGAGGGATGGTACGGTTGAAGTTTAAGAATATTATAGACGGATGCACTTAGTTATTGAGCTTCAAGGAACTTTTGCATTTTTTGAGATGCTTTTAAAATGCAAAAGAGTAAAATTGTAATTTCATATTGTAGGGTAGGAGCCCTATTAAATTTATAGGTTTAGGACACTCTACTATTCTAGGTGTAGGAGTTCTACTAAAATTTAGACGAACCGTCCTGATTCATTAGTGTGATCGAACGGCTGAGATTCATTTGTCGACCATGTCACACCATATTAAATGGCTGAGATTCATTTATCGATCATGTTACACCATAACTCAATATCTTTATATAGTATATATATATATCTATTTCAATAATAATATTATTATTGTATTATATTATTTAGACATTTATGAATAAATTTGATTTTATCATTTCACTACAAAGTCACCTCTCATGAACATTTTTCTCTCTTAAATGAATGTGAGCTCTAATTCTTGAAAAGGTACCATGTCCAATTTATAAATGATTATACTTGTTTTACAATTACTTTGTTATTAAATTGATCACATGTTTTTGCAAGGTTTATATTTATCGCTAAATTGGTATCTAGTCAGCAACAAAAAAAGTTGATTATAATCATAAAAAAGATGTTAACAACAAAATTATATATTTCTAAATTAACAACAAAAGCTTTACTTTCTAATTTTATTGCATTTTATACTTTTATTTGATAATAATAATGACAACTACATATACTTAAGAAATGTAACCCTAAAGAGTTGCCAACAAATGATACATTTATCCGGTTTTTGGTGCGTAAAGAACTTTGTTGTTAGAGTTAACGATCAAGTAGACGTGATAGCAGATAGGATAGCGAATTTGAGGTATGATCGTGACAATATCAACTCCGGTGATTCCTGGATTCTCCTTTAGAATCTTCTCCCTGGCTTCTTCCGCGGGGACCCCTACTAGTTCCGGCCATTTCGTCTTTCCTATAAAAAAATTTTAATATTTCATATTAGCGGAAGAATGAAAATGTAATTAGTTTAAAATACTTAGCCTTCAAACAAAGACCCCACGTATAAAATGAGCCCATGTTGAAAACATTGGACACAACATTTTTCTCTTTTTCAAAAGGGTATGGCCTATGTTAATTTTGTTACATGAGGTTTGTCGCCACACTCATATGGAAAATTTGTGATTATTACTTATGGGAGTAAATATATAATTATTTTTCTATAAGTACATAATTGTCATACTTAGGAAATGAGAGCATGCTGCATAAAAACATAGATTTATTGATTGGAAATACATTTTAACTTTAATATTTTTATATTTTGTTTTGCAGTATATACTATAATAACAATGTATTTAATATAGTTTTAACACTAATTTTTATAATGATGTATGCTGTTTTTTGTAGATTATCTCAGACTTACACCTACACCATTTAATTAATTAAGCTATTCATTCTTTAGGTTAATATACAATGATTGTATTTTGTATTTATTCATTTCTCTTATATAAATATATGTATTCTAGCAATTGTGCATCCTTGTTGTAGGGTTAGGAAGGAACTGGGGAATGTTATTTTAATAAGAAAACACACACACACACACATATATATATATATATATATATATATATATATATATGTCTGTATGCATGTATACATTATCATTTTATTTGTGTGTAAGGTTAAAATAAAACAAATAGAAATATAAGCACAATTAAATTTCGCTAAGAGCTCAATCATCACCCACCATGCCCACAAGTTATCTATGTGCATGAATGCCCTATCAACCAGATGAATGCTCATTGACTCGTATAACCGGGACGAGTCATTAAAAGAAATATTCTACAAAAAATAGTTAGAGAAAGAATAGGGAGGGAGGAATTAAAAATCAAGAGAAAATATTGGATTACCATGGCAAGCCAAACAAGTGTATCCAGTGCAAAGGCAACCAGACATTTTGTTGTCTTTTCAGATAACAAGTATTTGCTCAAGAGTTATATCTATATATGTATATATATATATATATATATATATATATATATATATATATATATATATATATATAAAGTACAAAAAAATCACAAAATTAAAGTATTCAAATATACTGATTTAATAATTACTATTTGTAGAAATCTATGAACTTATTTTCTTGCACATGTTCCTACCATCGTTCCTGCTCATTTTTGAATAACTGTGCATTTATATATTTATTTAGTTATTTAAGATATTATCGTTTATTATTTTAAATCAAAAATATTACAAAAACACTAAAGTTCACGTATCTTCTGAATTAACTCCCCTCGAGCGCGGAATTGGCTGCAGGCCCCTTGGCGCGCGGCCCTGGCCGTGCAGCTCCTAGCGTGCGGAATTGGTCGTGCGCCCCCTGGCGCACAACCCTAACTGTGCGCTCCACAGCGCACGGCAAAGGCCACACGGCCCCGTCCGTGCGCCCTTGGCGCATGGAATTGGCAGTACGTCCCCTGGTGCAGACCTGGCCGCGCGGTGCACAGCGTGCGGTCCAGGGTGCACGACCCCGGCCGCGCGCTCCACAGCGCGCAGCCAAGGCCGCGCGGCCCCATCCGTGCGCCCCAAGTCACGCGAACTCGGCGGAGCGCCCATATGGCGCGCCTCCCCGACCGCGCACTCCACAACGTGCGGCCAATTAAGGCCGCCCAACCCCGGCAACCCCCCCCCCCCCCATTTTTTGGCGCTCGGCCCCGGTCGCGCACCCCCTTGCCGCGTGGCCCCCTGCGCGGCTTCGCCGCACCTCCCCGGGCGTCTCGTCGCCGACTTTGAACGTTGAGTATGGTACTTTCTCGTACATCGGCACGCACACAAGGCCCCAACATTCATGGTGCCCTCACAAGTCCTCCGCGCTCATGGCACGCTCACAACGCCTCCGCGCTCACAAGACCTCGTTCACGGCACGCTCAGAATGCCTCCGCGCTCACAATGCGCTCACAAGACCTCCGCTCGCGGCATGCTCAGAACACCCTCGTATTCGCAGCGCGCGCAACAATTAACCTTCTTTGCTTCTCGTGTCCACAAAGATTGCATGACTCGTTCGTTGTCGTCATCACCGCCAACAGATCGACCCAAACTGTCTGAATCCTCTGAGGAGCAAAATCGTCATATCGGCAAAAATGACGATTCGTGTGCCCCAGATCATGCAATCTGATTCGTCAGTCCGGTAGTTATGGTGGTTACAACAGACACAATTACCAAGCCTCTCCTGTCAAAAAATATAAAAGGAGCTCAGAGCCCTCATTTGAAGGAAACTTGTCTTTAGCGCCCGAGAGAGCTCCTTCAAAGATCCTTCAAAGTTCTCATTCGGCGTTCGAAGAATCACTTGAAGATCTCCTTCGAAGACGACTTGAAGATCTCACTTCGGCCCTTGAAGATCTCCTTCCCCTTTGGAGATTCCTCCATCGGTACTTGAAGAATTTCTCTTTCTCATTCATCTCTGCACCCCCTGCGACGAGCGGTGGCCTATCACCCTCGCGCATTCTAATACGTGTAACACCCAGAGATATAGTGCAATTTGGTTGGCACCGATCCGGCCCCGTGTTTTTTCACCTTTTCCAAGTTTTCCACGTTAAAATGTCTCTTGCTAGTTGTTTGTAAGACACTCTTTTTTTTACCCGGGTCTTACCGCCCAGAACCGCCGTCTTGCGGCGACACCATTACACTCAATGGTTGCCGCCACAATACGTCGATCCTGCCGGCTATCCGTCATCATCCAGGCCAACCACAATTCATAGTAATATAAGCAAATAGAAGAAGTCAGTCCACAAATCACATTAAATATATAAATCACATGCTTACAATGTCCATGATGAGAAATAAAGTAAAAGAGAGAAAGAGCTTAAGCCTGGTACAAATCCAAGCAAAGTACATAAACTCTCTCACTCTACATCTATGCGGAAGCTAATCAACTCTCAACTCTCGAACACCTGTCTTGTAGTAGAAGTAATGTGCGGCATAAGCTCCTCGCGTCCTGTCTCCTTTTCTTGTTGGGGCTCCATCACCTCGTGTACCTACGGTCACAACCGACCGTTAGTTATAAAGACTAAGCCGATTTTGTCTCCGCCTCCCCCCGCGACTCCTAGGCACCGTGCGGGAGGAGGAAGCGGAGGACATCAAAGAGTAGATCAAAAGCAGGTGACAGTGGCGAGACTAGCAAGTATATAGATACTAAACAAGTAATGAAAACATCTCTACCCTAGCAGGAGTATGTATATAAGCAATAAGTAAAGAGCAGTATAAGTAAAAGAGCAGTATAAGAAAAAGAGCAGTATAAGAAAAAGAGCGGCTATGAAAGTAACCTTAACTTATATGCACACACAAATGCACATAAGCTAAGGGATCTGACAAGAAGTAAACTCATCGTATAAAAGAGCCCATACGGATTTATACGATGAGGTCTCTGTTCGTGCAGAAGTGTTATGCTATGATGTGCAATGCAATGATGCAATGTTTGTGTTAGAGCCAAGCGGTCTCGAAGGTTTGAAGTCAGCGGTCTGCGCGGTCTCCAAGATTCAGACCGCAGCTTCTCCTCTGTTAGAGCCAAGCGGTCTCGAAGGTTTGAAGCCCCGTGATCTGAAGCCAGCGGTCTGTGCGGTCTCCAGTAATCAGACCGCGGCCTTCCCTCTGATGTACCAGATCGCGCCAGATAAAGATAAGTTGAAGGTGCGCTGTTACAAGACAGCGGTCTGCTCGGTCTCCCAGATTCAGACCGCGGATTCTCCTCAAGTATACGAGATCGCGTCTTGTAGAGAGAAGCAATCTGATCCTCCCGATCTCTCCCTTATGGGGGAGTGTTCGCCGCAGACGGTCTCCTCTGTCACACGACCTTCCTCCTATAGTGTGACCGCCCGATCTCACTCCAGATCGCAGAGGTCGTTGCGGTCTCAATGTTCATGATCGCCCAGACCGCCCTGCTCTCTTGTGTATTTGTATTTGTATTTAGTCCCACATCGTGTATTTGTATTTTACTGTTTCCCTCCTAGTCTATATAAAGGAGGCAATACTCTTGTAATACTTGGTTTTTTGGAAATAAAAATTCCGTTATTTTCAAATTCTCACATGGTATCAGAGCCAGCGATCCCTTCGACCGGTCTCTGTTTCTTTTGACCGCACGGTTCGTGCGATCTTCCGCCGATCTCCCTTTCTCTGCCCGCACCGTCTGTGCGATCTCTCTCTTCGACCAGCCTTTAGTCTCCAGACTGCGCGGTCTTCTTTCTCATGGGTTCCCCATCTGTGAATCCAACCCCACCCCCCCAACCCCAACCATCTCCTGTGGCTATTTCTACCCCCTCTGGGAATCTTGGCACCTCGTCCAAGCTCACTAGCTCTAATTATTCTGATTGGAGTGTCTCCTTCACCTTCCTCTTACGCTCCCAACGCAAGCGCCACCATCTCACCGATGATCCTCCTCCCCAGGGATCCGCTACCTTTGATGATTGGGATGCTAGTGATGCTCTTGTCCGCACCTGGCTTGCTAACAGTCTCTCTGATGAGTGTCTCCCTATCATTCGTCATGATGAGACTGTCAAGGCAGCCTGGAATCATCTTGCGGCCCTTTACTCCAAAGGGGCCAAAACCTCCCGCATCTACACCTTGTATGCTGATCTCTTTGCCCGCCCCACCATGGATCCAACCACAGCATATCAAACCGTTCAGGCCCTTGGAGCTGAACTTCTTCAGCATCGCCCCTTTTCTGCTGATCTTGCTGACCAGCATAAACACTTCCAGGAGCTTCTGGTTGTGTGTTACCTTCTCCGTCTTCCGGAGTCCTATGATATGATTCGGCAACAAATCCTTGGAGAAGCTGAATCTCCTACTCTTGATGCCACCGCTGCTCGGGTCTCTGCTGTTACCTCTCTTCTCCAACGACCCTTGTTGTCTTCCCCTCCTCCTCCAGAGAGCTTTGCTCACCGGGCTGAACGAGGTCACCCTGGTGGCCGTGGTGGATCTCTTGGTGGCCGTGGACCTCCGCGGCCCGTCTGTTCTCATTGTGGTCGGAGGGGTCACCCAATTGATCGTTGTTATCTCAAGCATCCTCACCTTCGCCCTCTTACCGCAGCTTCACCACCGGGTACTACGTCTCCGTCTGCTTCAGTTGCTACCTCCTCAGGTAGCGCACATGTGGTTACTAAAGGTAAATGGCTCATTGATTCTGGGGCTACGAACCATATGACAGGGAACCCTCATCTTTTCTCCCAGTTGCTGGAGCACAGGAATTTACCCCCGGTTCTAACAGCGGATGGTTCTCCCTCACATGTGTGTGGGACTGGAATTGTTCCAGTCACTCCGACTATCTCTCTTCAGGACACCCTTTATGTGCCTACTTTTCCGTGCAACTTACTATCCGTCAAGGCTCTATCTCAACAATTGCAATGCTCTATTGTGTTTACACCTACTAACTGTTATTTTCAGGATCTTCAGACGAAGGAGACGGTTGCTACTGGGACTGAGAGTGGAGGCCTCTACTTCCTTGACGTTCTTACTGCTCACTCTGCTTCTACCGACTCTGATTCTCTTCATCAATGGCACCTCCGTCTTGGTCATCCTCCACCTCGGCTGCTGTATCAACTTCTACCTCACCTCACCAAAGATGTCTCTCCTCTCCACTGCGAGGCGTGTCAACTAGGGAAACACCATCGAGCTTCCTACCCTGCCAGGCATGGACGTAGCTCGACTCGTCCTTTTGATCTCCTCCACTCGGACATCTGGGGTCCTTCTTCTACTAAGACTGTGGGTGGGGGTAGTTTGTATTTTGTTACTTTTATTGATGACTTCACTCGTTGTACTTGGGTGTATCTGTTAAAAGATCGCTCAGAACTTTTTTCTGTTTTCAAAACTTTCTATAATGAAATTTCCACTCAGTTTGGAGTGTCTATCAAAACTTTTCGCACTGATAATGCTAAAGAGTATGTTTCTCATCAATTTTCTGAGTTTTGCATGAATCATGGTCTTATACATCAGACGAGTTGTCCTTATACTTCTCAACAAAATGGGATAGCGGAACGTAAGAATCGTCACCTCCTTGACATGGCTCGCACCTTACTCTTCCAGATGAATATGCCCAAAGCCTATTGGGGTCATGCCGTCCTCATCTCCTGCTATTTCATTAACCGCATTCCCTCCACTCTTCTTCACGGCAACACCCCCTTCTCTCTTCTATATCCCTCCTCACAACCTTTTTCCTTACCTCTCAAAGTGTTCGGTTGTACTGCGTTTGTCCACATTCCTTCCCCCGGTCGGGACAAACTCTCTCCTCGGGCTGTCAAATGTATTTTTGTGGGTTATTCTCCAACTCAGAAAGGATATCGCTGCTTTGATCCTCTTCTTCGCAAACAATATGTTTCCGCGGATGTCACCTTTTTTGAATCCGTTCCCTACTTTCCTAACTCTTCCACCTCTCTGCCTTCTGGGCCTCCCCCAACCACACCAATCATTCACTCTCCCCCACCACCACCTATTATCCCGATTCCGCCACCTCTTCCTTTACCTCCACCACCTCCAACATCTCCTTCAACCTGTCCTCCGACTCTGGGGCCTTCTCTCCCAACTCCTGGGACAGCACTATCTTCTTCCGATGATGACTCTCCTGCAGAAACAGTTGCCACTGAAGACATCCCTATTGCTCTTCGAAAGGGAGTTCGCTCTTGTACTCAACATTCTATTCACGATGTGGTCACTTATGCTCAACTTACTCCCTCTGCTCGAGCGTTTGCTATTGCTATTACAGATACTGCCACCCCAACAAGTTATCAGGAGGCTCTTGCCATCCCACAGTGGAAGGCTGCCATGGATGAGGAAATCTCCACCCTTCAGGACCGTGGCACTTGGACTCTCGTTCCTCCACCTCTGGGGATGGACGTTGTCGGGTGTAGATGGGTCTTTGTCATCAAATATCGCGCTGATGGTTCTGTTGATCGCTACAAAGCGCGCTTAGTGGCCAAAGGTTTTACTCAGACATATGGAGTAGACTTCTTTGACACTTTCTCTCCTGTCGCTCGTCTTACAACCATCAGGGTTCTCTTCTCTGTGGCCGTCAACAAAGGTTGGGAGCTCTCTCAGTTGGATGTCAAGAATGCCTTTCTCTATGGAGATCTTCAAGAAGTTGTTTTCATGGAGCAACCTCCAGGGTATGTTGCTCCGGGGGAGACTCGTGTATGTAAGCTAAAGAAGGCAATATATGGTCTTAAGCAAAGTCCTCGCGCCTGGTTTGAAAAATTTAATGAAGTTATCAAGATCATTGGGTTTGTCCGTAGCTCTGCGGATCACTCTCTCTTCATTCGCAAGACATCTCTTGGAATGGTTATTCTGGCTGTATACGTTGATGACATCCTTCTCACAGGCGATGATGTTGAAGGTGTCTCCCTTACAAAGAAACATCTCCTCCAACACTTTGTGACCAAAGATATGGGGACTCCCAAGTACTTTCTGGGCATTGAAATCTCAAGGAAGCATAGCTCTATTGTTCTCTCACAACGGAAGTATGCCATTGACCTTCTAAAAGAAACAGGCCTTCTTGGTGCTAAACCTGCTAAATATCCAATGACAGTTGGAGACGACAAACTCTGGAATGATGACTCTCCTTCTCTTCTTGATAGCACTATATATCGTCGCCTTGTAGGCAAGCTCATCTACCTAACTGTTACAAGACCTGATATCTGCTATGCTGTTGGGAAGGTCAGCCAGTTCATGCAAGCTCCGAAGGAATGTCATCTTCAAGCAGCTTTAAAAATATTAGAATATGTTAAAGGATCTCCGGGGAAAGGACTTCTGTTCCAAAGGAACAACCACCTCAAGATAGAAGCCTATTCTGATGCTAGCTATGCTGATGATAAAGGGGATAGGAAATCCACATCTGGGTTCTGTACCTTCGTTGGAGGAAATTTGGTAAGCTGGAAGAGCAAGAAACAAGCAGTGGTGTCCAGATCAAGCGCTGAGGCCGAATACAGGAGCATGGCCCAAACTACATGCGAGTTGAAGTGGTTACGGACTCTCCTTCTAGACTTAGGAGAAGTTTATAACCATCCTTTACCAATGTTTTGTGACAACAAAGCTGCAATCTATATATCTCAGAACCCAGTCTTCCATGAAAGAACCAAACACATTGAAGTGGACTGTCACTTCATCAGGGAAGAAATCTTGAAGAAACAAATATGCACTCCCTTCGTTGCTACAGATGAAGAGCTGGCTGATATCTTCACCAAACCTATATCTTCGTCCTTCTCCGGTATATGTAACAAGCTAGGCATGATTGATATATATGCTCCAGCTTGCGGGGGAGTGTTAGAGCCAAGCGGTCTCGAAGGTTTGAAGTCAGCGGTCTGCGCGGTCTCCAAGATTCAGACCGCAGCTTCTCCTCTGTTAGAGCCAAGCGGTCTCGAAGGTTTGAAGCCCCGTGATCTGAAGCCAGCGGTCTGTGCGGTCTCCAGTAATCAGACCGCGGCCTTCCCTCTGATGTACCAGATCGCGCCAGATAAAGATAAGTTGAAGGTGCGCTGTTACAAGACAGCGGTCTGCTCGGTCTCCCAGATTCAGACCGCGGATTCTCCTCAAGTATACGAGATCGCGTCTTGTAGAGAGAAGCAATCTGATCCTCCCGATCTCTCCCTTATGGGGGAGTGTTCGCCGCAGACGGTCTCCTCTGTCACACGACCTTCCTCCTATAGTGTGACCGCCCGATCTCACTCCAGATCGCAGAGGTCGTTGCGGTCTCAATGTTCATGATCGCCCAGACCGCCCTGCTCTCTTGTGTATTTGTATTTGTATTTAGTCCCACATCGTGTATTTGTATTTTACTGTTTCCCTCCTAGTCTATATAAAGGAGGCAATACTCTTGTAATACTTGGTTTTTTGGAAATAAAAATTCCGTTATTTTCAAATTCTCACAGTTTGTATTATTATTTCATACACATGCAACTCACTCACACGACTCTGTACGTACAAACCTTTAGTTCCCACTTTTCGGAGGTAGCTAACCTCTCGGGCACCTCCTGTCGTGGTCAAACGGTGGCAGAGGAGCGGGCGTCTCCTCACCTAGGTGGGTAAGTCACACTACCAGACCCAGGCCCTAACGTACGTTGTGATACCGGTACCCGGTACTCACGAGCTCCTGCGTACTAAACTGAATTGGCCAGGCAGGGTTTAGGGAATCTGTCCCGTCGGACGCGCAGTAAGACAACCTGGCCCCCATAAAACCACTAGCACTGCCGAGTCAAGGAACTGCTGTCGGTGTGACGACTAAGACAGAACCGAAGACCCACCACATCTTACACACAAGCAACATGTATTAGCCATTTACTACCGAGCCTCCATCTCACAAATCTATATCAACATTTATAAAGTAGAGCCTACCGCTCGCCAGGCTATACCAGCCTTATATTTAAACTATGAGCATACCGCTCGCTAGACTACACTAGTCTTATATTTAAACTACGAGCCTACCGCTCGCTAGACTACACTAGTCTTATATTTAAACTACGAGTCTACCGCTCGCAGGACTATCCCAGTCCTTCCTTATAACCCGAGTCTACAGCTCGCAAGACTATCTCAGTCATTTCTTATAACCCGAGCCTACCGCTCGCAGGACTATCCCAGTCCTTCCTTATAAAATGTTCCGGTTTGGGATGGAAGTTAACTTATCATGTTCTCCTACTTAACTAGTCTTGTCTATAATCTATGTTATCTTAGAAGCTTTAGGGTTAGCCTTGGACTTCCGGAGGGTTACCCGGTGAGGGGCTCGCAGCGGTACTGGGAAGTGTGACGGGCTGACACCCCGAACTTCCTCTTCCCAAGGCACTTAATCTTGTTGGTATCTACCCTTTTTTACTTGATCCTCATTTTCCTCTCCACTTTCATTAAATCTCTAAGATGAGTTAATTTGGCACTTAGGAGTGGGGGAGTTCATTTGAACTCCAACACCACCAACTATGACCGGGTGCTGACTCTCCCGTCATCACATTCTAGCTCGAGTTCCCTTCTTCACCGAGGAACAGCACACATACACTTAGCATTCTCAACCTTACTTGGACCCACACTCCTATTCTTCGTCATCCTTAATCCAGGGTTTGCATTAGATATTTCCCGACTTCTCCCTTGAGTTTTACCCTAAGATGGCTCACCCGGCTAAGGGCAGTTCTACTTTCATATGATCACTTAATACCGATGAGTTGTGTGTGGGGCCCTTGACAAGGTCTAACTTCATTTTCTTATCATTGTAAATGCCTGCACTTATAGCTTTGCTAAACGCACCCCAACCCTTATTTCCCAAGATGGCCTTAGAGATGCTCTCCCTAATAATCTGAGTCTTCATAATATTTCAAGAGTTAATAACTTTATGTGTGAAGGGCAGTGGTGGTCTAAATCTTATAAGTCAGTTTTACTGTTCGCAGTCCAAAATGAGATTGAGCTAGATTTGGCTCCTATGGTGCAATCTTGATCATATCATATTCAAATGAATTCCAATTATTACCATGGGTTTTCAATGAGTAGTGATCTAACATCCTCAAATCCTAATTTCATAAATTTTTCCAGGGAATCTTTAATCATAGTTTCTATTTAAAATAGAGGATGTGCAAATAGAGATTTATACATCAAGTGTCAACTAATGATCTCCATAAATTCACTGTAACATAATAATGGTCTGAAAATCTCAAAACCTAAGTTTTACATTTTTTTTCAAGGAATATTTAATCATAATCTCTAATTAAAATAAATGGGGTGCAAATATGAATTTACACATCAAGTAGTAGATTATGACCTCAATAAATTCTGGGAAAATTACCATAGCATATTACTGGTCTAAAAACACCAAATCCTGAATTTCACATTTTTAACAGGAATATTTGACCATAATTTCTATTTAACATAAATGAGGTGCAAATAGGGATTTACACATCAAGTAGTAGATTATGACCTCAATAAATTCTGGGAAAATTTACATGGCATATTACTGGTCTAAAAACACCAAATCCTGAATTTCACATTTTTAACAGGAATATTTGACCATAATTTCTATTTAACATAAATGAGGTGCAAATAGGGATTTACACATCAAGCAGTAGATTATGACCTCAATAAATTCTGGGAAAATTACCATGGCATAATGCTGGTCTAAAAACACCAAATCCTAAGTTCCACATTTTTAACAGGAATATTTGACCATAATTTCTATTTAACATAAATGGGGTGCAAATAGGGATTTACACATCAAGTAGTAGATTATGACCTCAATAAATTCTGAGAAAATTACCATGGCATAATACTGGTCTACAAACACCAAATCCTAAGTTTCACATTTTAATAGGAATATTTGACCATAATTTCTATTTAACATAAATGGGGTGCAAATAGAGATTTACACATCAAGTAGTAGATTATGACCTCAATAAATTCTGGTAAAATTACCATGGCATAATACTGGTCTAAAAACACCAAATCCTAAGTTTCACATTTTTAACAGGAATATTTGACCATAATTTCTATTTAACATAAATGGGGTGCAAATAGGGACTTACACATCAAGTAGTAGATTATGACCTCAATAAATTTTGGCAAAATTACCATGGCATACTACTGTTCTAAAAACACCAAATCCTGAATTTCAAATTTTTAACATTAATATTTGACCATAATTTCTATTTAACATAAACGGGGTGCAAATAGGGATTTACACTACAGGTAGTAGATTATGATATTAATAAATTCTGGAAAAATTACCATGACATATTACTGGTCTAAAAACACCAAATCCTGAATTTCACATTTTTAACAGGAATATTTGACCATAATTTATATTTAACATAAATGGGGTGCAAATAGGGATTTACACTACAGGTAGTATATTATGACCACAATAAATTCTGGGAAAATTACCATGGCATAATACTGGTATAAAAACACCAAATCCTGAATTTCATATTATTCCAAGGAATATTTACCCTTAATTATTATTTATTACATTTGGTGTGCGTATAAGGGTTTACACTACAAGTGCGATGATTAGACTTTAATAAATTCTGGGAAAATTACAGTAGTATCATATTGACATAAAAACACTATTTCCAGAAGATAACAATTTTCCAACCATTTTAAACCCACAATTTCTATTTATCTTTAAGGGGTACCAAAATGACTTTACACTACAAGTACTAAAATTTGACTTTCTAAAATTCTGGAAAAATTACAGTAGTATCATATTGACATAAAAACACTATTTCTAGAAGATCACAAATTTCCAACCATTTTAAACCCACAATTTCTATTTATCATGAATGCACATCATTATGAAATTACAAAATAAATACCAGAAATAATCACTCATAAATTCTGATAAAATTACCATAGGCTTATATTAGCATCATGACCTACTGTGATTTATCTCAAATTTGTCAGACCAATAAAAACTCAGTAATTGCACAAGATTCATAAGGAGTATATTTGTAATTTGGCTATTTATAACATGAAATATTTCCCAAAAATTCTCAGAAAATTCATGCTGCCACAATAATGAAATCAGAGACTAAACCCTAAGTTTCACTTCATCTTGAAATCATATGACCCTCTTTTCATCTTATAACCTAATTTAGGGGTAATTTAGTAAATTCCACATTTTGAGATTTTTGTACCCAAAAATCCCCAAATAACTTTTGGGAAGTCATATTACTGCCATGGACCCATGTCCAACATTTCAAAGCCATTGGGTCAACCCCCAAGGCTTGGGGCCCTCTCCACCCCACAATTTGCTAAGGCACACATTAAGGTCTTTAGCCTAGCTCTTGCATGACTCATAACTCCACATGCACAAGGCCAAATGGTAATTTCTATCAGTGCTCTATATATATATAAAGAGCTTACCACCCAAATTTGGGGGTGTTTGGAGTTATACAACTCCATAAATACCAAATATTTACTTTTGCTAATAAATGAAATAACTCCGTGGATACACATCCATAAATTCTCAAATTTATACCCTAGGTGTGTCATCATACCATGCATGCATGGTGTAAATTTCAAAGGATTTGGTGAAGCCATTTACAAGATATAGCATTTTTAATTTCTGCCCTTCACAAGGAGCAGCCCTAGTAAAATGAGTGCCCTGGAGTCCAAAGTGCACCAAATCATTTGATTCAAGTGGAAAATGAAAGTAGACTCATAGGGCTACAAAAGTCATCTCTTCCACTTTTTGCAAATATGGCCTCTAAGGCCTTCAAATATTGCATGCAAACCACTGCATGTTTCTAGGCAGAAAAAGCTTGGTCTGCCAATAGAGATCAAGGAGACGAAATCAACGGCTGTGATTTCGTCTCCTTCCTCTAGCCGACAGCCCAGAAGAAAAAGGCCCTGATCCCGGCCAACCACTACCCTCCCCGGCCATCTGTCACCGCCACCACCTCCGTTGAGGGGTTGGCCGTCGATTGGCGGTGGAATGGTGGTCGGAGGTGGTGGTTTCCGGCGATCCCTGGTGGAAGCCCAAATGGAGTTTCGGAAGGGAAAATCCTGTGGCTGTTGGCTCAATTGAGCCCGACTGCCCTTGCTAAGACCCTAGATGACTAGCACAGAGGGAGAGGGGGAGAAATCGTACCTTAGTGGGGCTTGGCGGCGGCGGAGGCGGCGGTTGGCAATGGATCTTCTCTCCTCCGGCGAGCTTGCTCCCAACCTCGATTCTCCACCTTTTTCTCCTCTGCAAAGCTCCAGACCGACTCCTTTCCCCCTTCTAAAGCTAATGGTGGCATCAATTCGAGGAATGAGGGTGCTTATGGCCCTTTGTCATTAAAGGCTAGGCCGGCCAACTCCCATGACCGCCCAATTCAGCCAATGCATGGCTAGGCTGACTGCCCAAAGCTGGGGAAATCAATTCCCCAGCTCAGGGCTGCAGAAAGGGGAGGGAATTGGGTGCCATGTGGCACCCATTCCCTCTTTTCCTCCTCTTTCTCATTCTTGTCTTCTTCCTCCAATTTTGACACTTGGACAAAGCCTCCTTTTTCTCCAATTTCGAATTTTTCAGCATGCTAATGGTCTGGTCACCATGTGTGCTGACCACTTGAGCCATGGGATTGGGCTAAAACTACTTGATTTGAGTTTCGGCTCACTTGACCCAAATAGGCCAAATTGGGGATTTTTGGGTTTGGGCTTGACTCAAGCTCACACCACTTAATATGACTGACCCACATTATTGTCTTGGACCTTATGGACCCATTCCAAGAGGAATTGAGTCATGGTGGGGTCATATGGGGCTTGATTGCACTTATTTGCCTATAGGGGTAATTTGGGTATTTTGGTGATTTTGCCCTAATCCTCCAAGATTGAATGTGCACTTTGGCTCATATAGGTCTCATTTAATCCCCTTAGTGTTTAGGGGTGACCAATTTGATCACACTAGGTCAATTGGAGATCAATTTTGGCTTTTAACACATTTAGGTCAATTTGGGGCTTTTAGAAATTGGCCAAATTTCCCCAAATTGATGGCCCTAGGACGGGGCTTTTGGGTCCATTAGGTCCCCTAGGGAGGTTTCCATATGATGGTGGGTCCAATTTGATCATTTGGAGTTCAATTGCCCTTATTTATGGAGGTTTGACCTAAGTGGCCTAAAGTTGACTTTTGGTCAAATTGACCAATTTGAGTGGCCTCAAGGGTCCCTAGTGGTCCACTCACCTTCTTGGATGGTCATGGGGGTCATGGTAAGGTTAGGATGGCTTTTGGAGTCTGTTGGTCACTCCTAGGCTAGGCCATCAAGATTTGCTATATGCACCCCAAAATGCATTCCTTCCCACCTTAATGAGTTCATGGGGCCTCTTTGGCCCACTTTGTGCACTTGATCCATCCTAGGGGATCTCCATGGCCATGTGTGATGCTCAAGGTGCTTTAGCCTCTTTCAGTCCACTTTACACTATGGTAGCCCATGGTAGCTGAGTGCACACCATGAGTTTTTCACTCCTTCCAACTGGTCATCCTAGTGTCTGGTGTCACTTATCATATTTTTGTCATGACTTGTCATGACAAGAATTCTCTAGGGGACTAGTTGTTTTGGTGATGTTACATTATTAGTCTCAATTTTGACTGTTTGCGCGCTAGGCTCATTCTCAAGGTGAGAAAGTTCAATTCGACCGGTCCATAAAAGCGTCGAGCGACCCGCAACAATCTTAAATTTTGTTGGTTTCTTTTGATAGTTACATATTATATTGTATGTTTTTAAAAAAAATGATTTGTGATTATTGCTTTATTGGGATGCTATTATCTATGATCTACTTGTATAAATCCCCAATTTTTTTTATATGCTCCTAAGCAATTTTCCATCAATATTTTATTTTTTATTAGTTATTGATATATTTTTATTTCTTCGTCTCTTCTCAATTAGTGTAACGAAAAAAAATTATATAAAGGGGGGGAGTTTTGTGTCCTGCTTTTTGACTTTCCAATTCTGCCCCTTTGTTTGTTTGCAGTCTAACTGAGACTCTTGTTAGTTGCAGTTTCATTGCGCCCATCCGCACCAAGAATTCTCGGACATTCACGAAGCTGAAGACGAGAGCATGGATTACGGGTTGAAGGCCACCAAGCCCGCCGGCGGAGATGGTGGGTGATTGTGAGCGTCGTCACGACGCACGTAGTCGAGCTCTAAGAGTGTTGGAATTAGAAGGGGATATTTTGAACTATTAGAAACATAGTCTATCTCTTATGTCACACTGGCTTAGCTAAGCTACTTATGCTATTTTAGCACATCCAGCGGTCTTGGAGATTATCTCTAACATTCTCCTACTTATGTTGATCCTCCTCCTTAATTAGAGCTTCGAATCGTTCTCGTGGAAGCAATTTGTAAGCAGGCGTGTCAGTTGCGTCTTCGGACTACAAAACACAAGTTGGATTTCATTTACTACAACTAATTTTCGGATGAAATGATGTCATAGATCGATGTGCTTGGCTCTGTTATGAAAAACTTGATTTTTTTGCCACAGCGATTACTTATTGCTTGGCTTCGTTTGGTTCGGCTTATTTGCTCCGGTGAGTTTGGACAAAAATGTCATTGTCATACCAAACATTTTATGCTTATAACTAGTTTCTTTTTTTTTATAATGGTAGTAACATTTGACATACCAAACATACATTCTATGACAATGACGATTTTGTCCAAACTCACCGGAGCAAATAAGCCGAGCCAAACGAAGCCTTATATATCTTCTCACCATTGGTTCTGATTCTGCTTCTGTACTCTTATCTATTTCTTGTTGGAAATAAGCCTTCACCTACAGCTTTTTGATAAATCAATTCGGCCACCTATTGCTTAGCCTCATCATGACATGGAAAAAGAAATTCAATCAAGCATGGGCCTCCACCGAAAGATGTGTCAAACCACCGAATGGCAGGATATATAGATAGACTCTTATTTCTAATGTGATGTGATGTATATTCTTTTTATATAGTTTGTGGCAAGTGTAAGACCCTCTTTTTTTTGAACAAACACCGGGTCTTACCGCCCAGAACCGCCGTCTTGCGGAGGTACCATCTCAAAACCTGATCACCACCACAACACGCCGATCCTGCCGGCTATTCAACAATATCCAGGCGAACCAAAATCATAAAAGGAAGAATAAATTAAAAGCACAAGTCCACAACAATCATATCAACTGGAGAAGCATGTCCAACATGAGAGATAATCATACATAATTAAGTGTTAATCAGAGCGCGGAAATTAAAACGAAAAGTACAACATGGGCCTAAGCCCGATCTAGCGATGCTTTCTTCGCCTCTCGCCTGGCGAAGATATAACAATCTATGCATCCACATGGCTCGACTCCCTCAATGGAATATAACTCTGGCCTCTGACCTGGGTATATGTGAAGCGTAGGTATGAGGGGTCTTGCTTACCGGAGCTCTCCCGGCAGCAGCTGAGGATCCAACTCCGGGCCTGGTCACCGTCTCAGGCACCACCCTCTGGGGGTTGACCTGCTCACCCTGGTTCTCCTGTAATAATAGGGTCCACTGACCGTCAGTCTAAAAGACTCAGCACATTCCTCACCGCCTCCACCCGCGACTCCTAGGCACCGAGTGGGGAGGAGGAAGCGGAGGACAACAAGGGGTAACAAAGTAAGCAGGTGACAGGTGGCAAGGAAAAACTAATAACAATACATTAAGAAATTATTCTAGCAGTTCTACTATCAATCTCAAGGTAGAGCAACAAAATAGAGGAAACTACTGTAGCAGTAATAAGAGCAGGTAAAGAAATATGTAAGCAGCTAGGAAAACTAACCTTAACTTATATGCGTACACACGAGGCACATAAGTCAAGGGAACTGGCAAAAAGTAAACTCATCGTATAAAACAGCCCATACAAATTTATACGATGAGGTCTCTGGTTGTGCAGACATGCGATGCGATGATGTGCAATGCAATGATGCAATGATTGGATTATTATTTCATACACATGCAACACACCCACACGACTCTGTACGTACAGACCTTTAGTTCCCACTTTTCAGAGGTAGCTAACCTCTCGGGCACCTCCCATCGTGGTCAAACGGGGGTCGAGGAGCGGGTGTCTCCTCACCTAGGTGGGTAAGTCACACCACCAGACCTAGGCCCTAACGTACGTTGTGATACCGGAACCCGGTACTCACGAGCTCCTGCGTACTCTTGCTGGATCCGAAGATACCAGAACTTTATTTGGCCAGGCAGAGTTTAGGGAATCCGTCCCGTCGGACGCGCAGTAAAACAACCTGGTCCCTCTTTAACCTCTAGCACTGCCGAGTCAACGTACTGCTGCCGGTGTGACGGCTAAGCCAGAACCGAATACCCACCACCCTTCTATGCACATGCAGGCATAGCCAAAATATCAGCTTCATCAGACTTGTCATTTAAGAGTTATACTAGTTTAAAGACCTGGTTTGAGTTTTGACCAGCCTCACTAAAATGAGTGTTGTGGGTCCTACATTTAACCAAATGGCCTGATTCTACTTTCATTAGAAAGTAGACATCAAGGCCTACAAATGTTATCTCTGGGCATTTTTCGAAATAAGGGCTCTAGAGGCCTTAAAATCAGGCATGAATGTATATGTAAAAGTGTGACAGATTTTTATAATAATACACATATATATATTTATGCACAGTGATGAAATTCCGATCCTGCACGGATCTTGACGCAGGGATCAACGACATCCCGTCATCTTCCCCGATAGCCAACGGCTCGGATTAGCCGCGCCTGGGGCATTTTGCGGGCCGTTTTCCGGCGAGCTGGCGTCGTCTCCGACAAAACTGTCAAGCCACCACCACCAGTCGACATAGGG
Source organism: Dactylorhiza incarnata (assembly GCA_033032865.1). Classification (NCBI taxonomy): domain Eukaryota; kingdom Viridiplantae; phylum Streptophyta; class Magnoliopsida; order Asparagales; family Orchidaceae; genus Dactylorhiza; species Dactylorhiza incarnata. The sequence goes on along the minus strand of JAWHQI010000154.1, from coordinate 3,820,977 downwards.
CTGTCGACTGGCGGTGTCCGATTGGGCTGGGGTGGCCGGAGGTGGCCTGCGGCATGTTGCGATTTTCTGGCCAAGAACAATGAAAATAGGAGCGGTGGATCACCATTCCCTCGACGATTCTGGCTTAGCCGTCACACCGGCAGCAGTACGTTGACTCGGCAGTGCTAGAGGTTAAAGAGGGACCAGGTTGTTTTACTGCGCGTCCGACGGGACGGATTCCCTAAACTCTGCCTGGCCAAATAAAGGTCTGGTATCTTCGGATCCAGCAAGAGTACGCAGGAGCTCGTGAGTACCGGGTTCCGGTATCACAGCGTACGTTAGGGCCTAGGTCTGGTGGTGTGACTTACCCACCTAGGTGAGGAGACGCCCGCTCCTCTGCCCCCGTTTGACCACGACGGGAGGTGCCCGAGAGGTGCCCGAGAGGTTAGATACCTCCGAAAAGTGGGAACTAAAGGTCTGTACATACAGAGTCGTGTGGGTGTGTTGCATGTGTATGAAATAATAATCCAATCATTGCATCATTGCATTGCACATCATCGCATCGCATGTCTGCACAACCAGAGACCTCATCGTATAAATTTGTATGGGTTGTTTTATACGATGAGTTTACTTCTTGCCAGATCCCTTGACTTATGTGCCTCGTGTGTACGCATATAAGTTAAGGTTAGTTTTCCTAGCTGCTTACATATTTCTTTACCTGCTCTTATTACTGCTACAATAGTTTCCTCTATTTTGTTGCTCTAGCTTGAGATTGATAGTAGAACTGCTAGATTAATTTCTTAATGTATTGTTATTAGTTTTTCCTTGCCACATGTCACCTGCTTACTTTGCTACCCCTTGTTGTCCTCCGCTTCCTCCTCCCCGCTCGGTGCCTAGGAGTCGCGGGTGGAGGCGGTGAGGAATGTGCTGAGTCTTTTAGACTGACGGTCAGTGAACCCTATTATTACAGGAGAACCAGGGAGAGCAGGTCAACCCCCAGAGGGTGGTGCCTGAGACAGTGACCAGGCCCGGAGTTGGACCCTCAGCTGCTGTCGGGAGAGCTCCGGTAAGCAAGACCCCTCATATACCTACGCTTCACATCTACCCAGGTCAGAGGCCAGAGTTATATGCCATTGAGGGAGTCGAGCCATGTGGATGCGTAGATTGTTATATCTTCGCCAGGCGAGAGGCGAAGAAAGCATCGCTACATCGGGCTTAGGCCCATGTTGTACTTTTCGTTTTAATTTCCGCGCTCTGATTAACACTTAATTATGTATGATTATCTCTCATGTTGGACATGCTTCTCCAGTTGATGTGATTGTTGTGGACTTGTGCTTTTAATTTATTCTTTCTTTTATGATTTTGGTTGGCCTGGATATTGTTGAATAGCCGGCAGGATCGGCGTGTTGTGGTGGTGACCAGGTTTTGAGATGGTACCTCCGCAAGACGGCGGTTCTGGGCGATAAGACCCGGTGTTTGTCACAGTAGTTTAAACCTCATAAATTTCACTAATTTAATAGTGTGACAATTTGAATTTAATTAGGAACCTTAGGAAATTAATTTTCAAAAGTCATGAGACTCATGTCAATGATGTATACCCTTATTACATACCTAAACCCCAAGGTTTCAGAGGCATGCAAGGTGCTCTCCACCTTAAATTCCATTAAAAACTTCACAAGCCCAAAATGGCTAATAGCACCCAAATTTCATTCTTAAGGCCCAACTTCATTTTGAAGTTCAGGGAAATCTACTCATGCACATGTGATGAAAATTTAACCAATGTCCATACATGACCTAAAGGGGCCCTCACCAAAATTTGAGATCATTAGGAGTTATATAACTCCAAATATCCTATTTATTTAATTTTCTAGGTTTTGAACAAAACTATAGATAAATTATCTCCCAAAAATCTGATACTTAAACCTAAGCTAGGTATAGGGCACATGCAGGCATAGCCAAAATATCAGCTTCATCAGACTTGTCATTTAAGAGTTATACTAGTTTAAAGACCTGGTTTAAGTTTTGACCAGCCTCACTAGAATGAGTGGTGTGGGTCCTACATTTAACCAAATGGCCTGATTCTACTTTCATTAGAAAGTAGACATCAAGGCCTACAAATGTTATCTCTGGGCATTTTTCGAAATAAGGGCTCTAGAGGCCTTAAAATCTGGCATGAATGTATATGTAAAAGTGTGACATATTTTTATAATAATACACATATATATATATATTTATGCACAGTGATGAAATTCCGATCCTGCACGGATCTTGACGCAGGGATCAACGGCATCCCGTCATCTTCCCCGATAGCCAACGGCTCGGATTAGCCGCGCCTGGGGCATTTTGCGGGCCGTTTTCCGGCGAGCTGGCGCCGTCTCCGACAAAACTGTCAAGCCACCACCACCAGTCGACATAGGGTTGTCGACTGGCGGTGTCCGATTGGGCTGGGGTGGCCTGCGGCATGTTGCGATTTTCCGGCCAAGAACAATGAAAATAGGAGCGGTGGATCACCATTCCCTCGACGATTTTGAAAACGGAGAGATTAGAGGACTAGCACAGGAGGAGGGGGAAAGGAAAGTTGCCTGAGTGCGGCCTTGGCGGCGGGTGTTGCGGCGGAGGAAGACTTGGTTTCCATTTCCGGCATCCATGGCGTTTCCTGTGCGGCTGAGCTTGAAATCTCCAGAGGAAGGGGGGGCTCGACTGCTTGAGGGCTCCTGAATGTGGTAAGAGGGAGAAAAGAGGGGGAGGGAGTGTATATGGCCGGCTGCCATTAAGTCCATTCGGCCAACCTCCCTGCCGCCCATGGAAGCCAATCAAGGCCTCCACCCCACTGCCCCAAACTGACGGGAATTACTCCCCCTACTGAGAGAAGAGCTTGGGGAATGAAAATGGGGTGCCATTTGGCACCCATTCCCCAATTCCCTCCGCCATTTTTTCTTTGTCTTTTTCCCCCATTTCAAATCCAAATTCCTTGCAATTAATCCCTCCATTTCGAATTTCCAGTGGTCTTAGGGTTCAGTTATCATGAGGGTTGGTTATTGGAGTCATGGAGTTGGCTAAGCCCACTTGATTTGAGCTTTGGGCTCACTTGACCCAAATAGGCTAAAAAAGGAGGATTTGGGTTTGAGCTTGACTCACACCCACCACATCCAATGTGACTTTTCCAAATTGATGCCTTAGACCCCATGGGTCTATACCAAGAGAGATTGAGTCAAGATAGTGTCAATGGAGCTTGATTGCACTTAATTGCCTATAAGGGCAATTTGGGTATTTTGTTAGTTTTGCCCTAATTCTCCAACATTGACTGAGTACTTTGGTTCATTTGGGTCTCATATACTCCCCTTAGTGTTTAGGAGTGATCAATTTGGTCATAATAAATCAATTGGAGATTAATTTGGTTTTAGCACATTTAGGTCAATTTGGGGCTTTTTAGAAATTGACCCAATTTCCCCAAATTGATGGCCCTATGATGGGGATTTTGGGTCCATTAGGTCCCCTAGGGAGGTTGCCCTATGAGGGTGGGTCCAATTTGATCATTTGGAGATTCAATTGCCCTTAGTTATGGTGGTTTGACCTAGGATAGCTCAAAGTTGACTTTTGGTCAATTTGACCAATTTGGTTGATCCCAAGGGTCCCTAGTGCTCCATTTACCTCCTTGGATGGTCATAGGGATCATAGTGGGGTCATGTTGACTTTTTTGGAGACTTTTGGTCACCTCTAGGCTAGGACATCAAGATTTGTTATTTGCACCCCAAATGCATTTCTTCCTATCTTAATGAGTTCATGGGGCCTTTTTGGTCTACTTTGTGTACTTAACACATCCTAGGAAAATATTCATGGTTATGTGGGGTGTATAAGATATTTTAGCCTCCTTTTTAGTTTACTTTTCATTAGGGTGGTCCATGGTGGCTGAGTGCACACCATGTGTTTTTCACATCTTTCATTATCATCCTAGGGTTCTAGGTCACTTATCCTATTTTTTTCATGACTTGTCATGACAAAAATTATCTAGGGGCCTGGTAGTTTGGGGGATGTTACAGCAAGTGTCATCTGCCTATATATATGAACGTCTAGGTTTATGCAAGCGGATAGGAAGCATATTACAAACCTTGTATCAAACATTTTGAAGCAATGTAGTCTACCGTTCTCTTCCCTCTTCCCTTCTTTAGTTTTATTTCTAGTTAGAATTTCAACATTTCTTTATGCATTTCTTCTATACTCTTACCATATTCTGCTTCGGAGGAAGATAGCGTTATCGTTTTCTAATGTTTTGAGCTCCATGAAATTGGTTTGGTGCCTAGGAATCGAAGAATATATTTTCACTTATGTTGGTGCGTTCTTCTATACAATAATCGTCCAATTGGTTTTTTTTCTCTTGTTGATGCATTACGCTAAGTTCTTTTGTTCCTTTCAAATATCGCAAAATTCTACAGGTTCCTGTGCAAATTAAGTCGTCCGCATACAGAGCTAGGATTATGAAATTGTCATTGGCAACATGTTTTATATACAAAGAAGCTTCACTTGTGCATTTACTAAAATCATCTTAGCTTGTTGCGGATACTTATCTATAGCAGTATTCAAAGCTCGTGGTGTTTGTTTTAACTCATACAATACTTTCAAGATTAGTTGATAACCTTATTTCTTCACCTTCTGTATATAACATATCTCTCTGGTTGATGGACGACATATACCTCTTCTTTTAATACTCCATTCAAGAAATCTGATTTAACATCCAGCTGATATACACTTAAATTATGTTGTGAGACCATGGCAAGGAGCATGCGAATTGTTTTCATTCCGGTAACGAGGGCCTATGTTTCGGTGAAATATTTATCTGGGATTTGTGAATAACCCATGGAAGCTAATCGGGCTTTGAGCTTATAGGCCTATTTTAAGTCAATGATCTCTCTCTCTCTCTCTCTCTCTCTCTCTATATATATATATATATATATATATTTATCATTACCATATATAAAAAAGTATCAAATTCATGAATTTTAAAGCCCTTGAAATGATTACGGCCGTCGAATCTGGCATGATATTTCATCAGACGTCGGATCAAACCACTCCCTCTCTCTCCACTTTTTTATAGGTCTCTTACACCTACTAGGGGTGACCTAAAACTATGAAGTGTACAGTACCCTACAACATGAAATTACGATTTTACCCCTAAATATATTTAAAAAGGAGTGTCATATGACCCGTTTTTTAATCTCACAAAAATTGTCAATGGTGATATTTGAACTCAGGTTTCCACTATGTCAAGCAAAGATGACAACCATCATACCATATGATTTTTGTTGAACAAAATTGAATTAAGATTTATATATACGTATATAAATATAGATCGCCCCCGCCGAAAGTCACCACCCCTGCCGAATGTCGCTGCCCCTTCCGAATGTCGCCCACGTCGAATATCGACGTCCTTGCCGAATGTCGCCCTTGCCCTGTCACGTGTGTGTGTGTGTGTGTGTGTGTGTGTGTGTGTGTGTGTGTGTGTGTGTGTGAATGTCGCCCTTGCCCTGTCACTCGTGCGTGTGCGTGTGCGTGTGCGTGTGCGTGTGCATGTGTGTGTGTGTGTGTGCGAAGAGAGGTCGCATGGTCTTCATAAAATACCATCAAAATGATCTCAGCCATCCAAATTCATCAACTCTTTAATTTAAACTTTTATCTTAAATTGAATTCACAATTATCACCTCTTCATTTTTCTTATAGTTATTGAGTCCTACTCAATCACTATATCACTCTTAAGACATTATTTCATTACAATTCACCTCTCATAGAACCATGAACATTTTCTCTTAAAAGAATGTGAGCTCTAATTCTTACAAATTTATCTTATCCAATTTATAGGAGATTATACTTTGTTATTAAGGCTCTGTTTGGTTGGGCTGTTGCTGATGGAAAGCTGCTGGTAGAAAAAGTGCTGATTCTGGAAAATGGAGTTTTGCTAAAAAACTGTTTGGATGAAAAGTGCTGATTCTGGAAAACGGAGTTTTGCTAAAAAACTGTTTGGATGAAAAGTTGCTGATTCTGGAAAATGGAGTTTGTAAAATGGAGTTTTGAAAATGTTGTTTGGAAACAAAACGGAGTTTTGAGTGGATTTTTTTCTCACCAAATATATGAAAAATAAATATATTTTTCATCATATAATACCAAATACAAAAAAATAATGTCCACATGAACCATATGTCATGATATCTCCTACGATCTAGATTCATATAACTGATCCGCTATACTATCACGTAGCGCGATCATCTCCTCTACACCACCTGCAGTGTCAGGGCATGTATCTTGCCGCTCTTGTGTGGCCACTCCATCATCTCTACCCCTCTGCTCGGACTCACTGAAATCAAAATCCAAATGCGAAGGATGCCGGCGAATGAAATTATGTAAAGTCATTGTGGCCATCACACACTACAAGATATAGTCTCTACGACGATGTTTTTTTTTTGCGACGTTTTTGAAAGCGTCGCTGTTAGTTTTATATTCAACGACGATTTTTTTCATAAACGTCGCTAATGCAAAAAAAGAGTATTTGCTACGTTTTTTAGGAAACCGGTCACCATACGTGTTTAGCTCTTGTGACGATTATTTTTAAAACGTCACTAAAATAATGTTTTTATTGTGACGTTTTTGAAAACGTCGTCGTTAGTTTACATTTAGCGACAGTTTTTTTTTAAAACGTCGCCAATATAAAAATTTAGCATTAGCCACGATTTGCATGAAAACACGTCAGCATACATGTTTATCTTTCATGACGATTTTTTTTAAAACGTCATCAAAACACATGATCTTCTGTCAAAATTTGTTATCAAACATTTCAGAAGATCTTTTATTAAAAGGGATGTGAGTGATATAGTTATCATTTATCAAATGATTGAACATGAATCATGTCATGTACTTAGTGAGCATGATGCATGAAATACATGAAGTACGTATACGACGCACATTATGCATGTTTAAGTTGATGATATATATCAACCTTATCTATATGCACGTACACACCCATAACCATACACTTGGTTATGCGTACTCCAATGATATGGGGTAGTTTGCTATGCACACATGCACCCATAATCATGCACTTGGGGCTATGCGCACCCCATGATGGCCAGATATTTTGTTATGTGCACACCCATAACTATGTGCACACACCCATGCATGTACGATGGGGTATTTTGCTATGCGCACACCCATAACCATATGCTTGGCTATGCACACCCCAATGATGGGGTATTTTGTTATGAGCACCACCCATAACTACGCTTGGCTATGCGCACCCTCTTGATGGGGGTGTTTTGCTATGCGCATACATATAATCATACACGCTTGGCTATGCACATCGCCATCATAGGGTATTTTGTTGTGCGCACACCCATCACCATACACCTGACTATCCACACTCCCATGGTCGGGAGACGGCTGCGGCAGACGGTGAGCGCGGCGTCACAAAACATACGATCTTCTGTTAAAGTCTAATTATGATATTTTTGATGGTGGTGAAGTTATATTGATGATAGCGACGATCTCGATCGTAAGCTTGATACGAGTAATTAAATATATATATAATATGAATGTGTTCACTGTGGATATTATATGTCTCCACAAACGTACATAACTGTTAGGGTCGGCATACATACGTACATCATGTAGCCATGAATTCTTCGGCCTGTAGCTCCATGATCTTGTCAAATGTTACTAGTTATGGAATACCCTGCAATCATACCAAGATATTTCTTTCTGTATGAAGAATATGTTTACATTGATCGATGAGGCGTTAGGTGAATGTTCCAATATTGTAAGTATCATGAGTTGCACTAACGATGAACATCTCTCGACGTCCTTCTGCGCGACTGTACAACCCCGATGTTCGCCAGGAAGCAACCAAAGCTCGCGCTCAAGGAGGCGAGCCAAAAGGGGCGAACCCTGAACTCCGGCGAGGCAGGCCAAGGAAGAGCAAGAGACTGCGCAAGCGAGCGAGCCCAGCGGAGGGAAGGTAACCGGCTCCTTCGAAGCTCGGCGAGGATAGTGCATGCGAGCCCGACCAGTTGAGGAGGGAGCTCGCTAGGCGAGCCCGGAACCTCGGGGTACAGTTAGCCATTTTTGGGGTACAGTTAGCCATTTTGGGGTGCGGATAGTCATCCTGGGGTTCGCCGACCCAGAGGCTCGCGAGCTCCGCTCGCGAGGGAAGTCGGCTTGGCCGGGTCGCAATGGGCGAGCCCAACCATTCGAGGAAGGGGTCCGCTAGGCGAGCCCGCCTAGGGTGAGTGCGGATAGTCATCCTGGGGCTCGCCAAGGTAGTACAGGCGAGCGATCCATGCAATGCGCCAGTAATAACTCTGGGGCTCGTCGATCCAGAGGCTCGCGAGCTTCACTCGCGAGGGAGGCCGCGAAGCGGGCTGACTCGCCCAGTAAAAGTCCAGGAAGGGATTTTTACCAAGAGGCCCCCGGTGGTCTGCATTTAGCCTCTCCGAACAGCGGAGTTTGGCTGTTAGCAGACCAATCCGGTGTGCGGATAGTAAGAATGGACAGCGGGATTTGGTTATTGACAGACCACAAAACTAAAATCTATAAATAGACCTCAAAAGGCACCTTGGAAAGAGAAGGTTCGTTATCTTTGAGCTCTTCTCTCCCTAGGTCGCTTTGGTTTGGGCTCTCTAGCTCTCCAAGGTGCCCGAGTCTTAGCTTTGGCTTGGGAGGGGAAGCGCTCAACGATCTTCCGGGTTAGTGGAGGGACCTCCTCGCTGAGACTAGGGTCTTTGTTCTTTGCTCAAATCGTCGGCCTTACCTCTCCCGAGGGACCGGTAAGGGCTAGCTGCCTCTCATTTCGGTGAGGGCCCCGAGCTCCACAAGAGATCGAGAAATCGGTTTCAACATTTTGGTGCGGTGAGCGTGGAGCGCGGCTGGTTCAAGAAAGTCCCAGAGAAGAGTTATGGCTGGGGATGAAGAGCGAGGCGAGGAGTTCGGCGAGACCCCTCAGGAAGCAATGGCTAGGATGTTCGCGGATTTCAGGAAGGAGGTGCTCGACACCTTGGGGTTCACGGTCACGGCTCTGCGAAATGAGTTTGCGACCCCGGCACCTCAGGCGACCACTCCCCCAATAGCAGTCGGCGAGAGGGCACCAGGAGGAAGGGCTGGAAAAGAAGTTGCCGTTGAACCAGGACATGACAGGGAAGGGCGAGTGCTGTTCGCCAGTCCGGCGAGCCCGGTGTTAGCGAGCTCCGCGCCGGCTAGTTCGGTGCCGACAAGCTCTGCCCCAGCAAGCGCGGCGCAGGCGAGCGCGCGCCAGGAAGATGCGGCGACAGTCGGGGTGGGTCAGGCGAGCGTCGCCCTCGCGAGTGCGATCCCAAGCTTGGCGAGCGAGCTAGGTCCGCGAGCCGAGCGAGAGAAGATGGTAGGAGGGGGAAGCCCCTTCTGCGAATTAGTGTTGTCTGCACCCGTTCCAGCGGGATTCGGGGAATGGGATAGAGTGTACTACAATGGCAGAGATGACCCAGTTCAGCATCTGCAGTCTTTCGAGGACTCGGTCTCCATCAGGCCGATGTCTGATGCCTTCAAGTGTCGGCTCTTCGCCGTCACTCTCAAGGAGAAGGCCAGGGACTGGTTTCATTCACTTCCGGCAGGCTCCATCTACGCGTTCGAGGACCTGCGCCGAAGTTTTTTGTTGAGATTTTCAACTTCAAAAAGGAGGAAGAAGGACGCTGATTCCCTCTTCGCGGTGAAACAGGAGTCCAGGGAGACGTTGGCTCAGTATGCGGATCGGTTCCAGGAGGAAGTGCAGCTCACCCAGGAGGTGCCCGGGTTTGCACTTCAACTCGCCTTCACGGTCGGGTTGAAGGAAAGTTTCTTCAAGATGGCGTTGAAAAGGAAGGCCCCCGTCTCCTATGAGGAGCTGATGGAGAGGGTGGCGGAGGAAGTAGCAAGCGAAGAAGCCAACCCAGAGCTCACCAAGAGGCTGGCAAAGCTCAGTGAGCCGGAGATGAGGCAGCAAGAGGTCAGAAGAAGAGAAGAGCCCCGGGCCCCGGAGGGGGGATGGAGGCCGCAAGGTGGAGGAATGCAGGGGCAGGGAAGGGGTTACGGCCCAGGAAGGGGTAACCGCTTCGAAGGCCAATGGAGACCCCCCCAGTTGGGGTGGAGGCAGGGCCCGATGCAGTTGCCTCCCCCACCTCAGCAGGCCATGGCAATTGGCCGGGGAAGAGGAAGGGGAAGGGGAGGAGAAGCGGAGACAGCGGCCGCTAGAAGAAGAAGGAACAGGATAGCAGAGACCAGGGCAAGGGAAGTGGCGGTGCCATATTGCATCTTCCACGATGTGGAAGGCCACTCCACGGACACCTGTCCGGAGTTCCTGGAGGTGAAGAGGGGCAGAGCGCCCGCGCCACCACAGCAGCAGCCATTAAGGATCGTGGAGGTGGAACCTCGGGAGGAGGAGGAGGAAAGATGTGAGGATAGAGCAGATCTGGGGAATAGAGGAGGGATCGGAGTGATCCATGGGGGGGTAGGGGTGGAGGCAACCCGCAAGGCTAGTCTCCATACCATCTACCGCCGGAGCGTAGCGTCAACATCCACCGCTCCACCCCCGGCCGAAAAAATTATTTTCACCCAGAAGGACATGCCGAGCTACGAGGACCCGTTCTGCGACGCGCTGGTCATCCAGACGGCGATCGAGAACTTCACCGTCTCCCGAATCCTAGTAGACAATGGGAGTTCGGTCAATGTCATCTTCAAGAAGGCATTCGACAAGATGGAGGTGGAGCCCAGAAGGGTGTTGGCCTCGGATGGCCCTCTGTTCGGATTTTCGGGAGAGAGGAAGGAAGTAGAAGGAGGGGTAGGGCTCCATGTGACCCTGGGTGGGCAGTCTCGGAACTGTCGCTTTGTCATAGTGGACGCCCCGAGCAGTTACAGCGCCATCTTCGGACGGCCACTCATCAGCGCGTTCCGCTGCGTCCCTTCCACTTTTCATCAGTGCCTCAAGTTCAATGACGGAGGGGTCCAGGTGCGGATCAGGGGGGATCCCAAAGTGGCAAGACAGTGCTACGTGACGGCTGTCAACACCATCTCCTGGATGGGAGAAGCTGAGGAGTGGGGTAAGGTGATGGAGGAGGTAGCCGAAGCCGGAGGTCTGGAGGTGGCTGAAGAGAAGAAGGGAGGTGAAGTTCATGCCCAGGAAGGGGTGGCTGAGATACCCCGGGCGGAGAGAAAGGAAGAAGAGGAGAAGGCCCAGGAGGAAAGGGCGGAAGAGCTGATGGTGTTAGGGGAGGGAGTCGAGGAAGAGATCCCAGCCCCCGCTTGTGCCGAAGAAGAGAGGGCTTGGGGGGAACAGTCCCGGTTGGAGGCCGTGGACGAGGTCGTGGAGCTCGAGTTCATCACCCGGCTGGGGGTGGTGGAAAAAGTCCGGGTCAGCGGAGGACTCAGCCCAGGAGATCAGGCGGAGATTCTGGCCTGCGTACAACAAAACGTGGACGTCTTCGCTTGGAGCGCCGCAGAAATGCCCGGGATCGACGCGGATGTGGCGTGCCATCGCCTCAACCTCGACCCCGGTGCCCGACCTATCCGTCAGAAGAGGAGGGCCGTCGCGGACAAGCTAGAGGGACCCATCCGCGAAGAGGTGGGCAAACTCCTGCAAGCCGGGTTTGTATCGGAGATCCAGTATCCAGGCTGGGTCTCCAACGTCGTTATGGTGAAGAAGGGAGGAGGTAAGTGGCGTATGTGTATCGATTTTTCACTTCTTAATAAAGCATGCCCGAAAGATTGCTACCCCCTGCCCAGAATCGACGCGCTGGTTGACTCAGCCGTCGGTTTTTCTGTAATGTCTTTCTTAGATGCTTTTTCAGGTTACCATCAAATCCGCATGCATCCCCCGGACATCAAGGACGTTTCCTTCATCACGGGGGATGGATGTTATTGCTATAAGATGATGCCCTTCGGGCTCAAGAACGCAGGGGCAACATACCAAAGGATGATGGATAGGGTCTTCCGCGAGCAGAAAGGAAGAAATTTAGAGGTCTATGTCGACGACCTCATGGTTAAGAGCCGAGACCTCGGGACCCACCTCCGAGACCTCGAAGAGACATTTAGGACCCTGCGGCGGTACAAGATGAAGCTCAATCCCTTGAAATGTGTCTTCGGGGCAAGCCGAGGGAAGTTCCTGGGCCATTTGCTCACCCCCACGGGAGTGGAGCCCAACCCGGACAAAGTTAAAGCGGTAATGGAGTTGGAGTCGCCGAGAAGTCCGAAGGAGGTCCAGAGCCTCACAGGGAAATTGGCTGGGCTCAGCAGATTCCTCTCCAAAGCGGGAGAAAAATGTGCACCTTTTTTCAAAGTACTGCGGGGAAACAAGAAGTTCGAATGGACCCCGGAATGCGAGAGGGCCTTCCAAGCCCTGAAAGAACAGCTCACTCAAACCCCCCTGCTCCAGGGACCGAGACCAGGGGAGGACCTATCTCTTTACCTAGGGGTAGGATCCGAGGCAGTAAGTTCCGTGCTAGTCCGGGAGGAGGGGAAGAAACAATTCCCAATCTACTATGTTAGCCGAGTGCTGAAGAAGGCGGAACTCCGATACCCAATCCTAGAAAAGTTGGCCTTCGCATTGGTGGTGTCGGCCCGGAGACTCCGGCCTTACTTTCAAGCCCATTCAATTAAAGTAGTGACCGACCATCCGCTCCGCAAAATCATGGAAGGGGTGGAACACTCAGGAAGGTTGGCAAAGTGGTCCGTGGAGTTAAGCGAGTTCAATATCACCTTCGTACCCAGGACATCCATCAAGGCTCAAGCAGTGGCAGACTTCATGGCCGACTACGCGGCCGAAGCGGGGGAGCACGAGCTACCTCCCCCAGAATCATGGAAGATGTTGGTGGACGGAGCGTCGGGAAAACACTCCTTCGGGGGGGAATAGTCATAGTGAGTCCTCAGGGGACTCGGATTGAGCAAGCCTTAAACATCCGTTTCCCGATCACCAACAACCAGGCGGAGTACGAAGCAGTGATAGCGGGCCTTCGGCTGGCCCGGGAACTGGGTGTGCAGGACGTGGAGGTCTCCACAGACTCCATGGTGGTGGCATGCCAGATCAGAGGAGAGTTCGAAGCAAAGGATCCAACCCTCCTACTATACCTGGAGAAGGTTAGGGGAGTCATCGGGCAGTTCCGCACCTTCTCAATCAAACATGTGCCGAGGGAGGAGAGCACCCAGGCGGACCTCCTAGCCAAGTTCGGTCCTCGAGCGGGGGGAACGACTTCGGAACTCTTCCGGCCCTCCATCGAGGAGGGAGAGTCGATGGAAGTGGATCAGCAGGCCTCGTGGATGGATCCATTCATCACCTTCCTATCCTCCGGACAGTTCCCTGGAGAGGATGTGGACAAGAGGAGCTTCAGGTATAAGTCCGCATATTACTCTTTGCATGCAGGGGGGCTATATAGAAAGACTCTCTCGGGACTCCTGGCTCGTTGTGTCTCCGAGAAGGAGGTCCCGAGGGTGCTGGAAGAAATCCACTCCGGGGAGTGCGGCAGTCACTCCGGGAGTCGGACCCTGGAAGGGAGGGTGTTGAGACAAGGCTACTTCTGGCCCACTCTCAGCAAGGATGCAGCAGAGTTCACAAGAAAGTGTCAGAAGTGTCAACTCTATGCTCCGCTCCAACTCCTCCCCGCTCAAAGGCTCCGGACCATCACGGCCCCCTGGCCCTTCGCCATATGGGGGTTGGACCTGGTCGGCCCCTTTCCCCAAGCCAGCGGCCAGAGGAAGTTCCTGCTGGTCATGATCGACTACTTCTCCAAGTGGGTAGAGGTGAAGGCACTAGCCAAGGTAACCTCTCAGGTTGTAAGGAATTTTGTGTGGGGGGAAATAATCTGCAGGCATGGACTCCCTCTAGCCATAGTAACGGACAATGGGCCACAGTTCGCGAGTGAAGAGTTTGTCGGCTTTTGCACTCAGCTCGGCATTGACCTCAGGTTTGCTTCAGTCCACCACCCGAGGAGCAATGGGCAAGTGGAGGCGGCGAACAAGATAATCGTCAACCTGCTAAAAAAGAAAGTGGAAAACCTACGAGGAAGTTGGGTGGAACAACTACCCTCCGTCCTCTGGGCCATGAGGACTACTCCGAATACCGCCACCGGGGAGACTCCGTTCAAGCTCTCCCACGGGTCCGAGGTCGTTCTCCCCATAGAGTTCGAGGTAAAGACCCCCCGGGTGACCGCTGCATGCGAGGGGGATGAAGAGTGGCTAGAAGGTAACAATGCCGAGCAGAGGCTATCCTTGGACCTGGTGGAAGAACTCCGGGACTTGGCCACCATCAGGCAGGAAGAGGTCAAGAGGCGGATGGCTCGATATTTTGACAAACATATCCGGATCAAGCACTTTCAGAAAGGGGACCTAGTCCTGAAGAAGGTCGATGCGGCCGGCAGAGGGGCCACAGTGGGTAAGCTTAACCCCAACTGGGAAGGCCCATATATTGTAAGCGAGGTGCTCAAGTCGGGGGGATATCACCTCCAGGATGTGGAAGGGATGCCCCTTGACCGGGCTCGGAGTGGGGATGATTTGAAACGATTCTACCCTTGAAAACCTTATTTTAGTATCCAATCAACATCTTACTTTCATTTGTTATGCTTTCAACGGCTGCGGTACTAAGGTTGGAAATATTGGAGCTGGATTGCCCCAGATCGATTCCGCTCCCGGGCTCTCACTTAGACGGGGGGTTCTGGTTGATCTCTGGAGAGGCTGGCAAGGTTGGAAATATTGGTGCTGGATTGCCCCAGATCGATTCCGCTCCCGGGCTCTCACCTAGACGGGGGGTTCTGGTTGATCTCTGGAGAGGCTGGCAAGGTTGGAAATATTGGAGCTGGATTGCCCCAGATCGATTCCGCTCCCAGGCTCTCACCTAGACGGGGGGTTCTGGTTGATCTCTGGAGGCTGGCAAGGTTGGAAATATTGGTGCTGGATTGCCCCAGATCGATTCCGCTCCCGGGCTCTCACCTAGACGGGGGGTTCTGGTTGATCTCTGGAGAGGCTGGCAAGGTTGGAAATATTGGTGCTGGATTGCCCCAGATCGATTCCGCTCCCGGGCTCTCACCTAGACGGGGGGTTCTGGTTGATCTCTGGAGAGGCTGGCAAGGTTGGAAATATTGGTGCTGGATTGCCCCAGATCGATTCCGCTCCCGGGCTCTCACCTAGACGGGGGGTTCTGGTTGATCTCTGGAGAGGCTGGCAAGGTTGGAAATATTGGTGTTGGATTGCCCCAGATCGATTCCGCTCCCGGGCTCTCACCTAGACGGGGGGTTCTGGTTGATCTCTGGAGAGGCTGGCAAGGTTGGAAGTATTGGTGCTGGATTGCCCCAGATCGATTCCGCTCCCGGGCTCTCACCTAGACGGGGGGTTCTGGTTGATCTCTGGAGAGGCTGGCAAGGTTGGAAGTATTGGTGCTGGATTGCCCCAGATCGATTTCGCTCCCGGGCTCTCACCTAGACGGGGGGTTCTGGTTGATCTCTGGAGAGGCTGGCAAGGTTGGAAATATTGGTGCTGGATTGCCCCAGATCGATTCCGCTCCCGGGCTCTCACCTAGACGGGGGGCTCTGGTTGATCTCTGGAGAGGCTGGCAAGGTTGGAAATATTGGTGCTGGATTGCCCCAGATCGATTCCACTCCCGGGCTCTCACCCAGACGGGGGGTTTTGGTTGATCTCTGGAGAGGCTACTAACGAGGGTCAAGGGCTATGCTGATAGGTTGAGGTGTTAACCAGAAGGGTTTGAGTCGAGGCAGGTGAAGCCTAAGGCAGCGGGTTGAAATGCTATAACCGGAGGAGTTCAGCTCGCGGGATGCCTGTGTCCATGCTCGCCAAGGTTAGGTTCACCGGGCAGTGTCCGCGGGCAACGACAACCCGGGTTCGCGTAATCCGTGAAAAGGAAACCTTGGCGAGGCGAGCCCAGACATGCCTGCTCGCGAGCCCTCCGAGAACACTACCGCGTAACAATTAGCCAAGAGAGGTTGAAAAGAAACCCAATGCGAGGAAAGAAATGAACACAAGCATGATCATAAATGTTAACAAAAGAAAAACTATCACGTGGTCCTTCTATGTTCGGCGGCGATCTCGCCAGCCCAAAAAAGAATAATATACATTCACAAGAGGGGAAGGAAAAAGGGAAGTCATTCTGGAAGGTCCTCGCCATCTTTGCGAGCCCCCAACCAGGGAGCCAAGGCGAAGAGGTCCGGGCAGACGTCTTCCGCTGTGAACTACATCGCGTCTTCGGCCAGCAGGCTCGCATCCTTGAGGGTCGTGAAAACAAGGTTGGCGACCTCCTGTGCATCTCGCCGCCTCTGCTCCTCACTTTCGGCAGCCTTCTGTTGGGGGCCGACTCGCCCAGGAGAGGGGGGTAGCACGCTGCGAACCAGCTCATCCACTCGAGCCTTCAACATCGTATTCTCCAACTCCAGCTCGCCGTTGCGAGCGAGAAGCTTGGTGGCTACGTCGGCATCCTGAGCGTCAAACGAGTTAGGAGAAAGCTAGAGGTCGCGAACGGCAAGGAAAAGAGACCTAAGGATCACTTACCATCTTGCCCTGCATCCCGGCGAGAAGGCTTTCCGTCACCTCCTCCTTCTCTTTAAGACCTTTGATCTCTTCGCGAGCTCTCTTGAGCTCCTCCCGGTACGCGCGAATATCCCTATCCGCCTGCAGATAGCGGCGCCCCGCCATGTGCGCGAGTTCCGTCGAACGGAACTGGGCTCGCATTTCTTCATAAACCAGCTGCCGCGGTCCCATGTCTTTGTAGGCAGCGGCGTCCTCGCGGCCATATAAGCCGAAGGAGAGAGAGAACGCCTCCTCCCCGGCCTTACCAAGCTCCACCCAAGAGGGGTGAAGGGTGGAGCAGGAAATCCGGTTGGCATTGGGGTCCCAAGCGAGCAGGGGTTCGCCGAGGACGTCGGAAACTTTCTCACCCAGACCGAAGTTTCTGTGGCCTTTGGGATGGGGGGTCACGGAAGAACTCCCAACACCCAGGTCCGCCGGGGGGTCAGGTTTTTTTGCAGGGGAAGGAGGCGAGCCGTCGGTCTCGCTTAAATAAACGACCGCGCTCCTATCCTTGGTAGCGATGGTCTTTCCCTTCAACTTCTTGGAGGGCCGCGAACCCGGTTGACTCGCAGAAGGAGGCCGCTTCTTGCCGGACCCGACGGCGGGAAGGTCGCGGCAAGCCTCTGCCGCTGCGGTCGCGAGAGTGTCCGCCGTGAGAGTGGCGCCTTGCGCGTGCGGGGGTTGACAGGGATCTCGCGCTCACCTGTAAAGTAAGAGTGTTATACAACGAAAAAAAGAAAGGAGAGTGGGGCGAGATCGAGCCCTACCTTCCCCTTGAGGAACGGCGGGTAGCGAATCAACGTTGCGCCGCAGATAGGCGACTTCGAAGTTTTTGCCGGAGAGGTATTGGAGGAGTTTAGCATCGGCGCCGCTCAGCGAGCTCGGAGGGCGGTAAGTGGCGTCATCCCGCTGGAGGGGGGTGAAGTGGAGATTGCCGAAGGGTCCCTTCACTAGAAGGAATTTCTGAGTCCAATAGTGACTCTTATTCACCGCCTCGCAGACCGTGACGTGCTGACTCGCGAAATAAGTAGTCCCGTCTCGGAAGGCGCGGAAGGAGAATACCTTGCGGAAGACGAGGAGGCTGAACTCGATCCTCTCCTCCCGCAGGTAACTGGCGAACGCGACAATATCCGCGATCGCATTTGGGGTCAACTGGCTCGGTAACACTCCGTAATATCGCAACACCTACAAAGAACGATGAGAAAGTTGCGATAGCGAACGTGAAGCGGCGAGAAGACCAGGCGAAGTACCTGACGAATTTCAGGCCACAGAGGGAGTCGCAACCCATTCTCGAAGTGCACAACGGGGATCGCGAGCTCGTCAGCCTCGGTCTCGTTTAAAGTAGAATTCTCGCTTGGACAGCGGGCTGAATAGCCCTCCGGGAGATAGCGGTCCACGGCGAGTTTATACTCCTCGGCTGTGATATTCGCACAGTAGAACTCGTGGGCCTGAAACGCTGAGGCGCACTTTGACCGCCCCTCGCTCTCGCCATCCGCTCCCAGTTGCTGATTCGTCCGCATCAAGTCAGGAAGAGGCAACCTACAAGCAGCGAACGCGAACACGATCTTGCGAGGACGGAGATGAGCGTAGACGCGAGAAGACGGGAGAAATAAATGCGACGGGTAGGAGAATGAATCCGAGCTATTTATAAGAAATTCGGGTGGGCACGGGAATCGAAGCGTCGGGAGTGCGGATAGCTAAAATAAAGCAGTTTTCTGCTCAAAGGGACTGCGGTCTCGCGAGCCAGGGCTCGCCATCGCGCAATAATTGAGTCCCACCCAAGGCCGGCCCGCGAGAAAAATGGGTCCAGGCATAGCGTTGCACAGAAGCTCGCAAGCGCTCGGCGAGGGAGATCATATCGAACACAGCGGACGAGCCGAATAAATCACATGCACACCACAGAAGTAAAGGGAAAAGTTAAAAATGGAAAACGATAAAAGGCGAGTCACGACAGACTCGCGAATATTACCACACCGGTTATTGTTCAACAGACGTCATAAAAGAAATACAAGCAAAAGAGTAGTAGAATTAAACCCGCTGCAGCCTCAGGGGTAGGGAAGCCATTTCCAGCGACCCCGACCCCGCTTGCCCGCACGCGGCGGCACTCTCGGATAATGGTATTCGCGAAGCGCTTTAAACTCGCGCAGGATTAGGTGCGCTTGATCCTCGCCCCGCGAGATGTGCACGCCGGGCGAGGTAACATCTGCGCGAGGCACCGGCTCCGCCTCGGCGATTAAGCGCGCATTCGCGTCTTCCAACACGGCGAATCTCTCGTCAAAAGCAGCCCGGTCCGCGTCATACCGCTCCTCCAACTCGCATATCATCATGCCGTGCTTCTGAAGCACCTCGGACACCCGACTCTTCATCCGCACGGGGTCGCCAGGGTCACCCAAGAAGTCTTCAATCTGGCTAGGCGAAGGCGGTGGCGACATCTCCATCCTCCCATGCTCTGACTCAGGGGTGGCTCCTGGGATTTCAACGAAGGGTTAGAAGGGCCCGAGGGCGGGCAAGAGATGAGAGCACGCGAAAACATGCTGACCTGGTGAGGAGGGGGATTCACGGCGGGGCTTGCGCGAAGACTCCGGCCGACCCTGGAAGTTTTCGCGGAATCCCGAGACGTGGGGTTTCCCCAGTCCAGGAGGGTATACCACTCTCTCCGCGACCTGGGCGCCGTCGAGAAGCGAGCCGCCCGGACTTCGCTTGCCCATCAGACCGAAGCCTGGGGTCGCCACGTTAACCTTAGGCGGGACTGGCGAGTTCACCGGGGTGGAGACTTTCTCCTTGGGACTCGACGATGGGGTATCTGCATAGGCCACCGACGTGTGGGTATCACGGACTTAAGCGGAGATAAAGTAGGGTGCGAGTGACTTACGAGGTTGCGAGAGAGGTGCCTGTTGGGACGAAGTCCCGACCCCAACATCTAGCAACCCCAGCCTCGCGGGGGACGGAGCGCAGAAATTCGTCAGCGTAAGGCTTGCCAGGCGGTCCTCCGGAGGAGGATTCTGCGAGAAGAAAGGGAATGAGCAAGGGGCCGATGTAAAGAATTTAGACTGAGGGTACCTGTTGTGCGAGCACGGTATTCGGCGGAGGTGGGGAATCAGGAGGCAATGTCATGTCCTCCCCCGGCGACCTCCTAATCGTCATGGCTTTCTTGGTCTGGGGAGAGGTGGCAGGGTTGAACATCCAGGCGTTGCGCTCGGCGGCCCGAGCTTTCGCCATCTCCCTAGAAGCCTTCAGTCGTTCCAACGCGCTCTGCTTGGTGGACATCCTGAAGGGAGAACGACTTCGGCGAGAAAGGAACAAAAGGGAAGGCTTGATCACCACCCTCGGTGGGCAGTATTTATAGCTTCGGGCAGGGGACCCACCAAAAGATTCCCGCCACGTCAGCAGAGTCGGCGAACACCAGGGGTTGGATGTATCTTCGCGAGCTTAGGACAACCTCGCGAAGAGCGGGGATTGTGTACAACCCCGATGTTCGCCAGGAAGCAACCAAAGCTCGCGCTCAAGGAGGCGAGCCAAAAGGGGCGAACCCTGAACTCCGGCGAGGCAGGCCAAGGAAGAGCAAGAGACTGCGCAGGCGAGCGAGCCCAGCAGAGGGAAGGTAACCGGCTCCTTCGAAGCTCGGCGAGGATAGTGCATGCGAGCCCGACCAGTTGAGGAGGGAGCTCGCTAGGCGAGCCCGGAACCTCGGGGTACAGTTAGCCATTTTGGGGTACAGTTAGCCATTTTGGGGTGCGGATAGCCATCCTGGGGTTCGCCGACCCAGAGGCTCGCGATCTCCGCTCGCGAGGGAAGTCGGCTTGGCCGGGTCGCAATGGGCGAGCCCAACCATTCGAGGAAGGGGTCCGCTAGGCGAGCCCGCCTAGGGTGAGTGCGGATAGTCATCCTGGGGCTCGCCAAGGTAGTACAGGCGAGCGAGCCATGCAATGCGCCAGTAATAACTCTGGGGCTCGTCGATCCAGAGGCTCGCGAGCTTCACTCGCGAGGGAGGCCGCGAAGCGGGCTGACTCGCCCAGTAAAAGTCCAGGAAGGGATTTTTACCAAGAGGCCCCCGGTGGTCTGCATTTAGCCTCTCCGAACAGCGGAGTTTGGCTGTTAGCAGACCAATCCGGTGTGCGGATAGTAAGAATGGACGGCGGGATTTGGTTATTGACAGACCACAAAACTAAAATCTATAAATAGACCTCAAAGGGCACCTTGGAAAGAGGAGGTTCGTTATCTTTGAGCTCTTCTCTCCCTAGGTCGCTTTGGTTTGGGCTCTCTAGCTCTCCAAGGTGCCCGAGTCTTAGCTTTGGCTTGGGAGGGGAAGCGCTCAACGATCTTCCGGGTTAGTGGAGGGACCTCCTCGCTGAGACTAGGGTCTTTGTTCTTTGCTCGAATCGTCGGCCTTACCTCTCCCGAGGGACCGGTAAGGGCTAGCTGCCTCTCATTTCGGTGAGGGCCCCGAGCTCCACAAGAGATCGAGAAATCGGTTTCAACAGTGACGTCCACCACGGGCAAAGTCTGGCAGATGATACCTTGTATCTGGATATGGTTTTAAATATCTTTTTTGCAGAGGATAGTCAGCATCAACCAAGTAATATTTTCCTGAAAAATATTATAAAATGTTTAAAAATTAAAATATTTTTTAAAGTAATAATTATATGAACTGAATTTTTACTATTTACCTTGAGGTGGATGAGAGAACGTATAACGAGGATCAGTAATTGAATATGCGACTATCGTGCGCAGATCCCTCCCAACCTGCCATAATGAAAGTGAAGCACATGTTGAAATCACAAGCCGCCATGACATTTTGTGTCGGTCTGCCCTATCTCCCAATATATAGAACTTGACCTCCCACTGGTACGCACGCGTCGACATGTGTTCCATCTATTGCCCCAACGCAATCTTTAAAAAAAGACATAACGCCTGTCATACATAATCTCTTGCGGAGTGCAGCGGAAAGACCTATCTGATGGTTGTATCACTTCCTCGGCTAACTGCAACAAAGCGCGAACACCACGAGCAAAAAATTTGCTAGTTGTCTCCGTTGAGTGCTGAAATCGCTCGCGTGTTTTTCTCATTGATTCATTATGAGACAATATATATTGTCAATGCTAGGACTTCTCTGGCTGCAGTTCTTCTTGTTCTCTGAAAACCACACTTCTCTTCCAGAGCATGCAAGAGATCCATAAAAATTTCTTGACTCATCATGAATGAGTCAGGAAATCTAACTCGAGTACCACGAAGTAGCTCTCTGACCCATTTATCGCCAGTTTGCTTTGAAGTCATGGATGGAACTGGATGGTTTAACAACGAGGTGTGTTCGGAGATATAACATATTGTTGCCACCACATTTTGATGATGGGCGATAGCACAATTTCTTCTAAAGATCACGTGCTTCTCGTGCTCTGCTCTGGTATTCTCCGATTCATCACTAGACATTTTCTGTTAAATTAAAGCAATACCAAGAATTACAACATCAGAAATAGCAAGTTAAAATCTCATAATATCCATAATGTCCACATCAAGTAATTAAACATAATGCAATGAACTAGTGTTATCATCACAACCAGAAAAAAGATAAAAGTGTTCACATCAAAACAAAAAATATAACATCCAGAGTTCAATAGTAAAAATATAACATCATGTCTCCTACTACGCCCCACGAGTATAGCGGGTTTTCAACCACTTGATGTTCATGCCTTCTGGAAGGCACATGAAAGTTTCTCTATGCTTTGTTTCCATCAAATATGTGATGGCAAAATCATAGAAGTCTTCATCGGATTGCACTTCTGGGTACGTGCCTAATTTTTCTAGTGCATGTCCAATAGTAAAAGAAGAAGATAAAATCACTTGTGGCTCCTGGATGCTTCGACTTATGATCTTCGAGGACTCGGCCAAATCTTCTAACACCGAGATAGTAGCTTTCTTCTTTCCTTTCTTTCTTTTTTTGCTTGTTTTTTAGGTCTCGGCTGGTTGAGGAGCTCCGCAAACCTCAATGTCATCATGTTCATCCTCTGACATTTCTCTTTCATCAATAGACTCCGTACCAAGATTCCTGGAGTGAGGGGTGCAAGAATGATGTCCGGTAGCGACAACGGAACTGAACATCAAGTTCAGTTTATCCTCTAACTCTGGGGGGATTCCGGCATACCGGAATTTCTTTGCCGTCGGGACAACCTAAAAAATAAATGGTGTAAAAATTAGACACTAAGAAATTTAAGTTAAAAAATTAATTTGCAAATGATTTTAAGTTATAAATACCTTCAATCTTTCGTCCCACCACTCGTCTGAGGCGTCTATAGTCTTTCTTGATGGATTCCAACCCAAGCCGGTCTCACCACGTTTCAACTTGATCCATAATTTCCACTCTTTCTTCAAATGATCTCATATGTTCTTAAGTTGCACTTTATCGTATTTTTTCCCGGTCAGTTCTTCAAAATTTTTCATCAAATTTGACGACCCCTCTTTATTAAAATGCGTGGTTGGTCGATTCCCTAGCTCTATCTCTTTAATGCAGATATCACAGAAGATCATAACATCATTATTATCCCACATAGCGGACACTCCGTCATCTTTTGTTTTGCCCATCCTTAAAAAATTAAACAAGATAAACAAATATATCAAACAAAATCAAACACACACACACCACAACAACATACACACACACACCACAGCATATAAACACACACGCACACAACATATAAACACACACACCATAACATAAAAATAAACACACACACACACACACACACACACACACAACATAAAAAACAAACACACACACACACACACAACATATAAATACACACACCACAACATACACACACAACACAACAACATACACACACAACACAACAACATACGCACACACACACAACACAGCACACACACCACACACACAACACAACACAGCACACACACACACACACCACAACAACATACACACACACACACAACACATCAACAGACACACACCACAACAACATACACACACACCACAACACATCAACATACACACACCACAGCAACATACACACACACCACAACACAACAACATACACACACCACAACAACATACACACACACCACACCACAACAACATACACACACCACAACAACATACACACACACCACAACAACATACACACACACCACATCATATAAACACACATAAACACATAAACACCCACACCACAACATACACACACAACACAACAACACAACAACATACACACATACACAACACATCACACATAAACACATAAACATACACACACACACCACAACAACATACACACACAACACATCAACATACACACACCACAACAACATACACACACACCACAACATATAAACACACACACACACAACATATAAACACACACACACACACCAACATAAAAACAAACACACACGCACAAAACACACACACAACATATAAACACACACACACACACAACATAAAAACAAACACACACGCCCTAAACACACACACACAACATAAACACACACACACATACATACACACACACACATACACACACATACACACTACCAAGCATATAAACACACATTCATCTAAACAAGCACACACAAACATACACAAATTATACACACATTCATCTAAACAAGCACACACTTTCAACCACACACACATATATATGCATACAAGCATACGAATGTACACATATTCACAAACACATATTCAGATTCACAAACACACACAAACACATCCCTTCCAAATCGAAAGAGTGAAGTAATCCAGAAATAGGCTGAAAGTTGAGTTTTAGTTCTCATTCTTATTATTAAAAGTCTTATTTAGCTTTGTTTCAAATTAAGTGATATATATAAATATATATGAGTGCTGATTGAGAAAGTAAAACATAAATAAACAAGCACATAACCAGATGACATAAGATATATAGTAGCTCCCCAAAACCTGGGTACATCTACTCCTCTACCCACTGGTAGGAATCCACTAGGAGGTTGTTGATAAGGTGCCCTCTCACCAAGGTGATTTTGATAAGGTGTCCACACACCAAGGTGATTTTGATAAGGTGTCCACACACCAATGAGAGTTTTGATCAGGTGCCCAATTCACCTATAAGCTTTTGATAAGGTGCTTATAAACCAAGCTGCAGGTTTTTGCTAAGGTGCCCTGTCACCGGGAGTAAACTTTTGAAGGGAGTTTTAACCATTTACAAGATGGGAAGGAGAAAGGGAAAAGATATATTGTTCTTCTCTTTTAGCTGAGAAGACACTTGAAAATCCTGATTGGATGTTGAGTTGGATCTTGATGAAGATGGTGAAGAGAGCTCCCCTGTCTGATTTAGTTGTGGAGACTCCTTGGTTCTGAATCCTCTATTTCAAATGTATGCAGTGGATCACCTCTCATTATTCTCTGTCGACCTTCTCCTTATTTATAGCTATGTGTATTAAGATAACACTATAGGAGAGAAATCAATTAGTAGATAGAGTATTTAGAAAGAGAGAAATATTTCCATAACTATTATATCTATAGAAAGAAAGAATTCATTTTGATTTCAAATTATATCCATAATCAACTTAATCAATTTAGCCAAGAATCAATTAGAGGGAAAGAATGATTCATAACGGCTATAAAAGAATAATATTATTCCATATAAATCAGATTTATAGAAAGAAGGAAAGAGATCTGGTGTTATTTGAATTTAACATAGTAATCGACGTACGTCGATTACAATTCGACGTAAGCATCGAATTCATCCTAGCTGGACGTCGAGAGGAGAATAAGGAAGGTGTGTCGACTAAAGTGCGTCGACTAAAGTGCGTCGACTAGAAGTCAGAGCTACGTCGACATAGGATACGTCGAATTCTTATTAAAGTTACTTCGACTCATTCTGAAAGAAACGTCGACAACACTTCGACGTTGCGTCGAATACTATTCGACGCATATTTACTTAACCTTGATTTTTCTTTCTTAGAATTCATATTCAACTCATTTTGGGAGTTAAGACAAATCATTTTCCCAACAATCTCCCCCTATTTGTCTTAACCCTATTCGGAGAAAAATTGAATCAGCATTTAATCAACACATCAAAACATATTTTATCGAAAGAGATATATTAGGAAATCAGAAAAATCATTTTCAGAGAATAAGGGGAGAATAGAGAACTAAGTGATCTTTGTGATTTCAGGTGTTAGCCTGTGTGAAAAATCAACCTTGCTTTGATACCAATTGAAAGTTGAGTTTTAGTTCTCATTCTTATTATTAAAATTCTTATTTAACTTTGTTTCAAATTAAGTGATATATATAAATATATATGAGTGCTGATTGAGAAAGTAAAACATAAATAAACAAGCACATAACCAGATGACACAAGATATATAGTAGTTCCCCAAAACCTGGGTACATCTACTCTTCTACCCACTGGTAGGAATCCACTAGGAGGTTGTTGATAAGGTGCCCTCTCACCAAGGTGATTTTGATAAGGTGTCCACACACCAAGGTGATTTTGATAAGGTGTCCACACACCAATGGGAGTTTTGATCAGGTGCCCAATTCACCTATAAGCTTTTGATAAGGTGCTTATAAACCAAGCTGCAGGTTTTTGCTAAGGTGCCCTGTCACCGGGAGTAAACTTTTGAAGGGAGTTTTAACCCTTTACAAGATGGGAAGGAGAAAGGGAAAAGATATATTGTTCTTCTTTTTTAGCTGAGAAGACACTTGAAAATCCTGATTGGATGTTGAGTTGGATCTTGATGAAGATGGTGAAGAGAGCTCCCCCTGTCTGATTTAGTTGTGGAGACTCCTTGGTTCTGAATCCTCTATTTCAAATGTATGGAGTGGATCACCTCTCATTGTTCTCTGTCGACCTTCTCCTTATTTATAGCTCTGTGTATTAAGATAACACTATAGGAGAGAAATCAATTAGTAGATAGAGTATTTAGAAAGAGAGAAATATTTCCATAACTATTATATCTATAGAAAGAAAGAATTCATTTTGATTTCAAATAATATCCATAATCAACTTAATCAATTTAGCCAAGAATCAATTAGAGGGAAAGAATGATTCATAACGGCTATAAAAGAATAATATTATTCTATATAAATCAGATCTATAGAAAGAAGGAAAGAGATCTGGTGTTATTTGAATTTAACATAGTAATCGACGTACGTCGATTACAATTCGACGTAAGCGTCGAATTCATCCTGGCTGGACGTCGAGAGGAGAATAAGGAAGGTGCGTCGACTAAAGTGCGTCGACTAGAAGTCAGAGCTACGTCGACATAGGATACGTCGAATTCTTATTAAAGTTACTTCGACTCATTCTGAAAGAAACGTCGACAACACTTCGACGTTGCGTCGAATACTATTCGACGCATATTTACTTAACCTTGATTTTTCTTTCTTAGAATTCATATTCAACTCATTTTGGGAGTTAAGACAAATCATTTTCCCAACATAGGCCAACCATAAATCCAGAAAAATAGCCATCATAATAAGGAGGAGGACAAGAAGATGCTTACAGTGATGTGGGGAAGAGGAAGTAATCTAGCGAAAGAGGAGAACGGGGGTGGATCTGCGTGAAGATCTGGAGCCGGAACCCTAACACCTGCAAGATAAAAGGCGAGAAATCGGTGAGAGAATGGGAGCCGGAACCCTAGACCTGCGAGAGCACGAAAAAGGTGAGAAATCGGTGAGAGATGCTTACCAGCGGCTGAAGGAAGAAGAAGAACACGCAGACTGGGAAAGCGCCGCTGGGAAATCGCCGCTGGTTTGGGGGAGGAAAGGAATCGGGGAATCGCTGCTGTTAGGGGAAGAAGAAGAAGAACGTCGTCGCGCGGTTGCTTTTGCGGCCAGACGCGATAATTTGTTGCGGTCGGGGGAATAAAGAAAAAGGCGGACGTAAGTAAACGTCGTTTTCGAAATAATCCGCGCCAAACGCCGCTTCCGCACTAAACACCGGTGCGTTTCCACCGCACAGCAGTCTATAAGCCGCGCCAAACGCCACCTAAATCCATAGCATGTTTCTGGAAAGTTTATTTTTATTACTAAATTAGTATCTAATTAATTAGCAACAAAAAACAATCTTTATCAACAAGAAAATATTAACAACAAAAATATATGTTTATAAATCAACAACAACAACAAAAATTTCTAATTTTATTGGACACATCAAAATTCATAATAATTAGCGAGAAATTATTTTTTCTTTCTATTTTTCCTTCTTGATTAGCGATTTGGTGGTCCACTTTGCATCGAGAACGAGAATTTAATTACATAGTTGTTGTAATTTCTATACTTCATTAGCAAATTTCAGAATATTTGCAATGCAATTAGTGGTGTTTTCTTCTTCAGATTGATTGCATCACAAACTTTAATAAATAGATCTCAACACTTTTATTTGATAACAACAAAATTCTATACTTCTAAATTAACAACAAAAACTTTATTTTCTAATTTTATTGCATTTTATACATTTATTTGATAGTAATAATGACACAATTACACATACTTTAGAAATCTAACACTAAGAGTTGCCAACATATAACACATTTCATCCGGTTCTTGGCGTGTAAAGAACTTTATTGTCATCATCAATGACCAAGTAGACGTGCCAGCAGTTATGATAGAGAACGTGAGGTATGATCGTGACAGTATCAACTCCGGTGACACCTGGATTCTCCCTTAGAATCTTCTCCCTGGCTTCTTCCGCGGGAACTCCTACTAGTTCCGGCCATATCGTCTTTCCTATAAAAGTAATTAGTTTAAACTACTAATTAGCACATGTTGCAAATGTTGTACACTATTTTTTCTCATTTTTTTTCAAAAGGGTACGACTTATGTTAATTTTGTTACACAAGCTTTCCGGCCACGCTCTTATGGAAAAATTTGTGATTATTACTTATGGGAGTAAAAATATAATTATTTTTCTATAAATAAATAATTGTCAACGAAATGTGTGAATTGAGCCGCTCATGTCATACTTAGGAAATGTAGGAGGCTGTTATGTGCAGCCCAATTTCGGCTATGTGCAAATTTAGTTAAGTGCAAATCAAACTAAAAAATCATAAGGACATGTGAACCCGTAAAGGGACGGTCTGCCCATAGCTTTTTTCAAATCACGATTTGCACATAGCCAAAACAGATTTGCACATTATTTTTTTTTCTTAATTTAAACGATTCATTTTTTTTACCAAAAAATGGAATCTCTATTCATTATTTAGGTTAATATAAGCTCACAATCAAATCTCGCCCAATCATCACCCGCCAAAGCACAATCAAATCTCGCTCAAAGCTCAATCATCGCCCGCCACGCCCACAAGGTTATCTATGCACATGAATGACCGAGCCAGATGCACCGTGCATTGCGCAGCCCGATCATCCAGACGAATGCTCATATTGGCTCGTATAATCGGCGCGGACGGGGCATTAAAAGAAATATTCTACAGAAATTAGTTAGAGAAAGAATAAGAGAGAGAGAGAGAGAGAGAGAGAGAGAGAGAGAGAGAGAGAGAGAGAGTACAAAACCAAAAGAAAATATTTGATTACCATGGCAAGGCAAACAAGTGTAACTAGTGCAACCAGGCATTTTGCTGTCTTTTCAGATAACAAGTATTTGATGAAGAGGTATGTATACATACATATGTATATATAAGAAGCCAAGCACAAAATAAATAAAAAATCACAAAATTAATATATTCAGATATACTGGTTTAATATATTACTATCTTTAAATAATTAACTATACATTTTATTAATTTATTTATTTTTTCTATATATGAACTAATATTTTTATCAACTTTGTCATTACAATAGAATATTCAAAATAAATAATCACAGAGCTTATTTTCTTCTCACAGAGCTTGGTACGTTGAACGCACTATAAAATTTCTCTCATTCTACTCACTTTTGAATAACCGTGCATTTATATATTTATTTAGTTATTTAACCGATTATCTTTGATTATTTTAAATCAAAAAATTTACAAAATCAACAAAATCAACGTATCTTCTGAATTAACTAAGCATATGCATATATAAGTACACTGATTATGGCTGTTGATCGTCAAATTATAATGGCACACCAAAAAATATTATTTTCACACAGGCATATTATTAACACACCAAAGCTAAAATTTTGATTCGTGTTGAAATCTTGGTTCGTGTTGAAATAAATGCACAAAATAGTAGTTGATCTGCAGTGATTTGGTCAGAACAGTAATTGCCTTTCCATCGCCCTCCTCCTATTGATCATCGTCTAGTGAGACTTCTCCGCTCCTATCAATGCGTGAGAAAATGACACGTCTTTTCTGTGAAATTTGGCCGTGTTTGAGAACAATTTCACCCATGGAAAAGAATCTCTGAGTTCTGAGTGTTGGCGACTAACAAAAGGGCAGATAACAAAGGAGAGCATGGTTGGGCTCTAATGGCGGTCGGACTGCTGCAGAACAGAGACGGGAGATGTATTGCGGCCATGTGAGCTACTACGATTTTTTTTTGCGAGTTCAATGACTATTTGCGTGGGTCTTCCATACCTCCATGACACTCATACTATATATATGTTCCCTGTGGTAAAGAAAAGGAAAATTTGGAAGAAGGCAATGCGGGAAAAAGATATATAATTAGTTCTTACTAATACATTCTTATATAGATAATAGTTCATTAATAGCATTGATTATATTTGTCACTTAGACTTCTTAAACAGGTACTTAGGGAGTTGAATTTTCATTAAGTGTTGGCGGTCCATTCCTTCTCAGCCGTCGTCTTTGCCGGTCCAGATTCATATGACATTAATACCCTTCCTGCATCTGGACGCGGGTAGACGGAAATGCAGTTCCGCATCTTCAGAAATTTTGGGCAAGGTAGAGATTTGGTCAGCAGGTCTGCAAGTTGTTCTTCAGTTCGACAGAATTGAACATCGATCTTATTCTTTTCGACAAGTTCCCTGATGAAATGGAAGCGCATATGGATGTGCTTACTTCGATTGTGAAATTAACATCGGGTTCTTGGTCAGGCAAATTAATTGCTGAGATATTATCGCACTTTAGAATTAGGGCGTTCGCTTCTACCTCTTCCTCCTGCATAAATTTAAAGCATTCATCTAGCCAAAGTGCCTCACATGCCGCATTGCAGAGTGCCATATACTCGGCTTCGGTTGATGATAGGGCTACAGTACATTGTTTGCGAGAGCTCCAGGAAATAGGGTTTTTTCCATTGAAGAAGAGATACCCACTCGTACTCTTGCGATCATCAACACAGCCGCCCCAATCTGAGTCACAATATCCAAGTAGATTGTTGTGTGAGTAGTTCTGGGTGTAGAGGAGTCCATGGGAGATAGTCCCACGCACATATCTAAGTACTTTCTTTGCGGCGACAAAGTGAATTTTGTTGGGGCTGAGACATACCGGGCTAGAACATTTACGGCATACTCGATGCCTGGCCTTGTGTTTGTAAGGTAGATGAGGGACCCAATTAGAGATCTATAGATTTTTGGATCAAAGCTCTCTTCATCTATCATCCTTTCTCTTTTCTAACTTGCCTCCAGGAGACATGGGGGTAGCCGTGCTATTAGCTTCATTGAGTCGAAATTTCGAAAGTAGGTCAATAACATATTTCTCCTGAGATAGATGTATGAATTTGCCCCTTGCTGGACTTGGATTCCCAGAAAAAATCTCATGAGTCCAAGATATGTCATTTCGTATTGAATCTGGAAATTGGTTTTTAGCTCTTGTATCATCTCAGATGATTATCCCGTTATTATGAGATCATCTACATAGAGTAAGAGTAGAGTGGCATTGCCATTGTACAACCCTGTATTCGCCGAATAGGTTCCCGGGACCCAAGAGGTCTTTTAGAATATCATTTTTTCAGCATGTTCTAGCAAGAGGGGGCGAGAGGAGGAGGGGCGAGCCCCCCTCTCGCCCCCGCCCCCAGCAAGGGGGGGCTAGAGGAGGAGGGGCGAGCCCCCCACTCGCCCCCGCCCCCAGTAAAGGGGGCGAGCCCCCCTCTCCCCCCCCCCCCCCCCCCCCCCCGCCCCCAGCAAGGGGGCGAGAGGAGGAGGGGTGAGCCCCCCTCTCTCCCCCGCCCCGCAGCAAGGGGCGGCGAGAGGAGGAGGGGCGAGCCCCCCTCTCGCCCCCGCCCCCAGTAGAGGGGGGCGAGAGGAGGAGGGGCGAGCCCCCCTCTTGCCCCCGCCCCCAGTAGAGGGGGGCGAGAGGAGGAGGGGAGAGCCCCCCTCTCTCCCCCGCCCCCAGCAAAGGGGGCGAGAGGAGGAGGGGTGAGCCCCCCTCTCGCTCCCGCCGCCAGTAGAGGGGGTGAGAGGAGGTGGGACGAGCCCCCCTCGCCCCAGCTCCGGTAAGGGTGGCCAGCCCCCTCTCGCCCAGCCCCGAAGAGAGGGGGCGGTCTGCGTTTAGCGCACCGGAATGGCGGTATTTGGCTATCGACAGGCCAAACTTGAGGGCTTTTTCGTAATCTCGTGGGCCAGAATTTAGTTATTTGCAGACCCGTTTCCAAAAACTATAAATAAGCACAAGGGGGCACCATTTGGAGGCACTTCTCTCTTGGCCTTCTCTTCGCCTATGTTCTTTTGTTGGGTGGAGAGAGCCTCCAAGGGTGCCCAAGCTTAGCATTGGCTTGGGAGGGGAAGCGCTCTAAGATCTTCCGGGTGTGTGGTGAGACCTCCTCGCTAAGCTCTTGGCCTTGTTCCTAGTTCCTTAGCCTCTTAGCCTCTTAGCCTAGAGCTCTCCTTTGGGGGGAGTAAGTGTTGGTCACCCCTCAACTTGTTGAGGGCCCGAACTCCACAGAGGCCAATTTATTGGTTTCAACATTATGATGCGGTGAGCGTGGAGAGTGACCAACCCAAGAAACTCTCAAGCTGAGCTACATGGACGGAGGCGGAGGATCCGACCCAAGCCACTCGCAGCCCCCGGTGGTTGGAGTGACGTTGGAGATGTTTCAAAGTTTCAAGCGGGAGGTCCTGCAGACCTTGCAGGTCGCTTTTTCCTCGATAGGCGAAGGCAGGAGAGGAAGTGGTCTGGAGGTCTCGCCTCAGCAGGTAGGAGAGGGCCCTCCAGGCCAGCAGTCCAGGAAGGAGGTGCCAGTAGGGGGCGAGTGGGGAGGCGCCAGACCCCCACTCGCCCAGCCCCAAGGGGGCGAGTAAGGAGGCGTCAGGCCCCCACTCGCCCAGCCCCAAGGGGGCGAGTGGGGAGGCGCCAGGCCCCCACTCACCTAGCCCCAAGGGGGCGTGTAACGTCCCATGGCCCTAGACTTACCATCGGGACAACGTCCACCGACTGCCTCGCCTGGCGACCATTACCGGGTTGCAGCCCAAGCACCCCAACCCCTCTCCAGCCCACAGGCGGGTTGTTGGTGGCCACAACCTCCCTTTGATGAGAAGTGATCCAGTTAAGTGCCTCTACGGGGCCTTCCCAGGAGGTCACCCATCCCAGTACTACTCCAGCCCGAGCACGCTTAACTATATAGTTCTTTCACTTCTCATCACCAATTCACCTGCAGCCCGGTAACGGTCGTCAGGCGAGGCTGTCGTTGGACGTTGTCCTGATGGTAAGTCCAGGACCTTGGGACGTTACAATAAAAAGTGCACTTGTAAAAAACAGGAAAAATATGAGACCATCACATTAAATTTTGCATATGGGAGCATAGGTCAGGGGTAAGATACAACAATTTTGATTGGCATACTGGAAGTCTAATTAGATTAGGGTGCGTGGTGAGGGCAGTTACAACGGCGCTGGTAATAAACAGGAAAAATATGAGACCATCACAGCGGACCACATAGAAGTTAATGGTCAGAGAAGGGGAAATCTTATGCATGACATATAGTTCTTGTAACACTACAAACAACATTAAATTTTGCAACATGTAAAAAATGTTGTCTAAACATCGAATGGAGAACAGTTTATACTTGTCGCAATTAATTAGCGATTTTAGACAATATTTTTGACACAACATATAATAAATGTTCAATTATTCATTATTGAGAACAATTTATAAATGTTATATTATTTGTTATCACACATTAAGCAGCAGTTTTAATGTGTTGTCTTTTGAAATAGTAAATTGATACCGACCGTGCAATATGCATCTCTCCGCTAACACCTTCAATTCAATCTGGACCATGCAAATTCTCCTCCTTGCATTTGATCCCTTAAATTAAACCTCCCACCACATTCCCCCAAAATTAATAACACAACTCTAACCCGGTATTCTTTTCAGCGCATCCCGCTCTCACCCCTCCACATTCCCCCAGAATTAATAACACAACTCTAACCCGCTAATTGAATGATTATCAAAACCTCCCTTAAGTTTACATTGTTAACATACATAGACAAAAAGACCCATGTTAGCAATATAAATTTAGAGGGAGGTTTTATTAATTTTGAAAGATAGAAGGGAAGTCCCTATAATTATGAAAAAAAGTTGGAGAGGAGGCCAATAAGAACAATATAAATTTTGGGGAGGCTTTAGTAATTTTGAAGGATATAAGGGAGATCCCTATATAATTATGCAAAAGTTGGAGAGGTGGTGCCATCTAATGACCCTAAGATATTGTTACTTATAATAATTTCTAATGTCAATGGAGTTTTCTCCTTCCCAATTAGGCACTTGTAAAGAAGTAATGTGTATTTTTTATTAAACTTTAAACTAGATATTCCATACTTAATGACTTTTATGCTTATTTGTTCCTTCTAGGTTTTAAGTCAACACTTAAAGCCACTATAAATCTTGTAATTTCAAGTGACATCTACTGTAATTTGTGAATTTTAATGTTTTTGTGTATTAATCAAATTATGACAAGAATATTTGTTAGAAGACAAATCAAATAAATCGGTTAAAGAAAAACTTGTTTGCATAAATGGAGGTGCTCAAGGGATTGAAGTTAGAAATCCTTATTTTTGTAATGTTTTTGCCTTTTTGGCACCATATGCATTTTTAAGCTTGAGTTTCTACAACACCTTTGTTTGTTTTTAAAAAAAAAATATTTTTCCCTTCTACATTTGTGATGATTTTGCAACTTTCAAGAAAAGTATCTCTTGTTGAGAACACGGTAGCACATCAAAAAACTCATATATGGGACATCTACTGTAATCTGGTGGGGGCGGGGATTGAAGACGGAGCTTTCAGCCCCGTTTTTTGCTTCGCTGCGGGAGCAGACACCGCAAACGCAGCTGCCCAGCATTTATTTTTCCGCCTTGCGGCGGCGGTTGCGCCCGCGCCGGCGTGTAAACGCTGAACCAAATGAGGCCCAAGTGTTTGACATCACAATTAGTAGCGTTTGCTTTTGATCTAGCTCAATTTGTAGCATTTGCGCAATTTGCTTTCGATCTAGATAAAGCTACTCAAAATCAATTGGCAAGAGGTCACCGGGATTGCATGAGCTGCTTAAACAATCAACTAGACCCTCTCGCGATGGAAGGGGTTCATTTGGCATGGCGTTTTTGCTCCGACGAGTTTCGACAAAAACGACACCTTATGACGAGTTTCGACAAAAACGCCACCTTATAAAGTACGTGTTTGTCATGACAATGGTTATGACCGTCAAGAAAAAGAATTAATTTAGAACATAAAAGTGGATGGAATTCCTCAGGTGAGGTCGAGCATTCATGAACGACGACGGTTCATAACCACCACGCTCATGACCACCACCGACGTGCCAAAAAGATCATATCGTTAAAACCCTACTATAAAGGACCCAACGGTGTGAGCCAATTGTTACGAACAAGAAGAAGCGCAAAGATGAATAAACTAATCGAGATATATCGAAGGGTTGGTTTCCTCACCCAACTCCAACAACTCCCTGGTAATGAGAACAACAACTAATTAGTAAACCAGTTTAGAATTAAAATTTTATTTTATTTTTGAATTCAAATCAAGATTCAAATTCAAATTCGGACTTGAGTAGCATTGGAATTGAATAATATTCTCTATTGACAAGTTTTACGAATAATTTGCAAATAATAACGATGTCAATTTAAATAAACTTTATATAATTATTATAAACTTTAATACTTAATTACTTATATATTAAACAATATCATTTGGTCATCAATCCATGTTAATTTTGTAGTATTTAAAAAGATAGTCCGAAATCAAATTCAAATCTAAACCCGAATCCACATTTGAATTCAGGATTTTGAGACGAATCCAAATCTTTGCATTCTATAACAAACTTGAATTCGAACGAAGAGTTATACGATTCGATCCGGTTCATAAACATCCCTAATTGGAATTGTCATGTCAGGTTAGCAAATATTTCAAATCTTCGATAATTACATTGGCGCAAAAATATTTGGACGAGCTTACAGCGTAGGCTTGGGAAATGAGAATGCGACGTTGCATCGATAGAGCGGTTTGAGCGGGGCAACGGCTGGTTGTTGCAGGTTGCTAGTTGTGCTGGATGCAGAAGAAAGGCTAGTAGGATGGATGGCGCACCTGCGCGTTTGGCCGAGGAGATTGTTGTTTTCTTGTAGCATAAAGATAATAATACAGTAAATATTATATCTCTGGCTTTAATGGAATTAACTGATTTAAATTTACCTACAAATACATGAATAAATTCAATTTCCCACTAATGATTCTCTACAGAAGAAAATTTTCAGTAAATAGAATACAACAACAACAACAACAACAACAACAACAGAACCCATATAGTCCCCAATCATTGGGGGTATGGGCGGGGGAAGATTGGAAACAGACCTAACCTTTGGCACTATTTCAGTAAATAGAACAGAGAAAAAAAAATATAATACAACAATCCAATGTGGCCAAGCTTTTACGGACAAAGCGCGGTGGATCTCTCGGTAACAAACTGCATTAAACTATTCCTTCGCCCTGGAAAAAAAAACAGAAAAAATAAATGAATTGAGTAGAAAATGATGATAAAACATGCAAAACATAAATTTGATAACTCTATATGGATATAGAATAATAGAAAACCATATACTGTGGGCAGCAAATATAACGATGATGGGATATGAACATTGATGATCGAGTCTCGAGCAAAAGATAATGCCTCAAAATCACCCAATTCAAACTGGAATCGAGCCCGTTAGTGTAGATTGTGCTTTTGATCCAAACAAAAAACCGGTTTTGACTTTCGAATGATCAAATGTGCTTTAAATTGGTATTCGATGTCTGCCAATGATCAAGTATGGCTCCGTTGGGAGCGGTTTTTTTGCTCCGGTGTGTTTGGACAAAGACACCACCATCATAGAATGTATGTTTGGCATGACAGCGGTTACGACGGCCATCAAAAAAAGAAAACTAGTTTTGAACATAAAAGTGGATGAAGTTCCTTGGGTGAGGTCGGACGTTCACGAACGACGGTTCATAACCACCACGTTCACGACCGCCACCGCCGCGCACAACGGAACCTAAGTTATATTTGTACTCGTTGATGACAGATGTTGGCTATGATTTCAATGCAACAAAGTAATCTGTAAACACATCCTCAGCGGGCACGTATACTTTACGAGGGAAGACCCGGAGTGTCTTTTTAGTTTATCTTTGATTAATTTATCAAATAATGTTTTATCGACTTATAAGGATTGCCTCCATGTTCTATATAAGAAGGCTTGTAGGCATGTTGGAGGTCCATCGTAACTCTCATTTGGAGAGAAATTCTTAGAGGGAACCAACTCTCAAGGGTTCTTGGAGGGAACCAGAGGCTTACGTATCACTTGCAGGCATCCCGGAGTTCTTTTGTGACTCTTGTTCGGAAAGTTCTTAGAGGGAGACAGCCCTCAAGAGCGGTGGAGCGAACACGAGTTTGTATATCTTTTCGTGTTCTAGTGCAATCTTCTATACACGTTCGTATCACATAGAAATATTCAACGAGTATGGTTGAATAGCTGAAAAAAGATTAAGAGAAGACAATCGAACTATTAATGAGTACTTAAATCAATTTAAAGATTTCAATTATAGGTGATAATTACGATGAACTAAACCAAAAATAAGCCAAGGATCAATATCAAAAGTAAAATTTGAAGGGCGGAAAATAGAAAGAACAAGTATAATCGAGGTTGAACAGGTGATCTTGGCTCAGGCTAGACCTTATAATGGTATCAACTAGCCTTATAATGGTATCAACAGCCTTATAATGGCATCAACTCGGTTTCCAAGTTGGGTCAGATTAAAGTTCGAGTCCACAACCATACGTGATACGTCGGGATTTTGAACTAAAAAAATATAAACAAAAAAACTAACAACAAAGATTTACTTCTTAGCCTATTCATATGGAAAACTTCCAAGGCATACATTTGATATTATGTACTTCTCAAAGAGTTCCAATAAATTTGCATTGATGAATAAGAAATCGCATAATTTTATGAAACATAATACTTAGTAAGCCTAAAATAAGGTATTAAATGAACAATGTCTTCTCAAGGAAAGATGGTACTATATTTTGGGGATTCTTAATTATGTTAAAACAGTTCAAAATCAAACTTTTTTTTTAAATCGTACAAATAAAAATGTAAGAGAAACTAGACAAACTCACCTAGCCAAATATTTATCCTCTGTTGTGTTGAGAACTATTTCATCCCCAGCTTCAATAAAAGGTGGTACCTGAGGAGCATGGAAAGCCATTAGAACAATATTGAATGTCAATCCAAACTTTGTTTAATGAACCCGCACAGTTTATGTGATGTTGTTCAACAGATTTCCTCTAACTAAATTTGAACAAATAATTTTATGAAATAGTTTATTTTGGGTAAATTAGCCCTACGTCCCTTGATGGCACACTACACATTGGTCCGCATCCAAAAACCACACAAATGAATCTCTCACAAGAGTTTGGCTCTTCAATTAGGTCTTTCCATAACAGAATTATTAGAAATTACCCGTATAACAAAAATGCCCTAACTTATGCTCGAGGAACTAATTACAAAGGCTATGGATGTTGCATTTCAACGACGTCTCTGGGAGAACATGACCAGTTCTAGCGCTCTTCCGCAGGAAAAATGAAAACGGGGAGTTCATCACAGAGGCAAAGCGACAAAGTTCATAGGAATTTGATTTCATCATAAATTTGAACGATTATCTCAAAACATTTAACTATTTTTATGCAGGTTTGTTTTCAAGAATTTTTTTTGGTTTCCGGATCTTTTAAGAAGATCTAGGTAAAAGATATGTGCATGGCTTCCATATCTTAACAAATTTATTAGGTGCCCATGTAGGATCAAACGCATACTCAACTGGCACAAAAACTCGATCTTATAAGATGAGTGCTACTATTTCATTTAAACAAGTAGCGCATTACGCTCATGGGCTAAGAGAGAACGTTGGCGCCCAACATTCCCCCCCCCCCCCCCCCCCCTCACGCCTCGCAAAATCATGCCTATCACCCGACCCGAGTCTTTTACGCCAAAAACTCTCAGAACCAGCCCGAGTCTTTTACACCTAGAGATTCTCAGAACCACACTGAGTCTTTTACACCTGGAGATTCTCAGAACCAGAACCACACTGAGTTTTTTACACATGAAGA
Source organism: Dactylorhiza incarnata (assembly GCA_033032865.1). NCBI lineage: Eukaryota > Viridiplantae > Streptophyta > Magnoliopsida > Asparagales > Orchidaceae > Dactylorhiza > Dactylorhiza incarnata. The sequence continues at coordinate 3,781,976 of JAWHQI010000154.1, read as the reverse complement.
CTCTCAGAACTACATTGAGTCTTTTTACGCTGGAGGCTCTTAGACCCAGACGGAATTTTTTGATAAGGTGACTCTTAGAACCAGCAGCCCACAAAACAACTAGAACCACACACAGGTTAAGGAAAGACTAATTTACGGGCCTTGTTCAAACTAATGCAGTCTCGAACCCATGACCTCTCTGATACCAATTGCAGGATCAAGCGCATACTAAACTGGCTCATAAGCTCAAACTTATGAGAATGGTGATACTATTCCTTTAAACAAGTAGCACATTGCGCTCATGGGCAGAGAGGGGACGTTGGCGCCCAACAGTGTAATGCTATAATGTACTTTGATCTACTCATTTTCTTTCTATGATAGTTCATGGTTTACCAAGATGTTTATTGATAAATTTTGCTCAAGGGTTGTTGTGTTAAACAGATGTTGAAATACATGTTAATTAGGGTTGTGACCAGACTTCTTCCAAGACAAAAATCATGGCCAAAGTATGTTCATTTTACTTTCAAAACTCAGCGAGAAGAGAAGCTACCAAACAACTTTAATGTTTTCTATGACGTGTATATTTTCTTGAAATCAAGGACCTGTATGAAAGTCAATGGCTTAGAATTAATAAAAATGGGTAAACTTTGGTGTTTATAGACTAAAAGAGCATCTTCGAAGGAAAAAAACTGAAGCTAGGATGAAGATCACACAATTGATCATGTCAACTTCAGCTTAATCTTTAAGCCTTTCCTTTATGTTTTATGCTTACCCTTTAAGCACTTTGTGCCTTTTTATTTTTGGGATGCGGCAATGAGGATCCTCTTTTGTAATGACTTGCCTTAAGGATGGGAATCCTTCCTTAATGGAAATTAATGAATGAAACCATGGGCTGCTGCTTATGCTGATCTTTATTCTTAGATTTTCCTTTCATCATTTGTCTCAAGTGTGGCGAGTTCTTGGAGATCGTATCCTTGATGTGGTTGCATGCATCATCGACTTAGTCGCCGTCTATTTATCTCATATTCCTATAACACGAGACCTTTAATACTTCTTCATCTACCTCCAACTCTCAATATTCTCTTCAAGGCATCTCCCCGGAACATGACAAGGTAGTAAGCTTAGATTCAAGTTCTCCGACAAAGACTTATTAGCCCAGAGAGCAAATGACTCAACAACAATAAATATTAGGGAGAGCGACAGACGACTTCACAAATTGATATTGGAAGAAGATGAATTGTTTGAAGAAATTATGTTACCGACTTACAGGAGGGCGAACCACCATGGCAGGTGTACGCGCGGCGAGCTCGCGGAGCGGTGGACACGGGAGCAACACGCGCGGAGATACCGCCGGGCGGTACTACCGGCGACATCAATGCGGGCGATAGCATGGGATTAACACCGGGCGGTAGCGACGGCGACAGCAGGGCCAACGCGGGAATAAGAGAAGAGCAGGCGTAGTTTATATTTTTCGCTATGGGTATTTTAGTAATGTAATGGGGAGGCCTCATAGTATAAGAGGCCTTCCTAAAAACCTAATCACTATCTTTGGATCACTTTGCTAAAGGAAGGGCTGCTCCCTTTTTTCCTCTCCCTCTTTCTCCCTATCTCTCTCCCTCTCTATTTCTATTTCTTCCGTCCGCCGCCTGCACTATCGCCGCCCCTGTCGCCGGGCGTTAGTCCAACGTTAGTCCCGCCGCTGCCATCTCCCTTATCGCCTACCTGATACCCCTAGCGGTATCATTGGTCCGACCTGCCGCTCCGCCCGCCGCTGCGCCGCCGGAATCTCAAGCCATGCCGGTCACAACCCGCCTCAACTCCGCCCCCTCGACGATGCGGACGACCTCCGCGCTCGCGCCGACGCCCTCGATTCCGAACTCTCGGACCTCCGGGCGTCCATGGCCACGCTCCAAACTCTCGCCCTCACCAACCAGAGCGCCACCGCCTCCATTCTCGCCCGCCTGGACCAGATCGTGGTAGCCTCTCCCATCGCTGCGTCCTCGACATCCATCCGAGAGGGGGGCTCGATCCTCGGGCAACCTCCCCCCCCCCCCCCCGCTCACCAGCCGCCCTTAGGGCTCGACACGCGCCTTGCGGCCCCTCTCCCGGCGACCGGACAACCCCCGCTGGCATTGGAATTGCCGTCCTTCACCGGGGTGGACCCCATGGGCTGGATAGCCCGCGCCGAGCAATTTTTCGACCTCCACCATACCCACGAAGACGACAAGGTGGGCACAGCGGTCGCCGGCCTCTCGGGCTCCGCCTTGCACTGGGCACGGTGGCTTCGCCAGGTGCAACCCCAGATTTCCTGGGCCGAGCTCAAGCATGAAATGATTCAGCGTTACGATGCGCATCACTCCGACTCCGCCATTGAGCGTCTCTGCAGCATACGCCAATCCTCCGACCTCGACACGTACATTGATGAGTTCGTGGCATTGGTCTCCCACGTCCCGGGGCTGCCACCCGACCACTATTTGGGTTTTTTCCTACAAGGATTGCTGCCCGTCATTCGTTCTCGCCTCCGTACCCACCATCCCCACACTGTTTCGGCCGCAATCGACCTTGCTCGCGCCGTCGAGGCGGATCTGGGCATTATCCACCCGCCCCCGGTTTCCCACCCGCCGCCTCGGTCGGCCCCTCCGCGAGACGTGGCGCCTCGGCAGGTTCAACAAGGTGGTCAGCGGACCGGCCGTCCCACGCACCACCGTTTTTCTGATAGCGAGTACAACGACCTCCGCCGCAAGGGGTTATGTTTCCGGTGCCGTCAACCGTACTCACCCAACCATGTATGCTCGGTCAAAGAGTTTCATGCCCTGTTTGGAGACGACACGACCACGGAGGCGTTGGTCGAGGAGATTGCACCTCTCTTACCCGAGGACGCCGAACCTCTCCCAAACCCTGCCGAGCCATTCCACTGCCTGGAGCTTCCTTGCTTCTCGGTCGGCGGCATCACGGGTCCTCGCACGATGAAACTCCAAGGCCGCCTTCGGGACCGTGACATTGTTCTCATGATTGACAGTGGCGCGAGCCACAACTTTATCTCGGCAAACCTGGCGCGCGCTCTCGCTCTTCCCCACCGTCCATCCGCGGAGTTCACGGTCTGCTTAGGGGACGGCCGCCGCCGGCCGACACAGGGCCTGTGCCAAGCGATCACGTTGTCCGCGGGCTCGTGTTCTATCACGGCCGACTTCTACATCTTCGAGTTAGGCAGCATTGACGCCATCTTGGGGGTTGCTTGGTTGCAAACGATGGGCGATGTTCGTGTCAACTGGGCGAAGATGACGATGCACTTTCAACAGGGGGCGACGTCGTGCTGCCTTACGGGTGACTCCACCCTCCTGCGGACGCCAGTCTCATTCCGGGCCCTCCAACGCACCTCATCGATCACCTTCTCGGCATGGCTATGGCTCTTGGCGAGCGACCCCGAGGATCCGCACCCTTTACCGGACGACATCCGCGGCATCTTGGACGACTTTGCCGAAATTTTCGTGGCCCCGACCGGCTTACCGCCGGCCCGCCCCACGGACCACGCCATCGTACTTCACCCGGGGACATCAGCCGTGTCGGTTCAACCGTACCGCTATGGACACATTCAGAAACATGAAATCGAACGCCTCGTGCGGGAAATGCTTTTGGGGGGCATTATTCGGCCGAGCGCAAGCCCCTTCTCTAGCCCGGTCCTCCTTGTGCGGAAGAAAGATGGCAGTTGGCGTTTCTGCGTGGACTATCGGGAACTCAACAAGGCCACCGTCGCCGACAAATACCCGATTCCGGTCATCCAGGAGCTCTTGGACGAGCTCCATGGCGCAACCTTCTTTACCAAGCTGGATCTCCGCTCCGGCTATCATCAGATTCGCGTGCGGCCGGCGGATACTCCCAAGACGGCATTTCGTACTCACGATGGCCACTTCGAGTTCTTGGTCATGCCGTTCGGCTTGACCAACGCCCCGGCAACTTTCCAGGCTACGATGAACAACATTTTTCGGCCGGTACTCCGCAAACATGTGCTTGTCTCTTTTGATGATATATTGGTATATAGTCCCACTTGGCAGGATCACCTCCAGCACGTCCGGGCCACCCTCCGCGCCCTTCGCAGCCACAGCCTCGTCCTCAACCGAAAGAAATGCTCCTTCTGCGCCACTTCGGTTAGTTACCTGAGCCACACGATCTCGGCCAACGGAGTGGCCATGGAGGCCGACAAGGTTGCGGCGGTGCTTAACTGGCCAACGCCCACATCGGTCCACGAGGTGCGCGGATTCCTGGGCTTGACCGGCTACTACCGCTGGTTCATTCAAGGTTATGGGACTTTAGCCCGCCCCCTCACCCAACTCCTCAAACTTTCGGAGGAGGGCCCATTCGTCTGGTCGGCGGCGGCCATGGCGGCATTTGCGGCCTTGCAGTCGGCCCTCGTGCATGGGCCGGTATTGGCTATGCCGGACTTCCACCAGCCCTTCGTAGTCGAGTGCGACGCATCGGGCACCGGTGTCGGCGCGGTCCTTATGCAGTCCGGACGACCAATAGCTTTCTACAGCCGGGCTTTCTCCCCCACTGTTCGCAGCCGCTCGGCATATGAGAATGAACTGATGGCTTTGGTATTGGCGGTACACCACTGGCGCCCATACCTTCTCGGTCGGCCGTTCGTGGTTCGGACGGATCACCACAGCCTCCGTTATCTACTCCAACAAAAAATCGCCACACCGGCTCAACAAGTTTGGATCGCGAAACTATTGGGCTACGACTTTACGATCGAGTTCCGCTCCGGCAAAACCAACCGGGCGGCGGATGCGCTGTCTCGCCAACCGCACGCGCCCGAACTGACCGCCATTTCTCGACCGGTGTGGGAAGAGGGTTCCGACATTCAGGAAGGAGTCGAGCAGGACCCGTACTTGTCAGCTATCCGGACGGCTCTCATCACCGACCCGGCGACGCACCCCCCCTACTCCCTCATTGGCGGGCGACTGTTCTACCACGGCCGCTTGGCACTTTCCGCGTCCTCCGCGTGCATTCCTCGGTTGCTCGCCGAGTTCCACGCGTCCCCAACCGGCGGCCACGTCGGCGCCTTCCGAACATATCGCCGCTTGTCGGCCTCCTTGTTTTGGCCCCAGATGTTTCGCCAGATCAAGGCTTACGTCGCCGAATGCCTTACATGTCAAAAGGCCAAGTATGAAGCACTGTTCCCGGGCGGCCTCCTGCAACCCCTTCCGGTACCAGAGCGTATATGGGAGGACATTGCCATGGACTTCATCACACGACTTCCCCGGTCTGACGGGTTCGACTGTATCTTGGTGGTGGTGGACCGCCTCTTAAAGTATGACCATTTCCTCCCCCTTCGCCATCCGTACACAGCAAAGACGGTCGCGGACAGTTTCATTTCCGGCATCGTGCGCCTTCACGGGTTTCCGCGCTCCATCGTGAGCGACCGAGACCCCCTCTTCTTGAGCAGTTTTTGGACCTCTTTATTCTGTCTACAAGGAACTCAACTTCGCATGAGCACCGCCTACCACCCGCAGACGGACGGGCAGTCGGAAGTTCTCAATCGGTGCCTTGAAACCTACTTACGGTGCTTCATTGGCGAAAGACCGGGGACTTGGGCCAAGTGGCTCCCGTGGGCGGAATATTCGTACAATACGGCTTATCACTATGCAGCCAACACTTCCCCCTTCGCAGTGGTTTACGGCCGCCCACCCCCTTCGATCGTGCGGTATCTGCCCGACGAGTGCAATGTGGACGGTCTCGCGGTGCACTTGCAAGATCGTGACACTATCTTGGACAGTTTAAAGCATCACCTCCGGCGCGCTCAAGCCAAGATGACATCTTTTGCGAACTGCAAACGTCGGGACCTCCAACTCGTCATTGGAGAGAAAGTATTCATCAAGTTGCAACCTTACCGGCAATTGTCCGTTGCTCGCCGAACGTGCCCAAAATTGGCCCCACGTTTTTTCGGCCCCTTCGAGGTGATCGGCCGCATTGGAGCGGTGGCCTACCGCCTTCGGCTCCCGGACGACAGCCGGATCCATCCCGTCTTCCACGTATCACAACTTCGTCGAGTCATCGGCGACCACCCGGCCGTGGATCACATCCCCGCCGACTTGGACTATTCCAGCACCGCACCCCTATATCCGGCCACCATCATCGATCGCCGCTCATCTCACTCCGGGACGCACTTCCCCGAGGAAGTCCGGGTGGCGTGGCGCCACCGGCCACAGTCCGAGAGCACGTGGCTACTTCGCAACGACTTCCGCCGCCAGTTTCCGGACTACTGCCTTGAGGACAAGGCCAATTTCCCAGATGGCGGCATTGTTACCGACTTACAGGAGGGTGAACCACCATGGCAGGTGTACGCGCGGCGAGCTCGCGAAGCGGTGGACACGGGAGCAACACGCGCGGAGATACCGCCGGGCGGTACTACCGGCGACATCAATGCGGGCGATAGCATGGGATTAACACCGGGCGGTAGCGACGGCGACAGCAGGGCCAACGCGGGAATAAGAGAAGAGCAGGCGTAGTTTATATTTTTCGCTATGGGTATTTTAGTAATGTAATGGGGAGGCCTCATAGTATAAGAGGCCTTCCTAAAAACCTAATCACTATCTTTGGATCACTTTGCTAAAGGAAGGGTTGCTCCCTTTTTCCTCTCCCTCTTTCTCCCTATCTCTCTCCCTCTCTATTTCTATTTCTTCCGTCCGCCGCCTGAACTATCGCCGCCCCTGTCGCCGGGCGTTAGTCCAGCGTTAGTCCCGCCGCTGCCATCTCCCCTATCGCCTACCCGATACCCCTAGCGGTATCAAATTACTTATGTAAAAGAGCAAACCATCCAAGACGCTGGCAAAGGAAAACATAAAGATGATCTCATAGCGGAGATTCCATAGTACATTTTCTCCCGACAAGTTCATCAAATGGTTGGAAAGCCTTGATTAAATTTTTAACTACAAGGATTATATGGATGAGAAAATGTGTACGATGGGGTATCTTTTAGTTGGAGTATGAAAGCTTGTGGCAACGAAAACTTGAGAGGCTAACAGAGACGTTTTTAGGAACTAGGGGAGGAAACCCGGCAAGAGGAGAACCGACGGAGGTAGGGAGACGAAGAGGGGAGGAGGATGAGAGGAAACCCTTAGGGAGCAACCCTAAAATTCATAGATCCAAAGATAACAACCATAGACCAAGCAACGCCCTTTTATAACATAAGGGGTGTGAATAACCAGTCCGCAACAAGACATAAAGGACAACAATAAAACATGAATATAAATAAAACATAAGTGGACGGCCAGTGTCCGTCCATCAAGCATCCGCCGGCTGCGCCGTCCTTCTGCGTGTGTAAACTCGCCATGGTGTTTCCTCGACGTGCTCGTCCGTATCAATGCCGCCGTCTGGAAAATTTGTCTTGTCCTCAAGGCAGTAATTGGCGAACTGACGACGGAAATCCTCCCGAGGGAGCCAGGTGGCATTAGAGTCTGGATGATTGGTCCACGCGACCAGGATCTCGTCAGAGGATGGGTATCCCGGCACGGGGCTACGCATCTCGAGTATCTTCGCCGGGTAATAAGGTGCCTCGCCGGAGATATCAACATTGGCGGGGATGTGGTCGGTCGTGGCGTGGTCGCCCACCACACGGCGCAGCTGGGAGACGTGGAAGACCGGGTGTATGCGGCTGCCGGTGGGAAGACGGAGACGGTAGGCGACGACGCCGATGCGAGCCAAAATCTCGAAGGGGCCAAAAAACCTGGGAGCGAGCTTCGAGCATGGTCGGCGGGCCACGGACAACTGTCGGTGTGGGTGGAGCTTGATGAAAACCTTCTCCCCTACCCGGAAAGAGAGGTCTCGCCGCTATCGGTTGGCAAAGGCTGTCATCTTCTGTTGGGCCCGGCTGAGGTGATCCTTCAGAAGATCCAATATAGTGTCCCGGTCCTGTAAGGCGGTGGCTAAACTCTCTACTTGGCATTCCCCCGGAAGATGACGGATGATCGAAGTTGGTGGGCGGCCATAGACAACCTCGAATAGGGTGGTTCCCGCCGCGTTGTGGTAAGCCGTGTTGTACGAATACTCTGCCCAACTGCGGGGTTGCTCCCCCAAGAAGCAGCAAAGGTATGTCTCCAGACAGTGGTTGAGGACCTCGGACTGGACGTCCGTCTGCGGGTGATATGTTGTACTCATACGGAGGCGTGTGCCTTGGAGTCGAAAGAGAGTAGTCCAGAAGGTACTCAAGAACGGGGGGTCCGTACAATAAAGTGAGGACCGCGGGAATCCGTGGAATCGGACAATGCCGCTAATGAAACTCTCGGCGACGGAGGCGGCGGTGTAGGGGTGGCGCAGGGGAATAAAGTGTCCGTACTTGGATAGACGGTCTACCACGACCAGTATGCAATCGTACCCCTGCGAGCGCGGCAGGCGGGTGATGAAGTCCATGGCCACGTCCTCCCATACACGCTCCGGAACGGGAAGGGGCTGCAGGAGGCCCCCGGGAAAAGTCGCCTCATATTTAGCCTTCTGGCAGGTGAGGCAAGCGGACACGTAAGCCTTGACCTGCCGGAACATGTGGGGCCAATATAGCGATGCCGCCAAGCGGCGATATGTGCGGAACGCCCCCGCGTGGCCGCCTGTCGGGGAGGCATGAAACTCGGCGAGGAAGCGCGGAATGCTCGGTGAGGACGGCGCGAGAACGAGGCGGCCCTTGAAGAGCAGACGGCCCCCAACGAGGGCATATGGCGGGTGGGCGGTGGGGTCGGCGAGGGGTGTCGTCCGGATCCCACTAAAGAAAGGGTCGGCCTCCACTTCCCGTTGGATGGTCGCTGCGTCCTCCCATACCGGGCGAGAGATGGCCGCGAGTTCTGGAGCTTGACTCTGGCGGGAGAGGGCATCAGCCGCCCGGTTCGCCTTCCCGGGGCGGAACTCAATGGTGAAGTCATAGCCCAACAGTTTGGCAACCCACACCTGCTGGGCGGGAGTGTCTATCTTCTGCTGCAAGAGGTAGCAAAGGCTGTGGTGGTCGGTGCGGACCACGAACGGGCGGCCCAGAAGATACGACGCCAATGCTGAACCGCGAGGACGAGTCCCATGAGCTCGTTCTCGTAGGCGGATCGGCTGCGGATGGTGTCTGAGAAGGCCCGGCTGAAGTAGGCGACCGGTCGGCCGGCCTGCAGGAGGACCGCGCCCACGCCGGAGCCGGACGCGTCGCACTCGACCAGAAAGGGCCGTGAGAAATCGGGCATGGCTAGTACAGGCCCCGGCACGAGGGCCTGCTGGAGAGCGGCGAACGCTGCGGCGGCCGCGGGAGTCCACTGGAATGGGCCCTCCTCTGACTTCTTTAGAAGTTGTGTGAGCGGTCTGTCCAACGCGTCGTACCCCTGGATGAAACGACGGTAGTAGTCGGTCAGGCCGAGGAACCCGCGGACATCCCGTAGTGAAGACGGAGTCGGCCAGTGAAGGACTGTCGCAATCTTCTCCTCATCCATCGTGACCCCCTGCGCCGAGATGGTGTGGTCGAGGTAGCTCACCTCAGCGACGCCAAAGGAGCACTTCTTCGGATGGAGCTTGAGCTGGTGGTGTCGAAGGGTGGACAGAGTGAGGCGCACATGTTGTAGGTGATCCTGCCAAGAAGAGTTGTACACCAAAATGTCATAAAAAAAAGTGGCGGCGGAGGACTGCCCTGAAGATGTCATTCATCGTGGCCTGGAAGGTAGCTGGAGCGTTAGTCAGCCCGAAGGGCATAACCAGGAACTCGTAGTGGCCGTCGTGAGTGCGGAAGGCCGTCTTGGCCACGTCCTCCGGTCGCACCCGGATCTGGTGATAGCCCGCTCGCAGATCCAGTTTGGTGAAGAAGACTGCCCCGTGAAACTCATCCAGGAGCTCCTGAATCACCGGAATCGGGTACTTGTCGGGGACGGTGGCCTTGTTGAGCTCCCGATAGTCCACACAAAACCGCCAGCTACCGTCCTTCCGGACCAGGAGGATCGGGCTGGAGAAAGGGCTGGCACTAGGGCGGATGAGGCCCCCCATCAACATCTCGTGAACCAATCGCTCGATCTCGTCCTTTTGGGCATGGTCGTAGCGGTAAGGCCGTACCGAAACGGCTGTGGTGTCGGGCTACAGGGGAATGACGTGGTCGGTCGGCCGGGCTGGAGGGAGGCCGGTCGGGGCCTCGAAGAGGTCGGCGAACTCGGTGAGGAGCCCCTGAAGGTCTGCTCGATAGGAGGGGGTCTCCGGAGAAGATGTGGCTATGGGCTAGAGCCAGACCGAGAAGTCGACATCAGAAGTCCGCTGGACAGTGCGGAAGCAGACGGGGAAGCGGAGGAGGGCTGAGTCGCCGACGAGGTGGCACGGCTGGCCCTGGTGTAGAAACTGCATGGTCATGGTAGCCCAGTTGACCCGTACGTCGCCCAGCGTACGAAGCCATGCTACCCCCAAGATGGCGTCGATGACGCCCAGGTTGAAGGCGTAGAAATCAGCGGTGATCGCTCAGTTGCCGATCTGCGGGGAAACGCCGCGACAACACCCCAAGGTTGGACGGCGGCGCCCGTCACCCAGGTAGACTGTGAAATCTGAAGACAGAGTGGATGGAATCTGGAGCAGCTGCACCAACTGGGCGGAAAGAAAATTGTGGTTCGCCCCACTGCCCACCATAACCACAATGGGGAGGTCACAAAGGAACCCGGACAGCTTCATGGTTTGGGGACCCGAAATCCCCCCCCCCCACACACACACACACCGAGAAACAGGGGAGCTCTAGGCGGTGGTGGGTGCCTGCGGAGGGTCGGCGTAGCCTTCCTCCTCTGAGATTTCGAGCCCTGAGATTTCGAGGGGCTCGAAATCTGTTGCGGTAATCTCTGGGTCAGAGGTGCCGAAGATGGCATGGAACTCCTTCGTCGTGCACTCATGGGTCGGAGAGTAGGGTTGGCGGCATCGAAAACAAAGGCCCTTGTATGGGTGAGAAGCAAAAACCGAAAACCGACAAAACCGACCGAACCGCACCGATTGTGGAACCGAGCCGCCCGGTTCGGTGTCGGTTCAATTTGGGGCTTGTGAAAACCAAAGTCATTTCGGCTCGGGTCGGTTTTCAAGTTGTAAAAACCGGTCAAACCGAACTGAACCGACTAATATTATAATAATTTTACGCCTCATTTCCAATTAATAAATATAAGATGTGCCACATTTCGACATAATATAAATATATAATTTTAAGTGGCCAAACCGAAATGACAAATGACTAAATGAGCTAACTTTAAAATTATGTACAAGCCAGTTGACCTAGCTTCTATTTGCACTTAGCAACTTAATAAATATAAATATATAAAAAAAGCTATTAATTTCACTCAAGCCTCATTTCCGTGAAGCGGTGAAGGACAACTTTGGTATTGTTGCATGTTTATAATTTATATGGTTATAATATTTATTTTGACTGAATGATTATAATATTTTTAAATATTGTTGCATGTTTATTTATCATTTGCATACTATATTGATACAAATTTAAATATTTTGGTAACTGTATGATGAACGATTGTAACATTTGCTTCACTTAATATATATATACAAGAGTGTAAATGTGTAATTAGGGAAGTACAAAAACCGACACCGAACCACAAAAACCGATAAAAAACTGAACCGACAACAAACCGAACCGACCGGGTTTGGTTCGGTTCGGTTCGGACCTTCCGAAAACCGAAGCATGTTGGTTCGGTTTCGGTTTGGGTACAAACCGACCCAAACCGAACCGCTTGCAGGCGTGCGGCACTCGTTGTACTCACGATCAGAAATGCGTCGGGGGGCGCGGGACGGCCCGGGCGGTTGCCCCCAGGGGGTGTTCGTGGCGGTGGAGCAGGAGTAGGTGGCCGCCACAGTGGCGAGGTGCGTGGGGATGAGGGCCGGTAGGCGGGACTGGCCGGCGAGGCGAGAGGTCGGCCTCCACAAGGCGTGCCCAGTCCAAGGCGTCAGAAACGGTCCGAGGATGGTGCGTGCGTAATCGCGAATGGAGGTGGGGCTGCAGACCTTGCATGAAAAAACCCAGGTAGTGATCCGGGGGTAGGCCGGGCACATGAGTGACCAACGCCACAAACTCGTCGATGTAGTCGTCGAGGCTGGCCATCTGGCGCACACTGCAAAGGCGCTCGATGGCGGAGGAGCCGGAATAGCGATCGTCGTAGCGGCGAATCATCTCCTGCTTGAGCTCAGTCCAGGAGAGAATGGGGTTGGACTGATGAAGTCACCGGGCCCAATGAAGGGCGGAGCCGTCCAGCCCCACGAGAATGGTGGACACCTTGTCCTGTTCCGGAATGAAGTGGAGGTCGAAATATTGTTCCGCCTTGGCGATCCAGCCCATCGGGTCGACGCCGACAAAGGACGGAAGATCGAGGGAGAGGGCGGGACGAGTGGGGGCCACGGGGGCCGGCTGTTCGGGGAGGCGCGCCGGAGCGGCGCCAAGGATAGAGCCGCCATAGGCGGCGGAACCAGCGCCGGAGGGAGAGGACGGCATATGGAGGGAGTCGATCTTCGAGTGGAGGGCAAGAAGAGATGCGTGCATGGAGGTGATAAGTTGATCATGCGCTTCGAGACGGTGTTGTAGGGCTTCGGAGGCTGGATCCGCAGCAAAATCGCCGGCGGATCGAAGAGTCGGCGGAATGTTGCCCGGGAATGGCAGAGAGGTGGTTGGAGGTTGCACGGGAATGGCGGAGAAGTGGCTGGAGACTGGCAGGGGGCTGCGCGGGTGGGCAGTAGGCCGAAGAAGGCCCGATTCCTGGGTTGCACCGAGCGGCGACGCCCGACAGCAGCAGATCGCGCGCGGGACGAAGTCGGAGGCGGAGCGCACCGATCGTTCAGCAGCGAGATCATGCAGAGCGCTTACGCGGGTCGGATGCAGATCGTGCATGGAACGGTGGAGGCGGATTGTGCATGGGACGAGCGAACCGAAAAGACGGCTCCGGCGGCAAGGGCTGTGGGCGGAGCGGCAGGTCGGACTAAATATTAGGAACTAGGGGAGGAAACCCGACAAGAGGAGAACCGGCGGAGGTAGGGAGACGAAGAGGGGAGGAGGATGAGAGGAAACCCTTAGGGAGCAACCCTAAAATTCATAGATCCAAAGATAACAACCATAGACCAAGCAACGCCCTTTTATAACATAAGGGGTGCGAATAACCAGTCCGCAGCAAGACATAAAGGACAACAATAAAACATGAATATAAATAAAACATAAGTGGACGGCCGGTGTCCGTCCATCAAGCATCCGCCGGCTGCGTCGTCCTTCTGCGTGTGTAAACTCGCCATGGTGTTTCCTCGACGTGCTCGTCCGTATCAGACGTAATGTCAAGATGATATAATAAGTTAGATCAAGATGAAACATCCCATGACCAGGTGTTCTGTTCATGACAGCACCATAGACAATCTTAATTTAAAGTTGCATGGGTTTACACAATATTGTCTTTGGGTAGAAATACATGTAGAGTTTGAGATCTTGATGTTGAAATGCAACATAATCAAACTTCAATTGCAAAATGTTGTTCTGTTTCATGGAGGTTTAAACAAGGACATAACTAATGTGGTGGATTTGCAATTTTTTACCTCCTAGAAAATGCATCAAGTTGACTGCTAAGGTAGAGAAACAACTCAAGAAGACAAAAAAAATCATATTTCAGAGAAAGTGTTTCAAATGCCTTGGATACATCTATATAGTTATTGAAAGGACTGATGATGACGGGGAATCAACCAAAGACATTGAAAAGACCCATAAAGAGCTTGAGGATACCACAAACATAGAAGATGTTGATGATCAGTAGGACCATGAATATGCACATTCAAGATGTTAGAATACAGACATCCGTCTGACAACAAATTGATGAAGAGTGGAGATGCCCAAGTGCTTGTAAAGCACACTATGCAAGGTGACTGACAATTAAGGTGGAGAAACAAGTCAAGAAGACAAAACAACATCTTTCAGAGTTGGGATTTAAAGGGGTTGAACTCAACAAAAGATGTTCTTGAAGAGGTGAATCCTCCAAATCTGATTCTTACAAGATAACGGAGTGGCAAGACACTATAAAGCCCCATGAAAATATAAAAAATCTCACTTGTTTCACCTACGCTACATCCATATAACTTTTGAATACCCCAATTGAAAGAGTCTAACGATGATCGTCAAAGAGTTTGACAGTGATGGAGCATCAGCCCAAGACATTGAAAATGCCCATGTAGCATTATTCAATGCCAACAACCAATTACTAAAAGCCTTTGGGTCCAGCTGGCCGTCGAGGGAAGGAGGCAATGTACAACAGTCAATCACTAGCTGGCCGTCGAAGGAAGTGGCATCCACACGAATGCGACAAATAATGTAATCCTCAGTAGGATGACCTCCTTAACTAGGCTCCTGATAATCCTCATATTAATCATCTCAGTTGTAGTCAAATCATGATATGGGTGAGTGAGGTGGGGGAGGATCCCTACTGAAAGGTTGCTGGAGTTGACGATACTCCTAGAGACAGAGGGGCCTTTGTGAATGTGCTCCAGATGATGAGCATGTGCAGTCTCAAGACCCTTTCTTAAAAGAGGGATGATATCCTGAGCTAGGTTGTCTCTGGCATGATGCTCAAGGGGATCTAGGGCGTCATGAGATTTTTCTTGACGATCTACATGGGGTCTAGCGGTCTCTCTAGGACGAGGTGTGGTCTGACTCCATCCTATAGGATTCTCTAAGTTCTCTATCTGCGTGCTCATAATAGCTACCTCGTCTAACTTGTCGAAGTGATCCAAGATAAGTCTTTGGAAATCATCGGGAGACATTTCAATACTTGAACTAGTTTCTTGACTACGGTGATGCTGAGACTTGACATAAATATAGCCCAGACCACTACGAAGCATAAATATGGCCCAAACCATTATCAACCAAGAAGCATTCCCTCCTCGACTATATGTGATCAATATATTCACCCTAATACAAGGGTGAATATACATGGAAAACAAGAGAACTCTTTTCCTTCACAAAGATCTTGTAAGTGAGCAGTATATTCAGTGTATTCAATCCCAATAAGGACTTATAAATGAACAGCGGAAGAATTTATAAGTGCAGTAGACATACTTGCAAAGAAACTATAACTATAAATGAACAGCAGAAGAATTTATAAGTGCAGTAGACATACTTGCAAAGAAAAATAACTACTCTCAATAGTAGAAGCACTTATACATGATCAGTATATTCACCCTAATACAACTACAAGCAACTCTTCTCTTAACAAATTACAGATCTCCTCTAACTAATATAGCCACCTTTCATAAAGCGTACTTAACTTTATTATAGAAATCCATACTAGAGCTACCTTTCTGCCCTTTGCACTTCTAAAAGATAATGCTTAAATGTGCGCTGCTTATTTAAATTCATAACAACATCGTATCAGATATTTGATGCAGATCCAGCTGCAAAACTCGAAACAAAATCAAAATGTGCTCATTAAATGACAAAATAAAGCCATCCCTAGCCAAATATCATTATATAATGAGATCAGGCCCTAAATTAATTTCATATTAGGTGACTAAAATGTATAAATATGAAAAAGGCTTCGACAATTGGGTAAAGAGCAAATTTTTCAACATACCATCACAGTGAGGCCATTATCAAGGACAACCCTTTTGTACCTGTTAAGGAGAATTTTAAGAACATATATTAGTATATCATTAGAAAGGAAATTTCCCTGGGCAATTGTTTAATAATCAAGAAAACCCAATCAACTGAAAGAAAACTGGCATAATTCTGATTAGAGAGGTGCAATGGCAAGAGCCACATTTAGTAGGGTAGCACCTCAACGTTTCAATAATTGGATGAGGGGGCATGACTGGAGGCTTTATGCATCTTATGTTGATTAAATTTTAAAAGAACAAATGACTTGTTAGCACCTCCACTCAGTTACCAAACTCCTAAGGAAAATACTCTTGGGTAAATTTCTAATCCCCAAGTTTTTTTATAATTTGTTTTCAGAACCCTAAAATCAATTTTAAATGATTTGCTTAAAATTAAAACAAAAAATAACAACAATTAGAAAATAAAAGGTGTTCAAGTTAACCTCGGTTAATCCTCTTCAAAATAATACACAAAATGGCAACATTGTAAGAACGCCAAAGCTATGGCTAACCAAGGAGGCTCGGGGAGGGTCGTCGCCCCATGGTTTGGACTAAATTCCTTTTCTATCATATAAATATTGAAAATCTATCCCTTGACTTGAAATTTGCATTATGTGCTTGATGTTTTCATTTTACATAGCATATATGCATGCATACATACATATATATATATAGTAGTAGTAATTACCAAAACTTCCACCGGGAGTTAGCATAATTACAGGTTGCACCCCTCTATCTTTTGAAATTACAAAAACCTCCATTGTAAGTTTACATTTCATAACATCATGCACAAAAATATCCACCGAAAGAAAAGATCCAGGAAGGCATTTTTGTGCATGGATGTTATGAAATATAAACATACAAGGAAAGATTTTGTAATTTCAAAAGATAAAAGAGCGCAACCTATAATTTTGCAAATTTACACGGGAGCTCCCCGTAAACGACCTGATATATATATATATATATATATATATATATATATATATTTATATATATATATATATTTATTATATAAGTGAATATAGCATTCTCCGTGCTCTTACCGTGCTTTCATTTTCCACAGTTGGATCTTTCACATATTTTATCCGAAACATCTTTAATATAAAAAATATAAAAATAAACTTCCGGGGAGAGAGAGAGTGGGAGAGAGAGAAAGAGAGGAGAGAGAGGGAGAGAGTGCGGCGGAGAGGGAAAGAGAGAGGGAAAAATAATCTTTTTAAGTATATACGTATTTTTTTTTAAATTAAATATTGTAATATTGATGTATATTTTTACGGTCATTTCGAGTACTCATATGTATATGTTGCGGGCGCAGCCCGCAGACGCGTCTAGCACGAGCGAAGCCCGTGCGGAGGCGGGCGAAGCCTGCCTGTACGCGGCCGAAGGCGTCCCGACAGCAGCGCGCCAGAGGCAGGCGAAGCCCGCCGTCGCCGGCCGGGTACTGTAGCGCTTGGCCGTAGGGGCGGAGCCCCGTGTCGGGCACTAGTATATATATATATATATATATATATATCTTTACCATATATAAAGAAAAATCAAACCCATGAATTTTAAAGCCGTTGAAATGATTACGGTCGTTGAATCTGGCATGATATTTCATCAGCCGTCGAATCAAACCGCTCCCTCTCTCTCCACTTTTTCATAGGTCTCCTAAACCTACTAGTAAGTGACCTAAAACTATGAAGGTGTAGAGTACCCTACAACATGAAATTACGATTTTACTCCTAAATTTATTGAAAAATGAGTGTCATATGACCTGTTTTTTAATCTCACAAAAATTGTCAATGGTGAGAATTGAACCTAGCCCTTCACTATGTCAACCAAAGATGCAACCATCACACCATATGGTTTTTGTTGAACAAAATTAAATTAAATTTTATATATACTGATATAAATATAGATCGCCCCCGCAGAAAGTCGCCACCCCTGCCGAATGTCACCCCCGCTGAATATCGCCGCCCCTGCCAAATGTCGCCGCCCGCACAGGGGCCCCCGTGCCCCGTCACTCGTGTATATATATATATATATATATGATAAACAGAAAAGAAGTTCTTCTACAATAGAATTGCCATAAAAATGAAAATCGAATTATAAAACTAGACCGAAGCTAATCCGGTTTAACTTTTGTGTTGATTTAAGCTCAAATCCTTATACTTACAAATAAAAAAATATAATCATAATTAATTAATCAATTTCAAGTTAGATACGACCCACATAAATAAATTTATATCAAGTTGACAAGAAATGTAACTCAAAATCATTACATCCATAAGTTATATAATACACATAATAAGTCGTAGTTATATATCTCCCTACATTAATTCCTATAGTATTTTCCCTGGTTATTTTTATAAAATCTTCTTTATTCACTTTAAACAGATATGGTGTGTAGTAACTAATTAGTAATGACAACCAATATTATTCAGTATATTCACTTGTAATTGTTGATGAGCACACGAGAAAGCAATACTTTCAAGAGGGAGATAGCTATTCCTTGTTGATACCTATGGCAAGTTGTGTCGGAGGAAGGTTGATCCTTCTCATATATAGCATATGTTAGGGACTAACAAATATTTGTTAGATCACCCACCCCTACACAAGATCGATATCAGAGGCAAAATCGATATCCACATTTTTCATGTTCACCGGTCGCCAGTCGTGACACTAAGGGAAGTGTTATAATTAGTACAAATCAATTGAAAGGGAAGCAACTCCCAAACAAATATTTACAAAATAAGGAACTTCCTTAAAAATTCCAATGTACACAAATCTTAACTTGTCTAGCATGCCCCTTCCAGAAGGGAATCAAATTATTTGATTTTATTCATATGGATCGATTTTACATATTGAGTAGCACATGGGATAAGGCAAAAGCTTTCCCTTTCATTTATAATTCACACATACACACACATAATTAACGTTGAAGTATAAATTGTGTCACAAAACAATTAGACAACAAAAGGGCGAGGTAATTCCAGGGTTATGGTAAATCAAGATTCTTTTAATCTAGGGACAAGTCAATAATAGTTGACAATAGATTTAGGGTTTAAGTGAACTTCAATGGAGATTTTCATAAAGTGTTCATTCACTGGGTAGCCTGTCTTCTTGAAAGGGAAAAATGTGGAAGAGGTCAATGATGCCCCAATCCTTGCTGCAAAGCATCGCTACATGAATGCCCACCTGTGACACCCCACCGCCATCTCAAATGTCAGCCGCAGTAGTAGGGGATAAAATATTTTTCTCCCCATAACAAGTTGCCATATGACCGTCTTCCTGCGAAACTGCAACAACCTTCTCAAACCATCTCTGTATCCTCTATAATGAGAAGCAAGAGGATGGGTATTAAAGTGTGTTAGAGAATATAGGAAAACATATGTAAAGGCCCATATATTAGGCCCATTTATTCTCTTCTCTTTTAGTCCCACATCTCTTGTATAGGATTTCTTCCTCCTCTCTCTTCCTATATATTTGTACCCATACTTGTATTTACCTCTTAAGTGAATATACCACAAGGTTTTATACCAATTCTCTACATGGTATCAGAGCACTCGGTCCAAAATTTCCGGTCTCCCATTATCTGACCGCCCACCCCCCCTTTCCTGTCGATCTCTCGCGGTCTCCTTTTCTGAGACCGCTCCACCTGCCGCTGCTTCCAGCATTGCTCCCACATTTCCCTCTCCTCTTCTTGGCTTTTTATAACCTGCTTCCTTTGGCGCGTGGGACCCATCTCCTCCTCCTTCCGCTTCTTTGCTCTGCCCGCAGCAGCTCGCGTGGTCTCCTCTGCTCCGCAAAGGCTCGAACGATCTCAAGCCGTGCGATCTCCGCTCCTGCTCGCTGCGACTGTCTCTTGCGCGGTCTCATCTGTTGTCGTGCGGTCTCCTCTTCTGCTCGCTGCAGCTTGCGGCCTGCTCGCCTAACGTTTGCAATCTGCGAGTTTCCTGCGATCTGCGAGCCCCCTGCCAAGACCGCCAAGACCGCCAAACTCGCCAAAGCCGCCATCTCACGCGACCTGCCCAGACCGCCAACTCGAGCGACCTCCCCGAGCTTTCTGCTACCTGCCGAGACCGCTCTTGCCGCTGCTCGCTCGCCCCTGGTCAAGCGGTCTTGTGCTGCTCTGTTTTGGCCGCTGCTCTGTTCGTTGTCATTGCCGCTGCGGGCTCCTCTCTGGCCGCTGCTCCTCGTCTCTAGCTGGCTTCTCTTCCAATGGCCCTCGACGATTCCTCCTCCACTATCCTTCCAACACCTACTCCTGGTTCCTCTGCTCGCGGTGGCCGTCCCCCGTCTCGGGGACGAGGACGTGGTGGCCGACCTCCTTTAAAGTGTACTTACTGTGGTCGTGACGGTCATCGTGAAACAACGTGCTACCGTAAGCATGGTCTCCCTCCTCATCTTGCTGCTACTTCGGCACCTCCTGCTGCGTCTTCACCAGTCGATCAGTCCGGTCCTACTCGACAGGAATATGATGACCTACGCTCCCAGTTCCAACACCTTCAAGGATGTCTTGGTCGTTCTTCTGGCTCAGTTGCCTCTTTTTCTACTGAAGGTATAACCTGCCTATCTCACTGTTCTCATTCGATCGTGGACTCTGGAGCGACGCATCATATCACCTCCCAGAAACCACCTCAGTATCTACAGACGTCTCACCCTCCGTCTATTATTGTCGCAAATGGCGCTACCACTCTGGTTGCTGGTGCTGCTGATCTGCACCTCACCCCCACTCTAACGCTCTCCTCGGTTCTTCATGTTCCGGGCTCTCCTTTCAACTTAATCTCTGTGAGTCGTTTGATACAAGATCTTAATTGCTGTGTAACCTTCTCTTCCTCTTCTTTTGTTTTTCAGGATCGCCGCACACGGAGTATCATTGGTAGCGGTCGGCTGACGAATGGGCTCTATCTCTTGGATCTCCCACCTACCACTCTCTTGACTGTCTCCACAGCTGACTGGCATCACCGTCTTGGGAATGCTCCTCTTCCAGTCCTCCGCAAAGCTCTCCCTGATGTACCTCTTCACGAGTTTACATGCGAAGCCTGCATCTACGGCAAGCAACATCGTTCCTCTTTTTTCCCTTCATGTACCCGGAGAACAACTCCGTTATCTTTAGTTCATTCTGATGTATGGGGTCCTTATAAGGTCCCAAGTATTTCTGGCTATCGTTACTTTGTAACTTTTATTGATGATTATTCTCGTGTTACCTGGTTATATTTACTTCATGATCGCTCTGAGCTACCATCTGTGTTTCGTGCCTTTGTGACTGAATCACGGACACAATTCTCCACTCCACTTAAAATAATTCGAACTGACAATGCTCGCGAGTACACTGGCCGCTCCTTTTCTACTCTCTGCACAGAGTTTGGCATAATTCACCAAACATCTTGTGCCTATACCCCCCAACAAAATGGCGTCGCCGAACGGAAAAATCGTCACCTTCTGGATGTTGCTCGGGCACTCATGGTTCAAATGCGGGTACCTACGGAATACTGGAACTTTGTCGTCTCCACTGCTTGCCATCTCATTAACCGCATGCATTCCTCCGTTCTTAACTTTGCCACTCCCATAAAACTCATCTTCCCATCCACTACTCTCTTTCCTATTCCACCTCGAGTTTTCGGTTGCGTCTGCTACGTCCACCTTCTCGGTCCGCCTACCGATAAGCTTGCCCCACGAGCTGCCAAGTATATGTTTGTCGGCTATTTTCAGACTCAAAAAGGATACATGTGCTACTCTCCAACCACCGGCAAAATCATTGTCTCACCTGATGTTACGTTCTGTGAAGACCAATCATTCAACTCTCCCTCTGTTCCAAACACATTACCTTCCACTACTGTTCGTCCTTTTGTTCCGACGGACACTACTCCCTCACCATCTTCGCCCTCTACGGTACCTCCACCATCTCCATCTACTACACAGCCTCCTCCCATCATTCACGTATACTCTCGCCGTAAATCTAAGGATGGTCCCCGTCAGACGCCCTCTGCTACCGATGCTTCTCCATCAGCGGTTGATCCAGCATCCGCCTCTACAGCTCATCCTATGGCAAACCACGTGTCTCTCCACCGGCTATCTCCACCTCTTCACCGGTTTGCTACCTCTCTTTCTTCCATTTCTCTCCCTACCTCTATGCAGGAAGCGCTACAGCATCTTGGGTGGCACGCTGCGATGGAAGAAGAGATGGTCGCTCTCCGAGCTAATCACACTTGGGAGCTGGTACCTCTTCCTCCCGGCCAACACTGTGTCAGCTGCAAATGGGTCTTCGCTGTCAAACAAAATGTCGATAGGACTATTGACCGCTTAAAGGCTCGTCTCGTCGCCCGCGGTTTCACTCAACAACCAGCCGTGAACATAAAGCCCGATCGGGCCGGCCTGGACCGGGCCCGATCGGGCTTTTTCCTGTTTCCTGTATCGGACCGGGCCGGCCCGGTCCTCCCCTGGAATCGGGCCGGCCCGGGCAGGCAGCACTTATGTACTGCCTGCTCCGGCCCTTCAGGCCGGGCCGGGCAGGACCGGGCCGGTCTCGGGCCTGATCCGGGCCGGCCCGGTTTTTTGACTTTTTTTTTATTTATTTAAAGTTTTATTTTTTTTATAAATAATTAAATATTGAACAAATGAAAAATTTGGAACAAAAAATTTTATTAATATTGAAAATTTGGAACAAAATACAAAGCTTCTAACGCGTCCATTTCGTACAAAATTGAAAATACAAAATTTAAGCCGTACAAAATACAAAATTGAAAATACAATTGCTCGATTTAATCATCTTGTAGATTCAACGCGTCCATTTCATCTTCTATCTCCTCCGAGCTATACTCCAATGTTGTTATGTGTTGCTTCCTCTTTAAACTGTCCAGGTAGTCCTTGTAGCATATGCAAATCTCCAGCAAATCTTCGTTAAGCCGGCTCCTCCGCTCGTTCAAAACCCTGCCACTAAGAGAAAAAAGCGGACTCCGAAGCTACTGTATTAGCTTGGACAGTTAATAAATCACGAGCCATACAGGCCAAACAGGATAGGTATTAGCTTTACCTTTCCACCAATTTAAGAGATCGAAGTTTTCGATCTCGTCCGAACTCATAAAATCGCTAAATTGAGTTTTTGTGTATAATCCTAATTCATCTAAACTACCAGATGTGCGCGCTTTTTTCCTAAAAGCTAAATCTAAAATTTTATTTTTAAGACTATCCTTCGTTTTGGGTTGCGTTATTTTTTCGCGGGGTCGT
This sequence comes from Dactylorhiza incarnata, assembly GCA_033032865.1. Lineage (NCBI taxonomy): Eukaryota > Viridiplantae > Streptophyta > Magnoliopsida > Asparagales > Orchidaceae > Dactylorhiza > Dactylorhiza incarnata. Next base: position 3,759,188 of record JAWHQI010000154.1, on the reverse strand, counting down.
GACCGGTATAAGTTATTGTAATAATTATAACTTTGCGTAAAAAAATTAGTAAAACTTGTAGTACTAACGGGGTCATCCTCATCATAATTTATATTTAAGGTTAGATTAGTATTGATTTCGTCGATCAAATTTTCTACGCCTTCTACGTTAAGTAGCGGATTTAAAGCGGCGGCGCACGAAAACATAGGCGGTATTTCTCTATAATATTTTAAAAAAAATTCTTCCATTATTTTAATTAAAGGAGCCTAACCTTGGTGTTACCTATAATAACTAAATCTTTCTGTGATATGTACGAAATGTTCAATTACTAATGCGCTCGTTGGATAATACACTACAGATAAAGAAACGGTGGCCCTATAAAAACACTTTAGTAAATCTATATAATGTTCTGTTATGGTACAATCAGTTTCACCTAAACCGTGTTCAATATTAAGTAAACTATAATATTCCATTAGAAGATTTTTTTGTAGAACGGCTCTTTTTAACATTTTATAGGTTGAGTTCCATCTAATAGGCATATCTAATTGTGGTTTCAAATATTTCTGATTTTGTGCTTTACAAAATTTTCTAAAATCTTGAGCTCGTTGTTTAGTACAATAAATTGTTTTTAACATGTCGCGAATTTTATTAATATATTGTGACATTGCTTTTAAACTATCCTGTACCACTAAATTTAGGACGTGACAAACACATCTAGTATGAAAAAACGCGCCGTTGAGAAATGGTTTTAAATCTCGTTTTAACAATTCAATTGCGGCGCTATTATTGGAGGCGTTATCAAGAGAAAAACTAAGTATTTTATCGTTAATTTTAAATTCCCGCGCACATTTCATAATAACTTTATTTAAAGCTATAGCCGTGTGCGGGAATTCAAAACCTGTAAAATATATTACGCGTTTATTTTGCTCCCACGAAATGGGATCAATCCAATGACAAGTGATGCAAAGATAAGCTAATCCTAAATTTAAATTACTCGTCCAAACGTCGCTCGTTAGACTCACACGTCCTTCGAAATTTTCAAAATACCTAATTAATTTTTGTTTTGCTTCTAAATATAACCTAATCGTGTCGCGTCTTAAAGTAATTCTACTAACCTTTTGGTATTTGGGCTGAAGCCCCCCATGTATGTACTCTGTGCCGTCGTCATTGTCGAAGACGCTGAATGGCAGCCCACGTTTGATGACGAACTTCGCCTGCAGCTCTCGCTGTCGCATTTGATCGTACGTCCAAATCTGTCCGGCTTCAGAAATTTGGGCTTGACTTGACTCGGGAGGAGCTTGTTTCGACTCGCAAGACTTCTGGTGTCTAACGAGCGTCGAGTTGCCGCTGATGGATAGCAACTTCGAGCACATCTTGCAACGCGCTTTTCTTTCGGTCCCGACTTCTACCATCTCGAAATGCTCCCAAATAGTCGCTCTACGGTTGTGCTCCACCACCGAAGCCGTACTTTGGGAAGACGACGCTGGAGTTTGTTGGAGCAACCCTATTACTGTTTTGGGCTAGGATCACTATGTACTGATTAGGATCAGTTGACCTCATTGTATAGTTTAAGGGTCAAGTCTTTAGGCTGATAAATTAGCTAGAACTTAAGATAAAATCTAAAGTTCCCAGCGGTCAACAAATGGCTAGCAGTGCTCGACAGATGGCTCCCAGCGTTCGACAGTTTTGTTGCCAGCGCTCGACAGTTT